>CM060949.1:150784333-151201833 GCA_030765055.1 Mantis religiosa | reverse complement strand
ACTTTCTTTACTGTCACAGCATCGTTTGTCATTGACGGTCTACCAGCTCTTGGATCATATGTCAGGGTCATGTGCCCAGTTTGAAAATTCATTTTCCACCTTACAGTAGCCGTCATCTCATCATGGATTTGCCGGGCAGTTTTGCCCTTCAAATGCAGGAACTTCATCGCTCTACGAGCCTCAATTTTCTCCATCTTACATCTCAATCACTTCTGGTACTCACTGTAAGAAAAAAGAAATCAAATCACTGACACTACCAACATCATGTCCCGAGGTATCAATGATGACACTGAACAATTTTCATCACTATAGCATAAAAACTACCGGGTGATAATTAAAACTATACGACACCCCCTCGTATTGTGGTGGTAGCGTGTTCGCCTCACGTTCAAGAAGTACCGAGTTCGAATCTATTTGAGGGTCATCTATCTAGATAGCGCTTTTTCCCGAGTTTTCCCTTATCCTTGAAGCTCTAATGTTTGTTTCGCGACACCGCACCAACTTGAAGCTATAATGTCGCTTCACAATGTCTTGACTATGTAATTCCGCTTATCTTCTCAAGCTATGAGAAACCTATCTCAGGCTATATGCCTGGCTGAGTATTATTCAATGAAAGAATAAAACTGGTTCTCACTTTGAAACTTTTAATAAACAGTCTGAACTTTAACGGAGAAGTTGCCGAAATTACTATATGAATGACCGGTGTTAAACTATTTGATTCCTTTACCAGGCGAAAGCACGCGGGGTTCTGTCATTGAGCAAGAATGACACCCTATTCCTAATGCCACCACTCTTAGCTTCTAATTTGGTGCTGCAACCTCATGTCTACTGTTCTGAAATTTGCTGCTTTATAGCTCAGGTTCATCTATAAATTTCTAAGAAATCCTACTTCACATTCTTAGCAGACCTGCCTTACCTAATCTGACACCTTGCATAGCAGCCTTCCCTTTCAATAGCGTAATCGTCCGAACTACTGCTACAAATTTACCTGAAAACCAACCATCGCTAATTATCTCTTTAATGTATCTTAACCCGAGTCAAGATATATAGTGTGATCCATATAAACCTGAACCATTTCAATAGGCCGTAACTTTTGAAGCAATAATAGGTATACGTGCAACTTTGGGTGAATATAATACACGATTGGGAGTTTACATTACAATAATTACATCTCAGAGAAAATGCTGGAAGTGTCCTCCACCAGCATCTATACAGTTTGTACTCGTCTCATAATATTCTGTGAAGTTTTACGTAGATGATATCAAATTGAGAGGTTATTTCCAGCAAGATGGAGCAACCTGTCATACATCTAATGGCACATGGAGCTCGTAACCAGTTTCTTTGACAATCGAATAATCTCAAAAGGTCTCTGACCCCCCAGATCCCCTGACCTAACCTCACCGGACTTTTTTTTTTCTTGTGGGAGTATCTAAAATAGAGTGTACAAGAATAGGCCACGGACAATTGATGATCTCAAGGAATAAATTCGAGCCGAAATAAGTAACATTGGCTAGGATATTCTCCGTAAAACTTCAGAGAATATGGTGAGACGAGTGCAAACATGTATAGATGCTGGTGGAGGGCACTTCCAGCATTTTATATGAGATGTAAATAATATACTGTAATCTCCCAATTGTGTATTATATTCTCCCAAAGTTTTACGTGAGTCCTATTATTGGCTCAAAAGTTATGGCCTATTGAAATATTTCAGGTTTATTTTGATCGCACTGTACCTACTCATAATCTATTACTAACCCTAAAACATCTGACATTCAACACAGCTGCACAAAATACTTGTATTTAATTTTAGTATAGGTTATAATTTATTTAATTGATCTGTAATTTCTATATCATCCTGAAAACTGAATATTGATTAATGCATCCCATCTACCATTTATATACAGGACTTTTAGCTACATCTTTAGTACTAAAAATGATAACAATTTTGACGAAATTAGCATACGTATACATATTTAAGCTATTTACGTACCAAAAAATATTCATGTTAAGTTTTCTCGGAATAGCCTGTGAAATCCTCGTAGGAAGGAATCATAAATTTTGTTACTGTGGTAATCTAGGTATGCAGAAAAGTATATTAACAGCACTGAAATTGTACAAAGGCCTCAAACATTTATTTATTTCGTGCTATTGAGCTTCTGATTCCGATATGTAATACGCAGCATATGGGAAACACAAAGGACAATTTGTGTGTAATAGAAAGCAAAGATAGATCAATAACAGACCTAAGATAAGTCCAGGTGTAGCCACCTTTATACCTCACAGACCCGTAAGATTTGGGAACCCCTGGCGTTTCGGTATCAAAGACCATAAAGTCATTACGAATGGTACGTAGAGGAACTGTAAAACGGAACTCGCCCGGCGAGAAAGAAGAAATTCATTCACAATGAGCGGGTAGAAAGAGAGACAAACTGTTTTAAATGGTGTGTGTAAAGAATAATTTCATGCCCTGCAGAAATGGCGTAATATACGCTCCGTATATTTAAATGTTTTCTAGCTTTTCGTCACAGTTTAAAAGCTTCATTTAAAAAAAAAAGCATGAAATTTAAACTGCTGGAAATTAAAACCGTCACTCACGTAAGGTGTTCCCATAGCAACGGAGGGGATTCACCACATCACAACACTGCAGTGCGCTTACGAGTTCTTTAACATTCTTTTGTGATTTAACACTACGCGATTTTGCAGAAATGCAAATTAGCAGGGATTATATGTGTAAACCTAAGAATCTCACAACGTTTCCTAAATTAAGAAACACAATGCCCGCCAGGTAACGTAGATGGTAGCGTGTCTGCCTCACGTTCAAGAGGCCCCGAGATCAAATCTCGGTCCGGGTAAGTTCTTTGGATAGGTTTATTTTGAATAAATAAAAATGAAAATAGAGGCAAAATCAGTACTTAAAAATTAGATTATATATATTTGCATCATTTTCGTTAGGCCGCGCCGTGGCTTAGCGGTTAGACCGCTTGGCTCTCACCAAGAAGGCCCGGGTTCGATCCCAGGTGACAGCAAAGTTAGAATTATGATGGACAACACGGCGCTGGGACGGATTTTCTCCAGGATCTCCGGTTTCCCCCACCATCTCATTCCACCGGAGCTCAACTTTCATCTTCTGTATCATCATTGTGTAGCGGTTTATTTTGGATGAAGGTGGTGATAATGGATTTCTCACCTTTAGTAAAATTCTCATAAATTTTCTTGAAAATTGCCACAGCTGCTCTCGAGCGATGATCTCTGCACCCAGGGTCGTAGTCTCGGAGCTGAGAAATATTCAGTTCTGCTACTGATTGACTAACGTTTCAATCATACTTTCCCAAAGAATAATATTTTATTACACATATACAATTCGATACCTGTTCTTACACAATTTTGATGATATTGATAATTGCCTTTACTCCTTCTACTAATGATGCAAAATACTAACTATAAATTAATAGCACATCAGCTATTAATGTGTCCATTTATAACTCCTTTTATGCACACTTGCAGAGTAATACTGATCTACTTCTATCCTCTAAGAATGTTGTTTGCAGAAGACCTGGTTCTTGCAAAAATTCCAACATTTTTATTACGTTGCCATAGCTACACAAATTCTAAACTTTTGTGTATCATTTTCATGGCCTGCTTTACTTTAAACTTATATTTTGAAAGGATTTAAACAATATAAAATATCACCACCTGCGGTACCACATGTAGTAAAGTCGGGCGTTAAACACTACGCATTCTTTTTACTACGCATTCATTTTTGCTACTCGCTCCCATTTATTTCTGTATGACTGATATTATATAATTAACTTTTTTCTGAACAGTACTTAAATATATTGGAACAATAAGCTTTATATTTGCTGCTTCTTCATTGTGAACTAGGACAAAGTATCCCAGAAATCTAACTTTATGAACACATTTTTAAAAGCAGATCACTTCCGGCAATGGAGTTCCGTTGCAGGACCACATCAATACAAAAAATGACTTGGAAATAGTTAACGCCAAAAAATATAATTTGATATAAACTGTGAGCTTTAATGAGATCTAGTTTGTTTGGTTTTTGAGGTAAGATTTTAGCCTATCTCTTACTGTTTACCAGCTACACAAGTCTTTCCAAATGAAAAGGATAACTGCGATTGGTCATTAAAATTCTTCAAGCTCTGTATTTAATAAGAAATGTTACAGCTGTGTTTGACACACAAAAATTTGAAAAGTGTTTCGTATAAAAGGTTTTTGCGGTGAGGGATTTTGTTGAAAATGTTGTCATATCTTTAGAAAATATGTGTTAAACTGACTTTTCATCTTGAGTAAAAAAGACATGAACAGACAGAGAAAAAGATGAAGAAAGAGAAAAAGAGGGAAATATCAATCATTTTCTCTAAATGCCATGCTTTTATGTTCTCCATGGGGCCTCAAAACGTCTATTTGCGGCGAAATCCGATAGGAAGTTTTTGATGCAATGTAATATATCCTGTTTACTAAAGTTATATAGTTACTAGAAGTGATGTTCAGGTGAGTGAAATGCGTGATATGTACGCTTTTAAGCGTAGATGATTTTTTTCTGCCATCCTGTATTTTTCTCGAAAAATAGAAGGCATAAATTGACCTTATAAGTCAGTCAAATAACTTTCTTTTACATAAATATGTGTTAAATTAATGGTTTCTCCATATAAACACATCCAAATCTCTGGGAAGCGCCAGGCAGCTGTTTTCTCGAAGTGACCCAGTTGCTAAGGTAACAGCTGGTAGGTGAGGTAGCTTCACTGAATTTATGATCTCTTCTTCTACACCATGCTGACCTCTCGATCTGTATCAGCTTACTCAACAAGAAAATAAAAGAAGGTGAATCTTGCGGCCAGTTTATAATGCGTTGCGGTCTGCTACCGGCGTACAGGGCCAGTGGCGGGCTGCAAAAGCCGTGATTTGTACATTTTCCCGATGCAAAACTAATATTTTAACAACTTATATATTTAAGCCCTAAGTAATAAAATATATACGTTCCTTAGGGGAATATATATTACTACGATTGTGATGTTAAACGCAGACAACTGTTGTAAAAATTAAAAGCGAGTAGAAATTAACTAAATGAGAATGTGGGAATGGGGATTGAAGGAGGTGTAGACTTGTAAAATTAGTTATCAGCCTTTTATGATACCTAGAGTATACCAGATTCACGTATTTCATTTATCTCTGAGGTAATTTCTTATCGGAAGATGAATGAAATGACTGAAATGGTGTTCAAATGAACCCGTGGTTCATAGAGCTTAGAGTTACCTGACATTTATCTTTCAAGATAAGAATAAAATCCGGAGAAAACTTTAACGTAACTCCTGGACCTCTTGAACCTAATACAGACACGCTACCATCTACGCTACAAAGGCGGATTCTGCAAATTAATTGGAATTTCCTCTTTAATTCCTTAACGTATTGGGTTTCTTTGATTTGGCAATGCTATTTACAGGATGCCATGGTTAGCAGTGCGTACATTGCGAGCATGTATCAGACTTCAGTTGTTAATAAACAATCACAAAATGATGACACCAATGTTTTAAATTAGAGTCTTTCTAAAACACTACTCGAAACAAGATTATAAAGCCATTACCGCACCTCGAAAAAATGTCAAGTGTCGTAGAGTGAACGTACGGAATATTGAGGATACACGCCAAGTTTTGCGAGAAAATCTGCAAAACAGTCCCTAGGCTTTCAGAATATGGCCTTCAGCCACATTAATACTCTTGGAAAAGCTGTAGATCTGTACCTCATGAACTGATACCTCAACAGGCTGAACATAGAACGAATACCTGTCGTCAGCTTATTCGTAATCGCATAGATGGTAGATTTGTCCGGAGAATTGTCATTTGTGGTGACAAATGGGTATATTACCGAGATCCTGATGTCTCGAAACAGTGTCTTTATCCCCACCAACCTGCCAAAGTCATCATTAAAAGAAAAGTTCGGTCCCAAAGTAAGGTTGTGTGTCTGGTGGAATTTTGAAGATGTGATTCACTGGGATTTGTTCCTAATGGGCAGACAATTGATGCGGGTCTTTACTCTCAACAACTAAAACAAGTTCATGGAACATTGAGATGGAAATACGGAGCATTAGTTAACGAAATAGAGTTCTGTAGCACAACCATGGAAAAATTTTAGGAACTGGAAGGAATCGAACTGCTACATATGCAGCATACAATCTTCATCTCGAAACATCAGATTATCATCTTTTTCGATACTTGGCCCATTTTCTAACTGGAAGAAATTATGAAAACTTGAAGCAGTGTGTGTGTCACCAAATTCTCCACATCAGAAACCAGAGACTGGTACCATTGTGGGATAATAAACCTCGCAGAATTATGACTCAAAGGCCACAGAATCTAATCGACTTTACTTTAAAAATTAGTTAACTGCTTGTGAGAACACATTTCAAATACGAGGGCTGTTCAATAAAGAATGATCATAATTTTTTTACGGTCATAATTTTTCGCACAAAAATTCAATCTTATTATATTCTGTTAGCTTTATGTGAAACAAACACGCCGTATTGGTTTCATTGTTGGTACTCCTGGTTCCCGCCTGTGAGAAGCAGGCAAGTTCCGACATGTTCAGTAATGCCTACCGCTACAATGGAGGTAACATACAGTTAAACTTGATGTTAGAGGAAGATCCGGAGATTCTATCAAACGTAATCACTGCTAATGAAACTTGGCTACATCATTTTGATCCTGAGAGCAAACAGCAAAGCTCAGTGTGGCAATCTCCTTCATCACCAACCCCCCCAAAAAGCAAAAGTGGTTGGTGAAAGTTATGGTCATCTCATTCTTTGATATTCATGGAATGGTTTATCAGCATGTTGTACCTGCACACACGTCAGTAACTGGACAACACTACAGGGATGTCCTGAAAACATTGCAAGTACATATCAGGTGCAAAACACCACAATTCCATGAAGCAGGCTGGATGCTGTACAGGCGCGGCCGCATATTACCAATGCTGTTGCTGAATGTCTTGCAAAAACCAACGTGAGGTGCATCTCTCACCCTCCCTATAGTCCGGATTTAGCACCATGTGACTTTTCTCTATTCCCTAACTTGAAGAAACGCCTTCGTGGGAGGCATTATCCATCATCAGAAACAGAGGGGAAGGCTGCGGAGGCGATTTTGAAGTATCTCTCAAAATATGGTATCCAGCATGTCTTTGAAGACTGGCAGATACGCTGGGACAAGTGCATCGTATTCAGGTGAGACTAGTTTGAGAAGAACCATCAAAATTAAGGTACGTTGTCAAAAAAAAAACAACAAAAAAAAAACTGTGATCGTTCTTTATTGAACAGCCCTCGTAATTCTTCTTCTTAAAAAACGAAATTATTTATGAGACAGCATCTACATTAGCGACTATGAAGTAGTTGGTAAATTTTGGCCACCTCTTAGGTGAAATTTTTCTCTAAAGTTTATACTACTATTAAGATGGCAGCTTCTGTGTGCCCAAGCATAGAATTTTCTTTCTTACGGTTTTACTTTGAACAACTTTTCTGTTAGTGGCCTTTTATGGTATAAACGACACGTTTTTCAGAAATCATCAATCGAAGTGAAATTACGCCGTATTACTTTCGGCCAATAACACGCTACGAAAAGTGTTTCGACCGATAATGGCTGCTTAGCTCACTATGTTATCACTTCTCTAGCATTTGTTAATTTATTTGTGATCGTCATTAGTTTTCTGCTGGGATATTTGAAGTTAGCTTCATCAAAACATTACGACACCAAACAATACAGAAAAACAGAAAAACCTTTCATATATTGAGGTAAACTGTTCATTTACTGCAATAAGCTATTTTATTGTGTTTATTGTTTGTAATCATTATATACTTGCTTTTAACCGTGAGATAGACAGTTAAATCCCACCGGAGTTTTAATTTTCTCTAGATCCATTGTGCGGCTGTTTTTGGACGCCACTGTGGCCCCAGTTTTTATTGCAGGTAAATAATGGGACCGTGATGAGGTCACGGCGATAAAGCAAGGCAAGTGGCTGGAGACTATCAATCTAAGAAAGATATTGCTTGGCGGGTGGCGGGCGCTTTTTGACGCCTTCCCTTTTTTGTAGCCTTCATTTGTGTCTTGTTCTGTAGGCCCATTGTGCTCCAAAACGCCTCATTTGTGTTTGTGCCCTTCGTTACTCGGGCGCTGATCATTCCAAGCGATAATATTCCAAGAATTCCTTGAAACACAAGAGTAAATACAAACAGGGTGGACTAACCAGCAAGGGGACGCTAACTTTGTGTAGTTGTTGAGAAGTTGATGTTCTGAAGAAACATAGAGGAATCTAGGTACAGGGAATAAATGGGGCCATCAGTAAGGCACATATTTCTATAAATGCAGCATTAGCATATTATTTATAGCAAGCGTATACGTGGATTGGACCTCATCTTTCATGTCATTTATCAGGTGTAACCGTATGTGTGGTCAGTGACGTAAGAGTTGGAAGTAGCATTTGAATTTCGAGCTCAATTGCTATACTAATAAGTGGCTGTTTAAAACAAATAATTTTAGTTGAAAACATTTTAATGATTTCTATTACTCTTCTGCCCAGGATACAGTTATCTCGTTCCCTATTCATGGACAGCCAACACCATCAGCATCTTAAAATTATTACGAGGGCTGTTCAATAAAGAATGGTCACAATGTTCTTTGACAACGTACCTTTATTCATCCTCATAATTTTGATAGTCCTTCTCAAAATAGTCTCCCCTGAATGAGATGCACTTGTCCCAGCGTTTTTGCCAGTCTTCAAAGACATGCTGGAAACTACTTTTTGAGAAATGCTTTAAAATTGCCTCCGGAGCTTTCACCACTGTTTCTGATGATGGATAATGCCTCCCACGAAGGCGTTTCTTCAAGTTAGGGAATAGGAAAAGGTCACGTGGGGTTCAATCCGGACTATAGGGAGGGTGAGGGATGCACTTCACGTTGATTTTTGCAAGAAATTCAGCAACAACATTGGCAATATGCGGCCACGCATCATCGTGGTGCATCATCTAGCCTGTTTCACGGAAATGTGGTCCTTTGTGCCTGATGTGCACTTCCAATGTTTTCAGGACATCCCTGTAGTATTGGCCAGTTACTGATGTGTGTGCAGGTACAACATGCTGATAAACCATTCCATGAATATCAAAGAATGAGATGAACGTAACATTCCCAGCAGAAGCAACCATTTTTTTGGGGGGGGGTGGTGATGAACGAGATTTCCACACTGAGCTTTGCTGTTTGCTCTCAGGATCAAAATGATGTAGCCAAGTTTCATCAGCAGTGATTACGTTTGAAAGAAACTCCGGATCTTCCTGTAACATCAACTTTAATGCAAATGTCCTTTTGTTCGGGAATCAACAGTCTTGGAGCCCATCGCGCACAAACACGTCTCATGTGTAATGCTTCTGTCACCAACGTGTGGGTGGCACCCATTGAAATGTTCAGTATTTCAGAAAGTGATCTTAAGGTAATTCGTCGATCCCCTGTCACAATGGCAGCAGCATTGTTGATGTTTTCTTCCGTAAGAGCAGTAACTGCAGCACCGAGACCACCTTCCTTTGAAATTGATTGTCTCCTCTCTTTAATCATTTTAAACCACCTTCGAGCTGTGCTGTAGGGAATACAAGACTCTCCATAGGCCTCCTGTAACATTTTATAGGTCTCAAGTGAAGATATGTTGAGACGAGAGCAGAATTTCAAAGCCGCATATTGTTCCTCGCGTGTTACCTCCATTGCAGTGGTAGGCGATACTGAACATGTCTAAACTTGTCTGGTTCTTACAGGCGGGAACCAGGAGTGCCAACAATGAAACTACGACGGCGTGTTTGTTTCACATTAAGCTAACAGAATATAATAAGATTGAATTTTAGTGCGAAAAATTATGACCGTAAAAAATTATGATCATTGGTTAATGAACAACCATTATACTATTTGGGCTTAATAGTTACAAAAGTTTTCTTTGCAATCAGGTGTCCTTCTTTGTGCATTCTTATTTAAATGATTTACTTTGCTTCTATCTTCTTCATGTTATTGCATATTACGCTGTAGGCACAAGGGTTAAATCCGTGGCTAGGAAAGAAAGATGCCTCCATGGGTATTTTCAATAGGTCAACACCCATGGTCATTACCCTTGGGTGGCGCTGACCTATTAGCCCCTCGAGTCCAACCCAATCCGAAAAACTGCTATTCGGGAGGGGCTCGAATATTTGGCTCGAGGTGTTTCTAGTAAAGTCAGAAGTCGGGGCTTGCAGCATTCGCACCACAGTGGCTGATAGGGTTGGACCCCCTTCCTCAGATATTCTAAGGTCCGCCGATACCGGCGTACTTCTGATAAAGGTACAAGGGTAAGAGAAGAATATCTTTAAGACCAGATCAATGTGTGATAGCTCTGAAATTGCGTTCTTTTTGCTTAGCCATGTTTTATTTATACACTGTGCTTAGGTATTGATAAAGCAGTCATTTATGTTAAATGATATGCTTGCAAAATCGCAGTTTGTGCAGAGTTCGCACAAGTACTGCCAATTTGTTAAGAAAACACACACACATTTAATTTTTCAGTCATTTATAAATATTTATTATGCCGCATTCTGATAGCTCACACAGTGATGATTTGATTTTAAGCAATACAAATAACAAAGTAAGTACTATTAATATAATATTACATTTTCTTCATGAAATTGTTTTAATAAATTCCATTTAGGTTTACGAGATTTTACCTATGTAATAGCCACACATTCTTGAATACGCAGAAAGTGTCTTATTTAGAAGTGGTACAAATCTATAGTTCCTATAAAAGTCGAGTTAAAATTCACCTGTCTATCCTAAGGAACATTGGAGTTGTTGAAGTGTGCAACATTCAGTGATACTATTGGTTTTAAAAACATATTTCAGATATTTATGCCTACAATATCTATATAACTCTTACTATGTTGCTACTTTTAACCATTAAATGCTACGAGAAGACGTGCTTCAACCAACAATGGTATTAAAACTTCGCTAGCATTTGGTTTTAGTACTTCCTTACTTCTTTTCCCTACTGAAGTGGTAACAGTTTATTACTTTTATACATAATATAAAGAGGTATATTAAAATGTGTACATTTCTAATAGAAATTAAACAATAGTATCTTACAAATCTGAAGTATATCACAAATTTCAAAGCTTATAATCTTATAAAATAAACTCTCTTATGTGCCAAACAGACAAATCAATCAACACTGATTATATGTCCATGTATGAACTTTGTTACATCATTGTACTGCTTTTAATTAATTGTTTACAGTTTCTCCTAAACACTGTACACAGTGAAATGATTTTTAAAATTAAATACATATAAATTTCTAACTATGTCCTTAAGAAAGCAAACCTCTTTATTTCATTGGAGGGCTCTGTACATTATTCTCCAAACTGCTTCATCCTTAAAATTAGGATATTGCTCTATCTAGGTCTACAGCACATTAGTGCCAATGGCAATAATTCTTATTCACAAGATTTATATAATATAACGTTATTCATAAGGAAAGTATGTTGGTTGAGTATGTGAGAAGGCTGGAGGTGGCTGTTGAGGGTAGACTTCAACCTGATCTGTGGAATAGGACGAAGGACTGGTTTTATTTGAACGAAGGATATTGGTCACCTCTGTCAACAGCAATTACTCGTAGCTGTAGTTTACTTGCGATCGTCAGTTGTTTTCCTAATACAAGATATCGGAAGTAAGCTTCAAACACAAAGAGAAACAGCATAATACTTGAAAGCAGTTCGATGAGGTAATTTATTAAGTTGCTTAATAGTTGTATTGTGTTCATTTATTTCTTTTAATCGTTGAATTCCTCATTAGTTTGGATTTTCCAAAGATGAATAAAAATACATAATGAAATTACTGTTTATAAAATAAATGTCAAATTAAAGATACAATTTGAATGTATACGGCTTATACAAACAATAAATTAAAAATGTCATATTAAGGCGATTTTCCCCATCTGCTCAAGCCTTAAATACCCTGTATATTCGCATATTTGCAGTAATAATTCCAACGCTGAATAACATCCTATTTTCAAAAAGTTACAGACTATATAGATTGTTAAACTAGAGGGTCAAAGAAGCTTTTTCCCCATCAATATAACGATTTACGTTTGCTTCACGCCACAAGTGGCGCGACTGCTAATACGTGAAAAACTACAGCATGAAGAGATTGTATGTAACGTGGCAGTGTTATAAATGGGAAGGGATAAACGTAAATGCGACAAAACTGCGAGTGATAAAACTCATGCAAGCAACAAAACGGCTAATCCCGGTACAAAAGAAGCAGTGTTTGTCTTGCGTGTAATTAGGTTGGTTGTGGTTGGATTGCCTCGCGTAATGTGAAGAAATGGGCTGTAGGCTCTTGCAAATAAGGGAAATTAAAAGTTATTAGCTGTGTTACAACTCGAGGCGAAAGGTGGCAACACTGCAGAGTAAAGCTGGAAGTACATTAAATACTAAACTGCACAGTTTTCCTTTTAGAGGCATTTCATACTTACTGAGACTAAGTGGAAATATTTAATTTAATTAGACTCTACCAATCTTAACAACCATTAAAGTAGTATTAAAACAGCTTAGGTTTTTATGACTGTTCCATTTTTGAGCCACGTATTTTAAATTCACCAATAATATTTAGCAATTTCTAGAATATCGAGCAGCGATGTCGTTTATCCTAATTTATATTTGCGAATATACTATTTTATGCATAAACATTAAATTAATTGTTGAATTGTAATTACTGTATGCTATAGATCAAAAACTTAGTTTGTTTACTTTTTTATTTAAGGTTTTCCAACGTTAGTCATATATATCGGACGATAAAAATAATGATACTCAAATGACTCCAGGTTCCATAGAGCTTATAGTTACCTGCATTCATTAGTCAGTATAAGGGAAATCCCTGGCAGAAATCTTATCCAGATAACTCACCCTGACTGAGATTCAAACTCAGAAACGCATGAACGTGAGACAATCACGCTACCACCTACGCTGCAGAGGCGGGAAAAAAGTGAACCTTAGGTGTTCTATCTCGTGTTTGATCAGTTTTGTAGGAATTACGAAAATCTACTCCTCAATATCTATTTCTGCTTGTATTTCCGAAAACCATTAATTTCCTTTGACTGTGAAAATTTAGTTTTTTGTTAATGCACATTCAAATAGTGTTCAGTTCCAAATAAATTATATTCTTGAAGAAAGTATATCTTTATTGTGTTGGAATTTACCACATCTTAATTGTAAGGTTAACTAACTTATTGCACATAAAAACGTATGTGTACAAGGAGAGTAAATATGGTGCGATCCATATAAACCTGAACCATTTCAATAGACCATAACTTTTGAACCAATAATTGGAAACACGTGCAACTATGGAAGAATATAAAACACAATTGAGAGATTACATTACACTATTTATATCTCAGAGAAAATGTTGGAAGTGTCCTCCACCAGCATCTATACATGTTTGCACTCGTCTCACCATATTCTCGGAAGCTTTACGGAGAGTATCCTCGCCAATGTTACTTATTTCGGTTTGAATGGATTACTTG
Organism: Mantis religiosa; assembly: GCA_030765055.1. Lineage (NCBI taxonomy): Eukaryota > Metazoa > Arthropoda > Insecta > Mantodea > Mantidae > Mantis > Mantis religiosa. The sequence goes on along the minus strand of CM060949.1, from coordinate 151,188,249 downwards.
AGAACATCAATTGTCCGTGGCCTATTCCTGTACACACTATCTTTAGATAACCCCACCAGAAAAAAATCCGGCGAGGTTAGTTCTGGGGATCTGGGGGGGGGGGGGCAAAGATCTTTGAGAATATTCGATTATCAAAGAAACTGGTTACAAGTTCCATGGTGTCATTAGATGTAGGGCACGTTACTGCATCTTGCTGGAAATAACCTTCTCTCAATTTGATATCATCTCCGGACTTTAAGGCAACCTGAGGATCCGTGGTTCAAATCCCGGCTATGGCATTGAATTTTTTAGTGTGACTCAGTCTTTCCATACTTTAGCCTACACACGGCTTGTGTGAAAGAACAATTAATTTCCATTAATTGACGTAATAGTGGTTAACTACAAAAAAAAAGTCCGGGCCTTAAAGTACTTACACGATGTAAGTCGCCAGTAAGGTAGTTCTCTCATGTGTTTATGAGAACCCCTAAGTGGTTTACCGGGAAAAACACGAGCCAGTTGGAGAATTTAATGTCATATCGGCACGTTGGCCATAGTAGCTCAAGGGTTAGAGCGGCTGGACGGCAACCAGAAGATCCATGGTTCAAATCCCGGCTATGGCATTGAATTTTTCAATCTGACACAATCTTTCCAAAATATATGTTGTTTAACGTACCAATAAAGACTTGTTTTACAATTAATAAATTGCTATTATGAGTTGGTATATTACTCGAATTCTCTTGCTAGCGGGCGAATTCATTGCTCTCGCCCCAGCTGCTTGGGGCCAGGATGGAAAAGGAACTTTGATAGACTCATGGAAAAAGCTGTGGCCCGATGTGTGTGACTTACCAGTAAACAAGAAATAGAATACAAATAGTGTAGAAGAAGATTTTGCAGCATTTTTAGAAACAAAAATGGTTGATCCGATACTGATGAAGAAGATATTGAAAATGAGGATGTAAACCTATTAGAGAGGATGGTTGCCACACCGAAACTCGCCATGTTTATGACAGTCAGGTCAGTTCAGTTATAATCCATTTAAAACATTCTGATACTTTGTACTTTTGTGAATAAATCTTCTCTGTTTTCGTGTACTGAATGAATAGGGCGCTGTTTTAAACGGCTCTGCTCCGTATGTAGCATGCGTTCTCTGTCACACACATTTGTTGTCCTTGTCCCACTGTGTAAGGCTAGCACATTCCTCCCAGGGACTTTCTTTGCGTTGGCGAACAGTAGAAAAATTGATGCTTTGATTTCGAGAGTCCTGACATTGCCAAATGAACTTCTAATGTTAAAGCTGAGGCGAGATCGCGCTGCTCGTAAGCAATGCACTAAACTGAGACAGCAGAACCTCCTGCCCTTTTTACTGCCGGCTAGTTTGTAGCTATATTTTGTACAGTGCTAATACATAGGCTATTCAGAACATACAGTGTATGTGTTTTTAGGTGAAAGTTCGCGATAGATGAACTCCATTAAAATTATTTGGGCGTAGTACTTTTTTTTACCGTTTTTCCGTCATTTTCAAGATAACCCGGATTTTCTTTAACTCGGATCGGTCCTGGTCGCAGTTAATCCTGGTAAACATTGCTCTACATCAGTGCTTTAATTGTTGTCGCAGTTGTTCTCCTGATATCATGGTGATACTGTATACAATTTCAAGGGTAGCATATAGTAATGTGAATTAAATACCTAAAGCTGTTGTAGGAATGCTTAAAAAATGGCAATAGTGGAAACATTCTTGTGAATGAAATACTTTTTTAAGAGGGAGACAAACGCTATACATTCAAATTCTATAAAAATTAGTAGTTAATGAAATCATTGAGAATACAATTGAGAATGCAGTATATTCCTATTTTTTATTAGTTCAAGAAATCTCTGCGATATATCTCATGTTGTTTCTTTAGCACTATATCAAACACTCCTACAATCTCGGACATTCGCCAGTAGGGAAAATCCTAAGATTCATGACGATAATGGACCGCCAAAGAACAGGCTGCTTTCAACAGCTTCCAAGCAGCACGGGATGGAACTTGGTGTATGCATTTGGATGATTTACTTGCTGCTTGTTTACGTTTCCATGGCGACTGAATCTGGAGTAGCCAGTTTAAAACATATGTCTAGACGGTAAACAAAAGACATGCAAATCAAAATGAAAAATAGACTGCTAATGGTCCATTGTTTTCTACGCTCGGGAGCGCAATTGTTTTCCCGTTGTTAAAACGGCAGCGGTGCGATAACCTCTGGCTACCAGCCACGTGTCTTTGGGAGTGCCTGAGGATATTTGACATCCTATATTACTTTAAGTGATTTTTGTAAAATAGTCAGCGTTTATCTTTTAGTTATTTCCGATGTTTGTGAAACGCAGGGTAATCAGTGCACAAACGGTTTTGTACTACTATACATTTTTGAAAATATGACACTTGTGATTTTCTAATATTTCTAGCCATTTGAAAATTATTATTTAAGAGCTATCGTTTATAAACTTTCAAGGTTTAAAAATTTACATTGACATCGATTATTGAATTACAACGCTGAATTTTTTTATCCTATTCCAGAAGCTTCATATGATGAAACTACAAAAATATTTTTAAATGCCTGTATGATTCATTTGGTTATAATATACATGTATTATCTTTTTCTTGAGCCTTGGTTTAAAGGAAAATTACTTTTAAGCTCCTAACATGTTTAATTTCTAGTTTTTGATATCTTATAATGTTTTAAATAGCAACAACTGAAAAACAGTTCTCAAGACCAGCCGTGCACACGCTTCCTTCCCCTACACATGTTGTTTTCCCCACACCAGTGACCAAGGCAGCGGCAGACAGCGGGAGCAATCAGAGGCGTTGCTATTAACATTTAGCGTATTTTTGTTCTAGGTGACGTCAGATCACAAAGACTGGAAGAAATGAGAACACCTGTTAAATATGTCCCTAATGTTGAAAATGTGGTACAGCTTTCTTATAAACTGGCAGAAGTTATAGGAAAAAATGTGAAACCACTCAGTGAAAACAAATTTATCAAGCAAAGCTTGCTAGTTGCTGCAAAGGAATTGTTCCGATTTAGTCAATTTATTTGTCAGAGGTCCAGAGGTAGTCCTAGTCGGGCGGAGCTATTTTTCTTTTTCCCCGTCCGGGTGTCTTATGCCGCAGTACCTAGCCGCTTTGCGGTTTAACCTGTGAAATGAGCTAATAGGTTTCATGTGTGCTGGGGTGTTTGAATTTTTTGGGAAATTTTGAATGGGATGCCCTTGTTTAATTCTCATAGGCAGCTGCACTTAAGCGTTCCCCCGTTTTGGGAGACACGATTTAAGTTTTTGCTCCGTTTTGGTTACGGGTTGTATATCGCTTGATGCATCAGGCGTAAAAATGGGTCCTAGAGACATCTGGGGTTTCCCTTGGGTTAACCAAGGGGCCCCAAGACGTCTCTTGGTAGTCTGAAGGATGGCAAGCGTCTTTGATTCCTCTGGTCATACCTGCCCAGGGAGTTCACTAAAGGGTTGGAGTGATTTTGGATTTTGTCGTACATTGATCGTGCCCTCTCGTGGATGACATCGACAATGTACGGGATCTGGGAGTGCTCATGTAGGATATGAGCAGGCAATCTCCAGTCTAAATCGTATATGATACGGAGTGCCTTGTTCTGCAGCGTCTGGAGCCTGACGAAAGTGGTATTAGCCACTGTTCCCCAGATCTCACAGCCGTACAGAATCATAGGCGGAATGATCGCCCGATACAGCTGGAGTTTGAGTCGGATGGGCATAGTTGAGCGGAAAATATATAGGCTCCGGAGTGCGACGTGCCCCAGCTGGACCTTGCCCTTGACGTGCGGAACGTAAGTTAACTTACGGTCCAGTGTCACTACGAGATATTTCGCCGTTTGCACCCATGGGCGCCGTAAAACGAAGTTCTGCTGCAACCGGTTGGCTCTGGTTTTCGCCAGGAGAATTGCAGAGCTCTTCTCCGGGGTAATTGCTATTCGCCATTTTGCGCTCCGTTAGTCTCTCTTGAGGTACAATAACGAGACGCATAGAATAATTGCGTTGTGATTTGGAAAGGGCAAAATATGGTCATTAACACGTTTTTCTCTAGCCCTGCACGAATCGGTGGGCAGATCTGACGAGGCGCGGTTAACTTTATTTCTAAGGGAAGTAGACAATGAATTAAATATCTTATTTATGGCACAATTGCGACTATGGGAAGGACAACTGGTAGTTGCAGATTTATACCATTGCTCTTGCTTGCGTTCTGTGTTCACAATAAACGTCATATTTCTGGAAAAGTATGCAGAACTTCTAAAGCAACTACATAACACATTTCCCTTTGCAATTTGAAGTTATAAAAATTTTAGACAAATTATTGTGCACTCCTTTGAAGTTTCTATGTAGTGAGGCCCCACACGAGCTAGAAATGGAACTACTTTTATTGCAAAATTCCACGACAGTCAAATATTCCGAGAAGGAAGGCTGTGAATTATTTTAATCTTTGCCCTGCAGTGATTATCAGAGATTATATTTGTTTGCATCTAATTTAATGGCTGGTTTTGGCTCTACAATATCTGCAAACAAATCTTTTCAAAGATGAACTATATTAAAAGTGAGTATCGCAGCAAGATCAGAGACGATCTCCTTGCTTATCTTTTGAGACTGTGTACTTCGTCATTTGCACCACATATGAGTCCAATTTTACTTAACTTATCTATATATGATACAATAGACATGGTTAAAGAAGGAAATCAGCACTGTACGGTAATAGCAAACAAAGAAATTCCTGAACTTCTATATGCGGATGACTTAATGGTAGGATCTATAACGATAGTAGGATTGCAGAAGAAAATAAATGAAATACAGAAATTTTGTGAATAGTGGGGAATAAAAATAAACATAAATAAGTCGAAAGTTATGGTCTTCAAGAAGGGAGTTAAACTAAAACAAGATGAAAAGTGGGTACTAAATAGCAAAAGGGTAGAAGTCAATGAATTTGAATACTTAGGAGTAAGGTTGAATAACAAAGGAAAGTGGGGAGCACATAGGAGAAAAATTGAAGCAAAAAGAAGGGCGGCAATGAATGGAATAAGAATATGCAAGTATAAGCTAGAAATAACAACCAAGTGGTTAGAAAGAATGTACGAAGCACTAGTTGAATCCAAAATGTTGTATGCAGTGGAGATCTGGGAGAGGGGGACACAGAGATAAACAAAACGGTGGACCAAAACTACAGAAGGTTTCGTAAAGGGCTACTAGGCTTACCAAGATCAGCCCTTAGGGAAGTATCTTTAGTAGAATTAGGAAAGAGAAGAAGAAATGGAAGAATAATGGAAAGAATAATAAAATTTTGGTTTAGGTGTTTGGCCATAGAAGAAGGGGAAATTATGAAATTATGCATGAGACAGCAAAAAAGATTAGAGAACTCAAATAGTTGGTGGGCAGAGATAGGAGGAATTATAGAAAAATAGGAATGGGAGATATATGAAGAATAGAGGAAAGGAATAAATGCGATGTGGGTAAATTAGTAAAATGCAGAATAGAAGATATAGAAAGACAGGAAATATTGGGAGGTCTAGAAAATATGAAATCATTACAATTTTACAAGCAAATAAAAAGAAATTGGGGACAAGAAGCATATGCAGATTACTGCAATAGGCAGAGAGAGAGAGAAGGGTTAGCATGGATGAGAACAGAAATAATATTTCTAAGAGAGATAAGAGGTAGGGAAAAGGGAATTTGTGAATTGTGTGGGGGAAAAGAAAACATAGAGCACTATGTAACAGAATGCGAGGAGGTTGCAATATGGAGAAAAAAGGTTTGGGAAGCAAAATGGGAGAAAGTAGAGAAGAGGATAGTAGCTATAAAAATGTTAACGGGCAGGGAAGAAAAGAAGGTAAGAAGTATTGGTGTGTTCTTGCAGAAAGTAAAAGCAAAATGGGCCAGAAATGTAAAGAATATAAGAAAAGAAGATGAGGGGGAAGAAAGAAACTAATTAAGTGATCAAGGAGGCACGGAGGTTAAAAGCTACCTGGCAGAGCAGAAGACCAGGGTGTCGTGCAAGCCAACGTAGCAACAAGGTCACGACAAATAAATGTAGCCAAAAGTTGTAAATTGTAAAATTTTGGAATATGCACAATAAATACATCATATCATATAGAAGACCTTGTAAAACATAACTTGTGCCACAGAAGTCATCCTAAGAAACATTAGTTAATAAGGAGTAAATTATGAGTGTGAACGCTTATGATACGTAAGAATGATAGCGATGTTCCGCCACTGGAACTCAGTAACCACAAGTAAACGCGCGATTCTGTCGCAGAGGGTGGAAGGAGGTGATTTCAACCTTCTCTTTCCTGTTTTAATTGAGCAACCCAGTTCAAGACAGTTTTATATGACAGCTTTAATTGCTAGTATTTTGCAAGCATATGGAAAGTTTCAGAATTGAATGAAACCTACGCAATGTTAACATTTCGAAACAGTAAATGTCTAAAGAAAAATAATTTCCACAAACCTTCCGCTATGAATTGAAAACAATTTCTTCTTCTCGATGTAGTCTATCTTATATGGATATAGGTAATATAACATTGTGGCTTCATGCAGTTTTTCATTTGTTACTTCAGTAACATTCACTTATTCGGTGAGACTTCCCTATCACTTCAAGATTGTGAACTAGTTCTAATAATCACTATGAACTCATAAAATGAACTAGTTCATTTATCCGGTTCTTAGGTACAAATACTGTACTTTTTTACAATTTCTGGTTGATCAAACACCGGGATTATACAATATAATGGCATGTTGTTGCCGCTATTAAAGATGAACAGCCCTGCCTCCCTAGGGATGGACAGGTACCTACCAACAAAGGCTTTGTTTGTCATTGACGAAACCAAAGCTTCTCTCCTTTCTCTCTCCCTCTCTCTTTCTCCCATCTTTACGTTCATTGTCTTCATTGTCAGGAGCTGGTCGATTAGAGAATTGGCGATCCCCGTCGCTTGCATTATGCATGCTTCAATCTGGGCTCTGTATTAGCTCCCCCAGCTGGGAGCATTAGGGATAATGTGGAGGTTCCCCCCTCTCTCTTCCCGTGACGTCAGCAGCATACGCAATATCACAAAAATACACGTTTCTCTATGTAGGGGTCATCGAGAGATATGCTTGCATTTGGATTTAAAGTCACTCTCGTGTAATACTGACCAGTTCTAGAAATTATCAAACGGAAATTTAACTGAAATATTAATATTTCTTAAAGTAAGAACCGTCCGGACCCAAGTATGCCACTAAAGGTTATCTGAAATAGTATTTTTTTTTTTTCTGTTTTAAAGATACCCTCATCTGGGGTGACTTTGTGCCACTTTTTTGTTGCATTTTTTTTTTAAATTTCTTCTTCGAATTTAATGTGAATGAGGAAACGATTACTATTTATAACATAGCAGCAGAAACATCAACCTTGTACTGCAATCAAATTATTCCTTGAGGTTAACTGATACCCAAAAAAGCTATTCAAACATGGCCCAATGTCACCCCATTAGTTGCCACCTGTAAATTCAGTACTATTCAAAGTCAAAAGCTTGTCTGGCCCAATGATGGCAGTATTTGTTCCAATAAATATAGAATATAACATTTTTCCTGTCAAATTATTGCTCTTTATTTTGCAAAAACTTTTGAACTGCACTTCAATTAAGTTTCAACAAAGTTACATTTTCCCACCAAATTTATTGTATTTCAAGAATGTCATACAATTCACGCATGTACTCTTTGACAGGTGGCTCAATTTTCTTGACTACATCTCTATATTCATAGTCTATTTGGTTTTTCTGATCGCCACTTTCACAGACGTCCACTTCTTTCCAAGACACTAACTCTCGCATCATTTTCATCCATTGCTATAACTTCCTGGGAAGAATACCCCCTCATACTGCACAAAAACGAATGGATCAACCAACAAGTATCTTGGATTTATTGCTGATGCTGCTTTCTGGTTTACCGGAGATGGAGGATCTTCACTGTCACCAAAGGAAAATGGATTGTTGGGACTCTCCTGATAATTTATGGTGACATCATCATCACTGCTGCTGTCATCTGAAATTTTGGCTTTCTTGTTTTTTTTTTTTTTTCCCCCTTTCTTTTCTTTGTAGACTTTAATGTTGATGGCCCAGAAAACACATTTGGTCCACCTGCTAGGGCGGAATGCATATTCTGTAATTTTGACATAAATATGTTCCTATGTATATAATACTTTTCTTGCAGCAGAGTGTATTGAGAGAGTTTTTATCTAATTTCTTTTAGAGCGTTTTCTAATGTAGATTCGCTGTAATTGCGGTATGGTCGGTTTCCTGGCTCCCTTTGGTGTATTCTGGGCATTTTGTCTATGCCACTTTACTATTGGTATCTGTATTGAAAGTAAGTCAGTCCGTAATCTATATTCAATTAAAATGAACATAACTGCACAATTTAAAATACAAAGTAAGACACTATGTGATTGCATGTGAGTAAAATGCAATGATTTGTGGTGTCACTAAGTTACCCTTCATTTTCCTATTTTTAAGTTTCCACCTCATTCAAAGAAATGCCATATCTGTCACAGAGCTTGTATTTTCGTAATCAATAGCCAAATAATAGTCTAAGCAAATAAACCTACCTTTAAATTCAAACAGAAAATTCTTTACCTGGAACCAACTGAAATTCTACAGATTTCACTAAAAACACGTGTAGACACGTTTCCACAAATCTTCACAATGCTCTCAACTTTAGAAGAGTAAGCAGTTCAAAACACAGCCACCAGGTGGTGGCAACACTTATGCAAGTTTTAGAGCATTATACTACTTATGGCATTTTTAAACACCATCGTCACTGCTTTCTTATTAAGGGCATGGATGGCACAAAGTCACCCTCCAGGCACAGTCACCCCAGTTGACGATATATGCATTTAAAGTGTAGGAAGATTTTTACTAACCTTAGGCTTACCAGTTATTCAAAATTGTGTGTTTACCGGCTTGTAAAAGTACTCCTGCAGGATGAGATAGGGTAACACCGGTGGCGCTGGCTTATTATTATTTTGAGTAATACATTTATTTTCAAATATATTACTTTTAATGATCCTTGTCAGGAATAACTGCGAAAACCTTTTCCATCTAAAACGTAATGTTGTAGCGAATATTTTAAAAACACTAGTGTGGTATGTTAGAAGAAGCCTAGTGAGCTCAGATACCAAATTTTAAACTTAGCCGATGCCTCGTTTTAAGTTATAATGCTCACAGAAAATCGCGGACAATTTTGATTATTTTTCTATTTTTCAAAACATGTACCTGTGGGTTTTTAGATGCAATGCAGCATTTATAGGTAAGGTGGTGGAGAAATAAAAGCCTTATTGCTTATCCATATTACGTATTCAGGAATGGTCGTTTGATTGAGGACGTCATTCAACTGTTCTGCGTTTAATGCACAAGCTTACATTTCATGAAGGGAAGTAGTCGTTTTTGTATCCTCTTACACAAGCTCTCTGCTCGCCCAATGGGCTTACATCCTTAAAACTTGCAAAATCGCTCGACTTCCGTTGCTATGGTAATACGAATTAATATCCAACCCCGCTACTCCGCTAGATATAAGGAGCACATAATTTTCTGTGAGTTAGGTTGGCGAATTTAATTTAACTACGCCATTAGTATTCAAGAGCCATGTAAATCAATTTTCAAGGACTTTTGTGGAAAATTGCAGGCAGGTAATAGGATAGTTTAGCATAATGGATACCACCTGCGAGGCATATATATTTTTTATTGTTTGCATAATGAATGACAAAGAGATGAATATAAGGCAGCTTTGGAGACCAACTTTCTAATGTGGTAACGATCAACCAGATACTAAGGTTAGGAGTTGGTCCTTGTTTTGCTGGAAGATTTGCAGACTTGGATCAGTCATAAAGGAAAGCACAATTTATTTTTGTTTATTTTACTGTGGTTTAAATAACAAGGTACCGTTAGAATTGAAAGGAATAGCTGCATAAAGTGGTATGAAATAGTACATTTGGGGTTCCGCTGAAGCACCCCCTGCTTATTGAATCTAATGGACTTGCCGCAGCTCCGAAGAACAGTCATGTATGTTGTATTTACCTTCACATTCATATTACCAGATTCTGTTGACGGTAGACAGTAATTACAATTTAAAAAGTCCCTCTTTGTTCAGAATTGAACCTGGGTCCTTCGGTTGAGAAGTCAGCTCACTCATGACAGAGAATATGCTTGTAATAAGGGTAGATTAAAGTTCAATATGAGGAAAACATCAGCTGGTATCGCATAAGCGAAAACACATCTTAAATGTTTTTGTTGCACCTTTTCCTCTGGAATGAGGGCGAATTTCTGTCGTATCACAGATATGAACAATTACACTCTTGCACTAGTCACGGTCACTAAGTGTGTCTGATGTGAAGCCTACTAAATGGTACAATAATACCATCTTGTTCAGCACAATAGACGCTGGCCTTTGTGCTCTACAAATTTTCTGCAGCATTTGTTGTATTACCTATTTCTTAATGTTGGTGACACTGTTGGGTGACATTCACATACATTTCTCTATCCACTGTCATTTATCCAGCAAATAAAAATTACTCTCACGAAAGTTTAATTTTCTTACCCAACTGATTTTAATCGAAGTCTTCGTATTACTCATTTCGATAGAATAAAAATAAGGATAACCAACAGGAAAGAAATAACGTTAATCATGCGTTTAAATACTGCACACTACAACCTGGCCATAAAATTAAAATGCCATACCATACTCTTTGCATGCAATTGGGGGAAAAAAACAGAATAGCCACAGCACGCTAAAGGGACATAGAGTTGAACAATTCGAATCATTAACAACGGATATCCTATAAATGGCTTATGCCTCAAGAAGTTTATTTTAAGGAAACTGTTTCTTCTAAAGACATTTCATTTTTTGTGTGCAGTACTTTCGTCTATCGCTACCATTTACCAGTTCTAAAAGATCATAGAAAATCCTTTATAATGAAGAGTATTTTAAATGTTACCTCCAGAAAATGCAAGATATACACGGTATTTGTTATCTAAATATACATCATTTTGATCATTATAATTAGAACCACTTTAAGAATGCTTCATTAAAAACTGAGTTATGACTAGGTGATATTCTTGAAGATTTTGATTTATATCTGCGTTAAACCATATCGGACGATGAACGAATGAGCTCACGGTGTAGAAAGCTTAGAGTTATCCGACATTCATCTTTCAGGATAAAGGTAAAACCTAGAAATAAACCTTATCCAGATAACTCACCCTGACCGAGATTCAAACTCGATACCTCTTGAACGTACGCTATAGAAGCGCGCGTTTGCTGGCCCTCGTAGTCGTGGTCGTTAGAGCGTATGTCTCTAGCGCTCCGTCACGAAGAGGGTGGCGGGTTCGAGTCCCGCCTCGGCCTTGGAGTGCATGTGTATGTTGTGTCTGTGTATGTGTGTCGTGTATATGTGTGCCACTACAGAACATAGATTCCTTTCGATGGCCAAATGAGTTCTTTCCGAAGGCCAATATGTGTTAAAAAATAAAAAAAATAAGAAGCGGGTGCTCTGGAAGATATTGACTCAAATGACAACAGTTCGTTTTTTATTTATACCTACTGTTCACAAACACGCTTGTCCAAAAAGAAAGTATGTATTAATAGCTATTTTACGCTGGTAACTAAAACTTCAAACTAGGGGTGACTCATTCACTTGGTACGGTTTATTAAAACTGCGGTCAGTTCTTGGAAAAGTCCGCCTTCTTTTCACTTAGTTTTCCTTCAAGTTCTCGTTTAGAAGGGTTAAGTCCGGAAGCCAAGAAGGACATTAATGACCGGAGCTATATTAATTATCCAGCAACAGATGCCATCCACACAGATGACGTCGAGCTCATTAATATTTTATACCAAATCGATCTCACCGACCTCGTGGCGAGAGGCCAAAAAAACACACAAAGTTTGAACGGTACGATAAGTGAGATTGAATCGGATGAAGGGAATATTAAATTGAAGGAGGCCTTGGAAACTTGACAGATATCTCCCGGCCAAAAAATACATTCCCCAGCTTACAAAGGAGGGTGCTGTGAGCAACAAGAAAGAAAAGGCATTTTGTTTTTGAATAACAAAATACGTGGACAGCTCATTGATTCCACATCTCTATACATTTCACGAATACGAAAGCTTAAATGTACGCTAAGCGTTATACTTATGGCGCGATTGTTTGTATGGCCACCATAAGAACAAACACATCGTTACGCTTTACTTTTCTTACTGAAAAGTAGGTCTTTTACTGTTAGACATGAATAATGTCTGCAAAGAGTCGAATTATCTCTACCAGAGTCAATATAGTAGGACAAACAGAAGAATAAAATTAAAATTTGCGAGACAAAAGCACACTATTCTTCAGGAACGCCTACTCTAAGATACTGTCAAAGAGATTATATATAATCTATTTGACTATCGATTACCTCGATGTTCAATTTTTCTTTAGCTCTCTGAAAAACAAGAAACAAACATACGACATCTACAATGTAAGATATATATTTTATTCTTCTGGTTTCTTGCATGCTATTAACGTTACAATTCTTAAAATTGAATACAGGTTCACTAGTGTAAGCTGTAGATGAACTACCTGACAAGTTACAATCGATCATGATTGGTAAATTGAAGACCATTAACCTCCAAAATAGAAGAAAAAACTTAATCTTGCATGTCTAAGCAATAAAACTGAAACATCAAAACTATAAATTGTATTATATTTTAAGAACACAAACAATTTTTTGATAACTACTCATTTAACAGAATTTTTTTCTCAGCAACTATTCTAGTTATTTTAATTTAAATATTACACATTTGTAGTTTAAACATTTTAAATGCCTGAAGTGTAGATCTTGAAATTTCTTCTGAACAGCCAATGAATTCCTCTTCATTGTGATTGACTTCTCTATGATGGCTTATAATTTAGAAAATTTAAGAAAAGCAAACTAATTAAAATGTCTGCCAAGTGAATTTTGTCATGGAATTAGCCGTTTTCCAAATACTTTGTGTTGAATGTTACTTTTTTTTTCGGAAGTACATCATCTTAAGAAAATTTAAAAGTTTGTCGTTCTACTTTTATATCCTTCTTGCAAAGTGTTGGTTCCAAATTTATTACTCTTTACTCCTAGAAGGACATTTAGGTAACAATTTCTATATAAGTGCCTTATGCATAAAACCAATATCTTTAATTTTCTGCGGATAGCTCTGTGAGGTCCTGTTTGGTCAGAATGAATGTTACGTAATCTCAAAACTAGAAAAAAAAAAAAAAAAAAAGGAGCAGGCTTTTCTTTTTAAGCACTTGCTAATTACTTTACTTTCAGACTTTGACATTGATACCATTTTTCGGTGTGTTAAAATTCAATTTCACATCTATTTTGAAGTTTTATATCAAACATTTGCCAAACCAAAGGAAGGCAAAATAATTTTGTAGGCAGCGCGTACGAAAATCACAAAAATACTGTAGAAATTTACAAAAAAAAATTATAAAACTAATGACATGTAATACAATTTATTCAGGAATACCGGAATATCTAAGGCTTTTTTTTCTCTTTCTGTGAATTAAAAATGAGATTTTCCTTCCATCCTAGCAAGATTGCTGGATATTTTAAAACGTAGACGTGTTGATATTTGTTTATAAACTGATGTCTCCAGAAATTCTTTGTTTACTCGCTGCAGTGGGATGGAAGATGTCTGTTGTAGGTAAACAAACCCTAGACTGCCAGACGGACATCCCATTCATTAGTTAAGTGTTGCTGACTGCATTCGCCGTTACGTGACGCACGCCATTTATACAGCCAACGGCAGTGTTTACGAAATTAATCTGTTTAGCAGTTTTATAATTTACAGTATACGTTTGTGTGGCAATCGCCAAGTGGAAAGGAACAAAGCAGACCTTATTCACTGAGGTGATTCTCATCTACGGGTAAGTCTGAAGGAATATAAGTGAGGCTTAGTGGCTTTATCAACAACGCTACCACAACATACGTCACCCAGCCCAAACTATGCTTCCAAGGTTGCAGAGGCATAACTTAACAAACACCCCCGAGTACAACAGAGTTTTCGACATCACCTAATTAGATGATGCACAAAATGTAATGAGGTTGGCCATTGAGATCATCTTATTGGTTAATTAAAATATTTTGAGTTTACGTGCAATGTTTCAGTTTTTTTCCGGCTACCTACGGCCTCCTCCATACTTCAGAGATCCAGCATATAAACAGGGTTTTTCTGAACGTGGTTTATTAACAAAATGTGATGACATGGTATCCACCTATGTACGAACACCAAGCTTTTAACATATAGATACAGGGTGACAAAAAGTAATGTGCAGAAAATTGTAGAGTAGGCAATAACAAAATAGATAGTGTCGCAGAAAATAGTACAAAAACTAGAGCGTGCATTGAAATCTGACTTCATGAAACATCGAAATAAAATGCATCTCTCAGGACAAGTGTGTACAAACTGTCTTAAACAATGAGTACTGGTACGCAGTGATAAACTTGAGCGTAGCTACCGCACTGTCCGTAAGCTTAAAATCAGACATACCTAGACACACTGATTAATACTATAAAAGAGTAGGTTTTGTTTACATTTTTTTTTTGTTTACGTCACAAGTGTTTGTCATAATAGGAGACACCGCTCGACTCTCACTAAGGCGGTTCGGTTTCGATCCCAGGAGACTGCAAAGTGACATTTGTCGTGGACAACACGGCGCTGGGGCGGGTGTTGTCCAGGATCTCCGGTTACCCCCACCATCTCATTACACCGGTTCTGCATCTTCATCTCATGTATCATCAGTGTTACCGCCTGCGGTACCGCATGTAGTAAAAGCGGACGTTACACACTACACATTTCACATAAGAGACTCTAATTTGAAGTTACGCATATAGTGCACTAAAACGATGTGCAATTTCTTGTTCTTAACTTCAGAATCATAATTTTGTACTCACTTTCTGCTCTGGTATTTTCTATAGATTGCTTTTTCCCACTTATTGTACTTCTACACTCTGTGTAGCTTAGGTTGTAACAAGTGCATCGCGATAACAAATGACAGCGGTAGGTTTAGTTCTAACCCACAGCGTGACCCACTTGACTACGGTTGAATATTTTGCGAACGTACCCAGATAACACGCCAAGCACATAAATAAGACGCCTGCCAATGGACTACTGCCACCCAATCGCCATAAAATTGTGCACTTTATCGTGAGATATTACTCCGTCCCGTGCTACAGTTCTGCAATATGTATTTAGCATTTTCGTAGACGACTGTTACTGCCGTAGAAAGGATCTGTTAATCAAACAAATGGCTGGCGTTCCGCGGAGAGAAACCGCTTTATATTCTCTCTTTCGGTCTTGCCTTTTGTTACTCTCTGAGATTTGTCATCGTTCCAGACGTGACATCTGTTACTTGTGGATCGATACAACACAGCTCAGCTGCTTACGCAAATAACTTTAGTCTCCGTTAACAATTTATCTTTCTTCTTTTGTGCATTTTAATTAAATGCTTTATTTATGTAATCTAACCAACCCCACCAATGTAACAGCCAATTATAAGTCCCATAATGTGCCTTATGCACTGCACGATCATGCAGTATCAGATGTGCTGCCGTCACACTTCTTCTACTCAGTCTTTACGTATTCAATTGTATATTTTTTATTCTATTTCTAGATGGGTATCAAATTTTTGACTGGTATGGAATATTTTATCTATTACGAGTAGAGAACCTAAAAATATCTACGTACATTTTCTTGTAAGAAAATTACGTAGTAATGTAATGTTTTCTTAGAATTCTAAATTCAAACAGTAACAAAAAATATTTCGAAGTAAGCACTGCCTAACAATTTTATTTGAAATAAATATATATGGCCTGTATTTGCAGTAGATTTATCTTTTACCTTTCACCAATCATAAAAAAATCATTCAGAATAAGGAGGATTTTAGAAATCATTGCCATAAATTCAATATATATATACACGTGCCATTTATCATGCATATATACTGCCACGTAACACAAGAAGGGTAGGCAGAAGAAATGCGTAACGTTATCACTTTTGCGTCCGCATGATGTTATTATTCGACAGAGCGTTGTGGCGTATTGACCTTCAGGTGATCGTCTCTTATAGGGTCTTATCTGGTCGATTAGAAGAGTGAAATATTAGTAAGTTGATGTACAGTAAGTTACGAAACACAAATAGAGCGATTGGAAGCTGCGTGTATCTGTATAATATGATTTCTCGCGCCTGTCGATGTATGACATTGCTGTCCAGAAGACATGATTACATCAGAACAGAGTGTACATACACTGGACTCGCCGTGTATGTACGATAAGCTGAGGGGAACATCTCTCTGTTACAAATTTTTTCCGATACGCTTTCTCACTTTGCCATGTAGTATGTTCGCCTTCCGGATGTGATAAAGATGCTAACAAGGGAACTTTCACTGTACTCACACCCCTAGGCACCTGAAAATTTAACGGTATAATGCCTGCTGGTCATCAAAAACCTGCTGCGAAATAAAACCGCAACGCCCAAAACTGAAGCCTGGATCGCATGCTACCACTTGCAAGTAGCTGCTGGACATCCATCATCAGCTCTATGTCAGCTGTAGACGGCGCTCCTTACGTATACCATGTGTAGACCGCTACCCGCCCAGGGTAACCAATCCCTGCAATGCTGTGTTATTATGGCTATATGTCCCTATGTATTCTGGACTCATTTTCTGGAACTTTCAGCTGTACTCCGGACCCGAATTTTGGCACACAGGCTCCACATAGATCAGATGATGTCATCAAACTCTCAATCGCGTGTAGGTGGAGCATAGTGATAGTTCCCTTGTAAGTTCATCTAACATACGTAGTGTTGTCAGATAATGGAAACATGCATAATACGTATCACTGCAGTTACTTAAACCGGCATTAGATCTGGCAGCAGGGTGACTCATATGCAGTCTCATTCACTTGTTTCGCAGTAAATATAGGCAGATCCACTACCAAAACAGAAAGCAGTTCAAGCCATTCTCCCTCTTCAGGCCTCGCTTGCCTTCTAGTGGTTTGTAGACGGCGTGAAATACTTGATCATTGTTAACTATTGTTTGAAAAAGTCAAAATTGTTTGTATTTGAAGCTGAGAGAGTTTCTTCAAAATCTTCCCATCATATCCTGGAAAAGTGCTGATATTAAATGTGTTTAGTGTTTGACCATTTTTTTTTATTTGTGCTCTTCACGGTCTCTTCCTCTCCCCCTCGCTCTATGTGTCTCTATGGCTGTTTCTCTCACATACAAACGTACATTTTGAAACATATTTTTCGTAAAATAAGAGGTGGATTACTATAGGCTGATAGTGGAGAAGATTGCAAGTGCTTGTTTTCCAGTTCACGATATATGTCGAGAATTATATTCAGTTTAGGGAATTCAAATATTAGATCAAGTGAATAAAAAACAAGAATATTTTGACAGTTCATGCACATGATTATGACTACCTCTGTGATTAATATTGTCACATCGGCAAATGTTTTGAGGTGAACTTTGTTGCCATAACTGTATACTCAATGGTACTGCATATTTCTTCTAATTACTCTTCTATTTGTATGACTTACACCCCAAAATGAATTACATTGAAGATGAAGTACAAGAAATAAGCAAATAAAGTATAATGATGATATCAAAATTTGTGGATCAAATTAGCACCAGAGGGTTTAACCTCGCGAATGCAATGTGGCCCCACCTCGCTAGGTCCACTGCTCTTGCCAAGTCATCTTGATCGCTTAAGTATCACATATTCTCCTCTTATCTGTACTTGCTGTGCGACCGTTTAGAGTTCTAGGTTAGAAGCGTATGATTTTTCATACCGTCTTGTTGTTTGGTTTATCGCATCTATGATAACCACGACAGAGATGCACAGGACTGTGGTCCTACAGAACTGTTGGGAACTATTAAGTCCTTATTGAAGAGAAGATTTAACTGGAACAACGTGCAAAAAACACATAAAAGTATACCCAAAAGCGAAGTGAACCATAAAACCACAAGCATTCCTCGTATTAACAGTGATAAATGTTGAAACAAGCCACCAAGCAAGTTTCTCGGTTAGGACATTATCCTTCCTCTTGTAGAGTGGGAGAAGAAAATCGAATATTCGATATCTTCCAAGTCTTGTTTACCCTCTTCCCGTATCTAGTTGCCTGCCCTTGACTTTTTAAACTTTTCGTCTTGGATCATTAATCTTGTACATCGATTTTCCAATGCGCGTGGAAATTTCTGCTTCTCAACTCATCTTCCCGTATCTGCTTTCTGCCTTCTAGTAATTTCATAAAACATCTCATTAATAACATTTCTTTAGAAAAATTACCTATAATTGTATTCTGATTTCATGATGTACATTTTTAACCTCTATCTGCTTATATTAATGGGACTTTATTGTAATTTTGGCAGCATTGGATTTTGGTCCACATATCCTTTCTTAAATATTAAACAATATTCCATGTAATGAGAGCAATTTGAAGCATTAGTGAACTATTTTACAAAACAGCTATAATAAAACTTTTATTAGTGCTACCGCATTATTTCCACCACGTAAGGAACGCGTCTATATTAATACATTTGGCAGCAGTATAAACTCTTCCTTGAAACCGCAAACCGTTTGTCATTTTCCCCTAGCTCATAAGCAGAGCTAGGAAGCTCGTACCTATTTCCTTGAGCAGTGTTAGAGCGGCCAGGCATGGCTATACAACGCAGCGCTACAGCAAGGGCAAGGTTCATCGCAGAATGCAACTCATTACTGCAAAACAGGTGTCACTGCATGACACAGAGCACGTTGGTAGGAAGGAAGACATTCGAATAACATCTTTGTTGTGCTTCAAAGATGAGCAACAAAATTTGCTGTACAACCATTGTGTTTTCTAGGAGTGTACTTATTCATGTCCTTATGTATTTCATTATTTACATGTAGATTCCAGTGGGATACTTCAGCAAACATGTAAAACAGAGCATCCAGATTGAGAAACTAAATTAGCTGAAATCATTAACGAATTTGCAACAGATTATCAATCAACTAAATCTTGTTTTACGGGATATAGAATAAGTTTTTCATTTGAAATGCTTCAGAGGTACATTATTGTTTTTAGTAATACGGCCGCAAATGAGTAAATATGCTGCTTTGATATTTTGTCTAGTAAGAGTCTTCAGATATTTTAGAAATTAATGTTATTATTTGGATACTATTTTACATTCGGTGTTACAATCCGCGCTATAATTGCTTGGACATTGCCACAATGTGCCTATTTAAATAATGAGTTCAGCCAGAGACAATCCCGTATGTACTATACAAAAATTTGTATGTTGTACATAATGATCTAAATAGATGTGCATTTACGACTGTCTCATAAGTCATCTGTTTTTGAATGGGCAACCGGTTTCAATGCCTCTCCGCTGTGCGTTTCTTATCTATGACTTGTTTGGATGTTGGGAGAGGGTCGGTCGCAACCTGAATAGGGAACGGCGAGCGGTACGAACTTCCTAGCCCTGCTCATAAGGTTTCCACAGGATCTAACCAACATCAATTTGATTCGGTGTGAAACGAGCAACGAAAATACGCTTCTGAACGGCACTTGTCGGCACAGCTCGATTAACACTCGAAACACATTAAAGACTGCCCTATTCAGCCTCGCATAAACTCATATACGTAGTATGCCCGCTTCTGGACTGTAAACCTTTCGAATTACAGAATCGAACAGAACACAGTTCTGTTTGGACCTCGTGATGATGTGACGATATTAATGCCCAATAATGCTGTTCGATTATATATTTTAAATAATTATTTAACGAGTTAATTGAAAACTATTAAAATTTCTGCAATTTCTTTTTGTTTAGAATATTAGGTGTAGGTTAAATTATAAGAAGTTATGTTTGGTATTATAGAATTAAGAAATTCCAAAATGCCGCATCGGAAAGTGGTAGTTTAAAATCTTCATACACCTGATTTAGTCCTAATGCTCCGGACAGAGGCGCAGTAATACATCAGGAGCAATGGGTGATGTGCACACAACAGATTGAGTAAAAGTTTTCTACCAAAGCTCTTTTTTATAGCCTAGCTCGGCCCTTTCAGTATACGGGAGAAAACCTCATCTTGCCTTCTTTCTTCCCCGTAATTCGAGCTCGGGCGGTCGAAATAAATGAAGCAATTCGAGGCAAACACGCGGTACGTTTCCACAATGTTAGAGCTATCCTGTCCAGTGCACTTGTAATGATATTGCTGCATTCTTTCCTTACTGAGAGGACTTCCTAAATATCTTATTATTTTCTCTGTCCATTCTTCTGTGAACTATTCTTACAATAGTTTATTCTTCTCTCTTCCTGTTAATCGAGGTAAATATTCGTTACATATTAACACAGAAATCTTGTGGGCATAAAAGATAAACTGCGGTAGATGCATTTTTGAAGAGCAGGTCGCTAGGCATTCTTTGCATGACCTCAAGGGAAAAAAAAAGAATAGCGACTTAGCACTGATAAGCATAAGTGTTTGAAAATTCAAACTAACAAAAAAAAAGTTCTTCGGAAATGTTTAATGCTACAAAAAGTGTTATTCTATGCTTTTCAAAAAGAATGAAGTTTTTATAGTAAGATTTTTCCTATTTCTTATGCCTTACTAATTGTACGAAAGCGGTCTAGAATGAAGAGCAGTCCACAGACCTTTTATAGAAAATGAAATACTTAGGTACCTAACATTTTAATAACGTAGTTTTTTGTTTTCAAAAATAATGATTAGGTGCCTGTTTTTAGAAAATAAAACATAACATTTTTTGTCGAATCGAAGCTTTGAGAACTTGACCATTTTAACCCTTTATTTTCCAATCTCCGAAAGCGCTGATTCTTTGCAAATGTAATGACTTTTTTTTTTACTGACTATTAAGTGTACTTGCAAGGGTCCAGCCAGACTGAAAAATTCAATGCCATAGCCGGGATTTGAACCACGTATCTTCTGGTGCATCATAGTGCGTCCTACACACGGCTGGTGTGAAAGAACAATTAATTTCTATTATGTTTACGTTTAATTTTTTGACTTGCAAGTGGCCACGCCGTAGCTCAGTAGTTAGACCGCTTGGCTCTCACCAAGGCGGCCCTGGTTCAATCCCAGGCGACAGCAAAGTGAGAAATGTGGTGGACAACATGGCTCTGGGGCGGGTTTTCTCCGGGACCTCCGGTTTCCCCCGCCATCTCATTCCACCGGTGCTCCATCTTCATCTCATGCATCATCATTGTCACCGCCTGCGGTGCCGTATGTAGTAAAAGCGGGCGTTAAACACTACGCAATTCATTTGACTTCAACTGACCATCAGTCATACAACATATGTCTCTGCGTTTCGTCTATCCTTTTGCGTCTCATAAACATTGGATCAACTTTCCTACTCGTTTTGTGTAAGTACCCTGTCCTTTTTATTCTTTTAATTTTCGTCCTGCAACATTGTCATATCGGACAAAGAATGAAATGGGTGAAATGATGCTGAAATGAGCCCAACGTCCATAGAGTTTAGGGAGGTTAAGGGAAACCCCCGGAAAAATCTTCTCCAGGTAAGTCGACCTTACCGAGATTCGGACTCGGGATGTCTTGAATGTGAGGCAGACACGCTACCATCTAAGCTACAGAGGTAGGCGTGTGCTGTCCTGATATCCCACCATCCACCTAAGTTGCAGTCTGTTTGTACAAATCAGTTCATGCGTTAAGGGTGTGTTCTTTCATCATCTAAACCTGCAACTATCTCCCAATTTTCCTTATATTTTACAGCAAAGATTACCTCTCCAATATATTCGTAGCCAAATCCAACTATGTAAGCTGATTAGATTGGAGTGGCTGATCCTTTTTAGTCAAATTGTCTACCCTTTCGTTGTAATGAATTCCCATATGTTCTAGCACCCATAACAGTACACACGTATATAAAGTCTCACAATCTTTTGCCCCCTAATTTTTAATCTTAGTCTCAAATCGTGCGTATGTGGCATAACGTTGATTTGAAAGTTTCACTGGAATGCAATACTTCCTTTATTTATCACAAATAAGTAGAAAAAAGTAAAACTGAGATTTTAATCAGCTTTGGAGTTTTTTTAAAAGGCCAGGGGAATATCTCTAGAGTCATGTAGATGGTTGTCTTTTCCCTTACACTTTTTACTTGCTTGAAATACCACGCTACAAATTTTTAGATAATTGCGATAATGAAGCGAGTGTTCTGCATGACAGATGTCAAATGGGGGAGTAAACTGAGCCAGCTGGAACTAAATGGTCCAGGAAGTGGTTGCATTTGTGCCCGCATTCATTATTTTACCACTCTTTGTAAAAATGTATCTTGGCTTACAGTCTGGATTTTCTAAAACGTTCTGAGGAGTGCATTTGGGATCTGGAAACCTTGTGTGTTACATTAACTCTACCCATTAATGTGTATTTTTATAACTTCTAGAAAATATTCTTGCAACAACCTATTTTTCTTCTCTGTAAAGTTTTACAGAAACAGTGTTACTACAAGTTCCATCGTAGGTACAAAGGCAATACTAGAGATCGAATTAGTTTTTAAAACGCGGGTAGTGTATTAAAACATTCAAACCAATAACATTTGTATTTTGACCTCATATAAAAGTTTACTGAAATAAATTGTGTAGCGCATTTTTCTATATCTTTCTTGCTTTAGCAATTATACAAAACTATTAAAAAGTCATTCCTAAACAACAGGGCAGTACATAAATTCGAAAATTTGGTTTTATTTATGCTTTAAATATCTTAAATGGACAGAATAGTCTCTGTCTTTGAGAAAATAAAAATAAGCCTTAAGGTCCTGTGAAGGGTAGCTTGTTTTGGTTTTTTTTCTTAAAATTATTCTGTTGCATCTTCAGAAAATACTGAAATATGTACCCGATATTTCGTTATAAATATATTATGCACACGACGATGTTTTTATTTCTTTTTTCTGAAAGTACTCTTTTATTCCGGGGCACCTTCAAATATGAATTTAATATGAAAGCTGAACATTAAATGTTTGAATAGAGTGTCATACTTTCTCCATCTACTATTTACGTAGTAAAGAAGGAAAAGGAAAATAAAATCAGTTAAAAGAATTAGGAAAATTTTATATGAGAGTGTCCCAAAGGAAATAAATAAAGTAAATATTAATTGCTGTTGCAAGTGGAAACCAGGTTTACACGTTGGGCGCCACTTTATGTGCCAAAAGCGTAGCACACTGAGTTTTTGTTATAATTATCGTCTACCAGACAGTCAGAATGCTAAACCAACATACGGAAACCAAGCCCTTCACATTCCTATTATTGCAACAAAGCTAACAAATGTAAACCAACGTCCTTACTCGCAATCTGTACTAGGAGCCTAAGTAATGGAGAAACCTAGAATTGGTGTTAATCATACTCTACTGGACAGCGTCTGCAGTGCTACAAACATGTCTAAATCTGGAGACTCCTAGCAAGGCTACAAACTTAGCAGACTGTTATCAACTCTTAAACAGGGGGTGATGGTAGTGCACTTCCACATAGTCTGGCGGGTTCGATTTTCGGTTCCAGCTAGTTACCTATATCAAATTTTTTCATAGCTTTCTCATACCCTCACAGAAGTTTTTGCCAGTTGTTAGCTTAGTGAACCCTGGCTTCGTTTGAGCATTTTCCTACTCATTTAACTCACTATCTCTGTAAACATGACTTATAATTTAATGGTATCCCTTATTAAAGTTCCTAATTTGCACAAATTTTAAACCTTCAGAGTCTATGCAGTTAAAATATAAAGAAATTGAACATCATCATGCATTATGAGGTGCATTTGATATGCACAAAAAATTACTCTGTATCTTTTCTTGCTGGAACGAAACAGAGCACTTTTGATTTTCTGAAGGTGAGTTAAGAATTAGTGTCAGGTTTCAGAAAATAAAATTAGGGGAAAATGTATTCTCCTCCACATTTTGAAAATTTAAATGACTGGAGCTGTCATATCCCTGTGTTTCTTGAGGACATTTTTCAAGGAACATTTACAAGTAATGTTGTTGGAAATTTACAGACTTTAACGGAACGTTAAGAACTGAAAAATAATGCTTTACTAAGGTCTAGTTTAAATCTGCGTGCAATTTTATAGGTGTGACATGTATTCAGGCCAGTTTTGCGTCTGTTATTTAACACAGCTTAATCAGGAACACGCGCTGTGCCACAGACGTCTACTAGAGACACCTAGCAATGCTAACCATCCAACAACTCTGTTAAACTTAAAGTGATGTAACTAGTATGTGCCGCTCACCCCTAACAGATCTATTAACCGGATCTACCGGACACCCCTAGCTACCTTAACATCACGAAACGACCTAACGGACGCCACAAGTGTGTCACAAAGTTAAATAAACTTCTAGCAGTAATGGCAACCTAACAAGAAGGTCACCCCTAACAGATCTGCTAAGCTTAACAGCTCTAATCAAAGGTTCACTGGACACCCCTAGCAGTGCTACCAACCTCACACGCTCTAATCAAGCCCGGACCTCTGAGAGTGGTTGGGCCAGTGCTTTCTGAATGCTCTCCATTATTTCGTTCTCTCTTTCAGTTTCTTCTCCCCCTCATTTTCATCCCCTACCGTACGGAAAGTATAGAGATGTAAGGCATATCGACGGTAGGTAGTAGGTACGTCATTAAGGGTAACTTTTAATGGCCACGGAACCTCCCCAGCAAAATATTTAGGAATACAAAGCACCACATCTGCCAAGGTAGGAATATAACGTACCCCCGGGGAAGTTTGGATTTTAATGGTTTTAATTTCTCAAGTCCGGATAACTAACGCCATAACGTGAAGTCAGATAAAACACAGATCGTGCAGTTTGAATACCTCATAATGAATATTTTATTTAGACATTAACTGTTGACCAGTGCCACTTAAACCGCCCTTCACTATAATTAAATTTTATTTCAAAACCAGAAAGAGCACGGGAAATAAACTGGTTAGGAAAATGTAGATCTGGATAAAATACCGTCGTAAAATAAAAAAATGTTTGGTGATGCCTCTTGGAGAAATACTTGCTGCTGTTTCTTTGAATTTTAATACATATTTTTCGTTAAATGTAAAGTAATTTAATTCTCGATTTTTTTTCATTTTTTCCCCCTTTTTTCACGTGAGTTGTAGCAAAGAGTGCAAAATCAAAGGCAGCATATAACACTCTATTATTTAAGCAGTTGCTTACAGCGCTAGCTTTCTGTGTGCATCTTCGAAGCTGTAATGAAATATATATTGAAATAATTTCGACCAGCATATAATATTATACGCACCAAAACATATACAGGAAATAAAAGCATATTTACGAATCATTAATAGAATAGCCGTGTAAATAAAATTAAAAAGGTAGGACCGTAATGCGGCCCCCTAATAAATGTGGTTTTATATTTCAAGCAAAACAAATGATCAAAAAGACAATGCCTTTTATATTTATATAAAGGTGTTTGTCTACATGTCTGTATTTTATAATATAGTAGCATATGTTTCTAAGTTTATTTCTTTATTGTCAGTGACAAGATAAGAGAAAGCGTCGATAAATTCTCGATGTTCACTTATTTTTTAAGGCAAGGTCCTGTGTCGTGTTGTAGTAGACTGGAGCGTTGTGCTTTCGTTTCATACCACGGAAATCGCCCGGGTTCAGTCCCACCCCTCGAGGTGCGTGTTTTAAGTGCGGAGAGTACGACCAGTGGCCACTCAATATCGCGAGAAATTTGAGGAGGTGGTATAGGTAGTCGGATTGGCAGACCCAGGTCTACCTCGGATTATTTGTGTTGATAAGAAACAAAACACTAAGTGTATATTCAGTTGAAAATGCGTGTTCACATTCTGCATACAACGTCGGAGTAAGCATGGCGTATTTGACCAGGTCAATAACTGCGTAAATTTGCACATAAGCGGTTAAAAAATGAGTCAAGTTCTATAACTCAGGTGTCTCCTAATTGGCCAAGGTGTTTTCTTTTTTTGGCTACAAGAGCTGTGAAATAAGTCAAGGAGTAACTTTTAAAATGTTTGTGTAGTTTTTTTGAAGTTGTGACGTTTATTGTTTTATAAAGTTCTATAATAATATGCAACATTTTCACCAAAGTTATGAATAGTTCAGATTTCTATTGAAATGTGGTAATAAGATGAAATCAATCTACAATTTCATTGGAACCACTACTCAATGTTTTGTTGCTTCTAGGATAGGCCAAAGAGTGTTGATTTCTACCTAAATAAGGAGGTGGGAATAAGTGTAATGAACGTTTTTGAAAATAGTACACCGTCTGCCCTATTTTCGCCAAATTCTAAACCCTAAATAACCCAAGTGCACCAAATTCTATAAAAATATATCCAAAATATTACTTGGAAACAAATATCAGTGAAATCGGAGGCAAATTTGGTGTTGTGAACACAATATGTAATTCTCCCTTCAATAAGTCAATTTTTGTAAACGAACAAGGTGGTACAATTTACAGCTAATGTTTAGTTGATGTATGAATAAATCTAAAATAAATATTAGCATATAATATGTAAGTAAATACTCAGGCAAGATTTGAATGCTAAAATTCAAGCATAAAAAATTATTGCATTCCGTGTATGGAATGATATTGGGAGAAACTGGAGAACCCGGAGGAAACCCATCCCAGCACCATGTTGTCCACCACAAATCCTACTTTGCGGTCGCCTGAGATCGAACCCGGGCCGCCTAGGTGAGAGCCAAGCGGTCTAACCACTGAGTGTATTGATTATTAGTGTATCAAAAGTTTATAGACTTGATATAGTTCAAGGATATATTTGCACTAACATGGACAAAACACGCAAGTTTGTTACGTTACCAACAATGAATGTAGGAAATGCAATGTATTGCCATGACAACATGAGTAGGAACGGATTAAAAAAAAATAAAAAAAAATGAAACATTCTCGTTGAAAAATGCTCGGACGATCTCCTCAAGGTTTCTTTTACAGGCCGATGTATTGCCAAGTTGCTATTCTAAGCTTTAATACATATTTTTAAAAATATAAAACTTACATTTTAACTTTTAAGTGGCATTACGCAAGTTTGAAATAGTACCTTGTACACAGTACGATTAATTCTCAGTTCCTCAGACAGACGGACAAATATGCGATTTAGCATTCAGCTGGAAGTAATAAACTGAAGGATCCCCAATTCTATTCTTGTTTGCAATCGTTTGAATCGTTGCAAGGGGAGATATTTGCAATAAGGATAGCTAGCTCTGTCTGAACAAGGATTATGCTCCTACCCTCTCGATTGGAATATTACTGTTTACCGAACAAATATAACGCTTTGTAAACTGATACGGATAAAATACTTAAGCATGAAGTAATTATGTATGGATCATTATCCGTTGGCTAAGCTACGTTGCTTTGTAGCAATCAATACCATTGATAAAGGGGCTCTAATACTGCGTCTGTGCATATTTGGTATGTTATCTATGGCTTTAGTATCTGAGGTAGAGGAAGCATATATCGTGTATACGAACATATTACATTCCTCTTTTTTTATTTGTTACCTTTCTGTGAATTAACATCCTTTAACCAGTTAGGACTATGACAGAAGTAATACTCAATTGAGCCTAGGGTCCATAGAGCTCAGAGCTACCAGACATTCATCTTTCAGAATGAGGGAACACTCTGGAGGAAGCTTTATCCGGAAAACTCACTCTGACCGAGATTCGAACTCGGGGCTTCTTGAACGTGAGGCAGACACGCAACCAACTACGCCACAGAAGCGGCCCCTTCCTCTTTTGTTTTCCCTGTTTATTGTAATTACAAAGGAAGCAAACTGAATTTCTAAGAATAAAATATGGTACTTGCTATTTGCACGCTATTTGGGATTCGATCTTTCTCGTTTGGTTGAACGAAAAGCGACACAATGATTTTTAAAAAGTTCCCATCACAAATTATCACCTATCCTTTATGTAAAACATTTTCGCTTCTTCCTTTTTTCTTTTTCTTCTTCTTTTGCTCTACCATATGCCCTTTCTAAGATTGGGTTTCTTCAGCCGGTCATGCTCCATGATCTATATTTTATCTTATCCTTAGTTGTTTAGCCTCCCTCAAAGTCTTTCCTTTCTTATTAACTTTTTTCTCTACCTAATCGCTCCATTCTATTCTTGGTCGACTTCTCCTTCTTCGTCCTTCCCCTCTGCCTCCCATACCATCCTCTTCATATGTCCAAACCATCTTAAGATATTTGTCTCTATTTTTTTATTTCTGGCTCTTGATTAAGGATATTCCTTATTTGGAAGTTTCTTATCCTGTACATTTTAGTTTTCCCTATACATTTATGTAAATATTTCATTATTGTACTTGTAATTCTACTTTCCTGTTTCGACAATGTCCAGCTTTCTGAGCCATAAAGAAGCTTTGGGAGAAAAGATGTGTTATATATTCGCATTGTTGTATCATTTTTAATTTCTTTGTCTTTTTCCTATTAGTGTTTGATTGATTTGGTAGTAGATTTGGTCTGCCTTATGTATTCTATGATTTATTTCTGTATCTATTTGTACATTTGAATTGATGAGTGTCCCTAGATATTCAAAGTTCTCTACTTGCTTCACGGTTTCAGTGTTTCATTTGATATTTATTTTTCTCTATGCTTCTTTGGTTACATGAGTTTACTTACATTTACTTCCAATCATCTATATTTGCATGTATTTCCACTCTGTTACCGAATTCTGTAGTTCTTCACTATTGGCCTTGGGACGATTAGAACATTTACAAAACGTTTCATTTCCTCAGAATTAGCAGGGATTTTCATTAAGATTTTACGCGGCAAATAAAATATATACTTTGAATTTACTGGTAATAGTCTGTAAAGTTCCGTTCATTTGAATTACCTCTGTAAAACTGGTAAACCATGAGTAAGAAAGATAAAATCTTGCGACACAAAAGCGTAGATTTACTTAAGTTATTAAGTAACCTTTTTGTGACGTTACCCATTCCCAGGCATTATTATTTTGAGTTTTCAAATTATTTTACTTTTTTCTTTGGGAAGTCGTTATTCATTTCTTTTCGTAGTCATGCAAAAAGGATGGAGTGTAAACAATGTGACTATCGTTTTATCCTATTAGGTCCTCGTTATAACTGTGAAACATCTAAATACTTTATTTATAAACTTTGTCTCGATAAACAAGTAGATGTAATGAGCTTTCCAAGAGAGATTTGTGGAAGAAAGAGCTGTGAGACTCATGTGAATGCAGCAATTTATTTATTTGCGATAGGAACGGACGTTTTTTGTTCGCTTGATAATCACACAAACAAGAAAACATATTACACAAATATTTATAATTATATCTAGAACGAAATATAACTGAATTCTAACAGGTTGCTGCAGCTTTGTCACTTTTTGTTTGATGGTATTTAGGACAGTTTATCTACTCTTTCAATTACATACAGTTGGTGACATTTGTTTGCTTCTGACAGCGTATGCTAAAACGCAAGGTACAAAATGTTCTAACCGAGCCGAGGTGAATCATTTGGGAAAGATATTTCTGTCGTTAGATTCGAATTCATAGCGTGAAGCATATGAAACATGACCCTTAGAGGAATTGGCGTAACCATGGGAACAAGCTTTATATTCTCACGTAGCTAAATTTACTGCCTCCTGACTATTGTAGCGTTACAAGTATCGTATTTCAATGACCCCGTGAGACTATAGGCACCGAGTACAGAGTTCGCATCCCAGTAGGCGTTTTCTCTCAATAACAAGCGCTGTGTTTATGCAGGGGATCTTGTATATGAATTGTGGAATAGTCTGCATTCATTGCAAATGCGTAGTGAGCAGGTTGACCGAGTACTAGAGAAAAGAATTGAGGCTTATCACTTGAAAAAAAAAAAAAAAATGCTAAGGAACAATATAGTGAACGCTGCAAGAAATTTTATTTTCTTAAATTACTCAACTTAATATCATTTACATTATTTGCCCAATAGATTTTGTCAATGTCTTACAGTTTAGTAATTATACAAAGGTTATTCAGAATGAAGGCTAATTTCAATTTTAAGATATGCATTTCATTTGGCGTATAAGTGCATTAAAACACTCCATATATTTGTATTTAAAACCATAGAACGATTTAATAAGAAGAAACTAAAGAATTTCTAACGTTTTTCCATGTAAAGGGCATTTAAGGTACGGAATTTTCTTGGAAATGCTCGTAAAAGTGCTGAACTTAAATACAAGTTTGACATTTTATCGAACGCTTCCTTTTATCCTTTGTTCTATTTTTAAATTTATTCCTCCAACGTTACGTCACATCGGACGATGAATGAAATGGGTGAAGGGATGCTTAAATGAGTCCAGGGTCTATGGAGCTTAGAGCTCCCGCCATTCATCCTTCAGGATAAAGGAAACCCCAGGCAAATCTTATCCAGATAACTCTCCGTGAGCGATTATTAATTATTATTATTATTATTATTATTATTATTATTATTATTATTATTATTATTATTATTATTATTATTATTATTATTATTATTATTATTATTATTATTATTATTATTATTATTATTATTATTATTATTATTATTATTATTATTATTATTATTATTATTATTATTATTATTATTATTATTATTATTATTATTATTATTATTATTATTATTATTATTATTATTATTATTATTATTATTATTATTATTATTATTATTATTATTATTATTATTATTATTATTATTATTATTATTATTATTATTGTTATTGTTATTGTTATTGTTATTGTTATTGTTATTGTTATTGTTATTGTTATTGTTATTGTTATTGTTATTGTTATTGTTATTATTATTATTATTATTATTATTATTATTATTATTATTATTATTATTATTATTATTATTATTATTATTATTATTATTATTATTATTATTATTATTATTATTATTATTATTATTATTATTATTATTATTATCATCATCATCAACAACGCAACCGAAACTAAAAGTTAACCCTAAAATCCGCCCATATGTTTTCTGTAAATATTAGCACGCCTAGAACGCGCGACAGATTTCCGTCAATATTTGCCAACAACTGCTACCGGGATTTCCTGGGGGTACCAGCATGTCCGGTAGCTAACACCTGATTCGGTCAACCGCTCCTATTCTTGGAGTGGTTCATTTTATTGAACGGACGTGCCGTTACGTGATCTGACCACAGATTGATTTTTGGTTTCAATGCAAGGATGTCGTAAATTTGACAGCTTTGATAGATCCGTTGTGTTCCTTCCCACACCTGCCGTATATGTAAGCCTTTATATCGCACCGACTCTATGTCTTGCATGCGGAATATGTCGAGCTTCGAACCCAGAGAATTAGAAGCAGCACTGATTATATATGACCCAGATTTAACAAACATTTCGTTTAAGTGCGAAACTTTGTATTTTAGTTCAACATCTTACAACATCCTAATACCTTATATATGGAAAATATTTCGAAAGTTTATTTCCTCAAAAAATACCTGTAATCCTTTTCAATTTAAGACATATATTTTAAACATTTGCATAAAGATCTGCATTCACTGATTTTGCTAACCGTAAGGTACAAACAAAATATGAATGATGTCAAAGTATACACATTTTGGCCAAACACCACTTTTTTCGTGGCGTTAACGGTTACCGAAATATTCTCTCTTTTTCAAATTTTCTAATATTTATACTTTTTTTTTTTCAAGCGTAAATCGTTACTCCCCACCTCGGTGGCGTAGATGGTAGCATGTCTGCCTGACGTTCAAGAGGTCCCGAGTTCGAATCTCGGTCAGGGTGAGTTACCTGGAAAAGTTTTTTTCCAGGGTTTTCCCTTGCCCTTTAGGATATGTAGGGTAACTCTAAGCTCCATGGACCCTGGACCTCTTTGAGCATCAGTTCACCCATTTCATTCACCGTCCGATATGACTTAAAAAGTTAATGGAGGTAAATCACAAGAAACAAAAAATCGTTTCTCGTGGTTATATGAGGAACCTGGAACTTCAAAACCACACACAGTGATTCGCCTTTTAAGAATCTGAATAACGCTTTAGATTACTGTGTCCTTATACTTAATAAAATGTGTAAACCTGTAAGGAAGGTTTGTCACAGAAGTAGGCAGAAGTTTCTAGAAGAGCAGAGAAACTCATGTGAAAGAGCAACGTTTTAAAATGAAGTATTTATGTCGAATAAATACAAAATTTTTTATTTAGGTCTCAACATCTTCCAAAGATAGTATAATTTTGAATTTGAAAAGAAAAATTCCCCATTCAAATCGCTCTATATGCAAAACAATATGTATAAATTAGCTCTAACCTTTTAATTAATTCATAATTAAAGCACCAGACATTTAATATGTTTAGTTTTATAATAAAACTATTATTGAATTTTTGTAGAATGCCATTGAAACTACACTTCACAATGAATATTGTATATTTTGTATGACTGGTAACTTATAAATATAAGAACAAAACTTACATTCCAAAAATGCACATAATTTGTTTATTTAAACAATATGTTATACTAGTTTTTTCCGAGATATTTTGTGTTATTACTTTTAACCTTCAAACACTTCGTACTTTTTGAAGTGTTCAGTATCCAGTTATGTGTTTCCTGTGGTCCATGGAAGAGCGGAACTGCAAAGCCAATATATAACGACCCGCTCTTATAATTTTGCTTCTCGCTCCTGTATCCTTCTTGAATATATAATGAAACGTGCAATAAAACATTCACATTTATTAATATGAAGTTGTGATAGAAGAATCATGGTTGGAAAACATAATTTATATAGAACGCCACTTAAAAGTTTTCACAGTAGTTTAGCAATTTATAAGCGCAATGCTCCAAGATGTTTACGTAACAGCTATTGTTAATTTTAAATACTAGGACAGCTGTTGACAGTGTTACTCTAAAATTACTGTCTTCTAACTTATAATAACCCCTCTGCATGGCAGGTTATTTTTCCCACGAATCAGAAAGAGCCTTTCAGCAACTCTGCAGCGTTGCTGAATATTTTACTGATAGAATTGTTCAGAAAAGTGACGTATGACGTCGTCATTAAAAATTACGGAAGTAGCTCGTCATCTGTTTTAAAATTATTCATTACCTTGTCAATCATCTTTACTTAGACGAAAAAGTAAGTGCTTCTTAATTCAGTTTAATGTTCTTTTCGCTCTACCTTTATATTTACGTAATTTTCTCTACATATTGTGCGTTCTATTTTCGCCTGTGCTTTAGGTTAATCGTGACCAGCGTGTGCACAAACGATTTCGCTTCTTGTAAGTCCCTATTTTCAATCTCCAACGTACAACTAAATATATCTTAGTCTATATAGTGAAATATACTCCTGCCCACATTCCAGCCCCTTACGTACAAATCCACCCCTACTCATATTTCTAACCTCTGTGTGCAAATTTTTCATTAAACAGAACTTCCAACATTCACGTTTTAGGTATAGCTAAACAAAATTGCAGTATATTCACAATTTTCATAAGACAAACTTTTTTAATCCTTTGCCTACAGCATTCATTCGTGAAGTACCAGGTAAAACAGATAATTTAAAAAATAATAAAATTTTAAACAGACGACTTTTCACATTGTATAAAATTTTGAAGCATAATATTTATTATTTTTATTGCTTATTCCTGGATTTCTTGTGTAAAACTTGTCAATGAGCATGCAGTATATTATATTATTAATAATACAGCTCCTTTTGTATTTGTTACAGGTGAGTGTGCGTTGGAGCTTTTTGACGGTAAGAAAATAAATGTATTGTTTACATATTTTTTTTTATTTTAGACATCATTTTAATGTATGTCAGCCTTCAATGAGATACATAATAGGCAAATGATTTAAATATTAAAATGAATGTATCTTTTGGTATTTGAGATTAAAATGTGATACAGACATTTTAGGAGCGTTCGTATTCTTGTATAAATCCCATACGGTTAAGGGTAATAGAAACAGAACCGAAGAACCCTCATTCATAAATAGAACCATTCAACAATGAAATGAATGCTCTACCCGTAAGAGCAATTGTCTTTACAATTTTCAATGTAAAAATACTATTGGTTATATTTGTTAAATAGGTAACTAATAGGTGTAACTAAGAAGCAGTTAATGATTTTAAAGTTCTTCTAGCTGTTTTTATTACAAAACCACATGATAATCTGATAAGTTTCTTTCATATTATTATTATTATTATTATTATTATTATTATTATTATTATTATTATTATTATTATTATTATTATTATTATTATTATTATTATTATTATTATTATTATTATTATTATTATTATTATTATTATTATTATTATTATTATTATTATTATTATTATTATTATTATTATTATTATTATTATTATTATTATTATTATTATTATTATTATTATTATTATTATTATTATTATTATTATTATTATTATTATTATTATTATTATTATTATTATTATTATTATTATTATTATTATTATTATTATTATTATTATTATTATTATTATTATTATTATTATTATTATTATTATTATTATTATTATTATTATTATTATTATTATTATTATTATTATTATTATTATTATTATTATTATTATTATTATTATTATTATTATTATTATTATTATTATTATTATTATTATTATTATTATTATTATTATTATTATTATTATTATTATTATTACTTATTGTTCATTATATTGTTGTAGTTATGCCCATATTCTTTGTAATTTTATTTTTTTATATTTAACTCTAACACCTGTAATACCTATTTCCAGTCATACATTTTCAAACTCAAACGTGCCCGCCTCGGTAGCGTAGATGGTAGCATGTCTGCCTCACGTTCAAGAGGTCCCGAGTTCGAATCTCGATCAGGGTGAGTTACCTGGATATGGTTTTTTCCAGGGTTTTCCCTTATCCTTACAGACAAATGTCGGGTAGCTGTAAGCTCCATGGACCCTGGACACATTTGAGCATCATTTCACCCATTTCATTCACCGTCCAATATGACTTAACGTTGGAGGTAGTAAAATAACAAAAAAAAAAAAAAAAAAAAAAAAAATACTTCAAACGTATACACTGCTGAATTTTAAACAGTTGGAAATGCAAAATTTGATTTTATATCAATATGAATTTTTGTGCAGTTATCCACAAAGCATTCTTTTAGAAAAGCTGTTATTTCTTCTATTTGCTTCTAGTTTATCACATAATTTTTTTAGGCATTTTGTTATTGGTACAAGACCATAGAGTAGATTAAACCGATGGTCGTAATTTTAAAAATCGGGAAGCTACATACT
Source organism: Mantis religiosa (assembly GCA_030765055.1). Taxonomy (NCBI): domain Eukaryota; kingdom Metazoa; phylum Arthropoda; class Insecta; order Mantodea; family Mantidae; genus Mantis; species Mantis religiosa. Next base: position 151,152,985 of record CM060949.1, on the reverse strand, counting down.
ACATTTAAAATAAGCTGCTTCTAGGATGACCACAAGAATTAAAGAATAGTGACTTATCATTTGAAAGAAGTACGAACTCTGTAAATGTAAATCAGTAGCAAAAATTTTTTGGAAGCGGTTAACGCTATAAAAAGTTTTACTCCACATAGATTGTATAATTTGAAAATATATATTTTTTGTGCACTAAGACTTTTCTATCTTTTGCGGGTTACCAAATATAAAAAGGTGCCCGAGTTCGAATCTCGGTTAGAGTGAGTTAACTGGATAAGGTTTTTCCGTTATTTTCCCTTATCCTGAAAGACGAATGTCACGTAACTCTAAGCTCTATGGACCCCAGGCTCATCTGAGCATCATTTCACCCATTCCATTCATCGTCCAATATGACTTAACGTTGGAGGACGTAAAATTATATTAATATATATATATATATATATAACGAAGGCGTTCAGAATAAAATGAATTTTTCACACTGTTCCCAATATATTCAAGCAAAGGTTTTATTTCCGATGTAAATATCTTAAACATACTGTATTTTAACAAAATCATTAATATCAAAAAATAACGAAACAGTTCACCTGTACATGGTAGTTTCTCTCTTTTAGATTGATCAAGGAAAATAAAAAAGTATTGCCTACGAATATGACAAGTTTGCTATCTTTTTCCTTGGCATATTTGTCCTTAGAGTATTGGTAACTTTATAGCTGTATTTTTCTGTATTTTTATCTTTAATTTTATGAATACCTATACCTTATATAAGAGGATTACTTACATTTAGTCTCGGTATATTATTTTTTTAGTCTGTTCTAGAATAGGAGTTGATGCTGTAATATTAGCAGGTTAATCTTCTTTGTCAAATTATGCTTTGTGTTCTCAAATTTAAAAGCACAGACAAACAGGTGTAAATATTCAGAATGTTGTTGAAACACTGAATTGTATTTTAAACAATTGCGAAAATAACTGATCGGTGTGGGAAATGCTGACGGGATTTTTAAAATACAGAAATCGGGATTCAAAACCTAGTAGCACGATTTACACAAACGCATTACATACTAAAGCATAAATATTATAATTATTTACGAATTCATTCTAGCTACATGGGCTGAATGTCAAATATTTTAAATGTAACTCGGCCTCTAGCATTTTATCCGCCAAAAAACCAATGAATTTCAAATTTAACAAACAGCCTAAAATAATTACCATCTAGTTTGTGTTACGTGGCGTTTTTATTACATTGAAATAGCTAACGTTGGAGCACAAGGAGTTAGCCAGATTTTTCGTTCTAGAAGACTTACTCTGTGGGAGGTCAGATTGTCATTTGTCACCGCCTCCATTCATCTTTTCTGTCAGCATTCCGGTCCAGATAACAGGGTCAACAGATCTCAAGAAGCGTATGCTTGTAGGGTTCAGTAGATGAAAACTTGTGTCAACCAAAAAGGGCATTGCCTTCATATCGATCGATAAGGTACAAAATCTAACAGAATAAACTAATTTATTCGCCACCATAAGAAGAAAACACAATCATTACGCCATACTTTGTTACTGAAAAGTAGGCATTTTACTGTTGCACATGAATAAGCTCTGCATAGAGTCGAATTATCTCTACCAGAGTCTATATTGCAGGTAAAGCAGAAAAATAAAGTTAAAGTTTGCGAGAGAAAAACACATTCTTCAAGAATGCGTATTCTAAGTGTCAAGATATAATCTCTTTGACTATCGATTACCCTGTAGATGGCTTAGTTCGATGTTCAACTTTTCTTTAATTATTTGAAAAACAAGAAACAAACATACGAAATCTATAATTTACAGAAATGTACTATTTTATTATTCTGGTTTCATTTCATAATTAATATATATATATTAACGGTACAAGTTGATTTTTTTCTTAGTTAACAGATAAATTACTTGTGGAACCAGCGAGGTTTGATGTTTATCATGCTCTTGAAATTTATGCTGTAGGCGCTAATGCCAGGGGCGTTTTTTTTTTTTTTTTTTTTTTTCTTTCACTGGCTAATAAACATTAACTTATCTCGCAAATGCCGTAAATGACTATTATGCGTACTAGTTATTACGCCTTTAGCATATTACCTAAAATAAGTAGAGACATATTGCATTCCACGCAAAAATTTAGAAATTGTGATTTCTAAATTTGAGATCTTATGATTTATGAAAACAGAAATTTAGAAAAATTCCTTATTTCTTTCGGAACAATACCAAATTTGTATTTAAATTCAATATAAACCAAAGCTCTTCAAGGAAATTTTCAAAATTCAGCCATCCTCGACATGAAAAACTCTTGTTTTTTCGTTTTCGCAGAAAACGGCTTTAATGGTTTTCATAAAAATTCCATATTCCTTTACCTGGTACTTTTCTCGTTGCTTTATTTTCTATAAAAATGGCTCTAGCAATTATATGTCCATCTTTTTAGTATAGGTGGTAATATTCTGCCTCACGTTGAAGAGGTCCCGAGTTCGAATCTCATTGATGGTGGGCTATCTGGATTAGACTTTTCCTGGAGTTTTCCCCTATACTGAAAAATGAATGTTGGTTCACTCTAAGCTCTCTGGACTTTGGGCTCATTTGAGTATAATTTCATCCATTTCATTCATCTTTCGATGTAACTTAAGCTGGAAGACGTAAACTAAATATTTTTATAAAACAATATACTTAAGTTATTTGTGGGACAAATAAATAGCACTTTTTAAATTGTTAACCCCAAGATTTAGCCAGAAACTTACCATAAAGCAAGTGCACATTGCGTTAAAATAACAAAATTTATGTCAATTAAATAATGTGTGGTAGCTACATCACTTTATAAGTGAGTTGAATCGCCAAACATTTGTACCTCTTTTCAACAAAGTTGTTATTCATTGTTTTCAGTAGTCATGTGAAGAGAAGAGAAATTCAAATGCATTATCGATCCTGTTTTCGAAGATTTGATTGGAAGTTCAGGACTGTGTACTTAAAACCAAATGTATAGTAAATAAACCATTTCATTAAATAATTATCTTAATTAACATGAAGAAGATAGAACTTTCCAGTTTGATGTTCATGCACGATACTGTAATTCTAAAAATGGATACAGGTAAACTGAGTCCGCTACAGCGGTCGCGCTCAATGCACTGTAATTCTAATGACATTTTCAGCACGATGCAGGATAAAGGATAATAGAGTCAGCGAGAAATAATAATATTACTTCTGATTATTAATGTCTACAAGTTAGAAGGGCAGATTTAAGCGTTGGGCCTGGTCCTTTAATTCGTGTAAGTTTTACTATAAAATGTAGGGAAAACTAAAACCTTAGCATATATGTTTCCAAATAAGACAGCTGCAATTTACGCAAAAATGTTCCGTCAGTGTGAGCGATTTTGGCTTTATAATTTCTCTGGAAGTAAAGTATGAAGCAGCTGTTCACAAAGCCACAAGGCTATCAAAGTCTATCAAAGAAATAGGAATCAACTCAGGCAAAATATACTTTTTTAATTTCCTTAGACTCCCATATTTAAACCGGGACCACTTTGTCCAATAGCTGTAGAACCAGAAGATATAAAGTTTCTGTGACAGCTCTGAGTTGTCTCATGTCAAATTCAACGTGTTATTTTACACTTCGACCCAAGCAGAACTTCGCTGACGTTTTGACTTGAACTCAGTCAGATGTGTATCTTCAGTTACGAAGTACAGTGGGGAAAATGAACCTAAATAACGGCCATAAGGAACATTTTAAAGAAGACATTGTCAAGTTATTAAAAGTGAGATATCTTTTGTATAGAAAATGAGTAGTTGTCAAACAGTTTTTGAGATTACTCACTCAGATAAGATGTTCTTCATATCTCCATAAGCGCTTTTCGGTCAGGTTTTGACCATCTTCAGTGGGTGTTGACCAGCTACTAAGGTAGAGAAGAGCCGAACCTTCCAAGAAACTTCTGCTGCTGTGATTGTCATTTGGTTATCGCCTGATTTGTAATGCCAACTTCTCGGACTGGAACACTGTGGCTGGACACAGGTGGCTGATGGTCATCTGTGGTGTTGACTGGTTGTAACTGTTTTTCCTCTGGATGTGGATCAATTGAACTGTAGACCTGTGGTGGCGGATGAAATTCCATTTTTTCTTCCCCCTCGTTCTCTGGACCAATATTTAAGTTACTGGTTGTCTGTGGGAGATGTGCTTCCTCACTTATATGTTCCTGGAGTAAACTAGATTGGTTGACATATGGGTTAATTTCAACTGGGTCTATGTTCTTTAAGTTTGTTTCAACGACATCAATGTTGGATTTTTTAACTTTTTTAATAAGTTGTAAAACACTGTTTAATGGTGGTATCTCAAAATTCAAAAGTTTTTTTTGTTTCACTATTTAGGATATAAATTTTTTCCCAAATATCTAGTTCATTAACTGTTTGTACATGTTTCAATAGTTGTATACTTTGGCCAATTTCATGGTTTTGTTTCCAGAAATGGTTGGCAACTGCAGACTTTTCTATTTGTTTAAGTTTTATATTTCTCAAGTGTTCCGTTTGACGGGTTTTTAAATTTCTCTTAGTTCTTCCAATATAATATGCTTCACAATTGTTACATGGTATTTTATATATTCCAGATAAATTTAATTTATCAATAGTGTTGCTTAAAGGTTTTTTGAGCAGATTCTTAAGGCTGAAATTATTCTTTGGGGCTAATTTTATATTATAATTGTGAAAAATTCTTTTAAATTTGTTGAATGCCCAAGGATGATAGGTGAACTTCTTGTAGATAACAGTAGTTTCTGGTTTCTTTAAAGTAGTAATTGAACTTATGTGGTTTTTGTATATATGTTCATTAATTATTTTAAATATGGTTGATTCTTTAAAGCCATTGATCTTTGCAACATATAATGAACATATATACAAAAACCACATAAGTTCAATTACTACTTTAAAGAAACCAGAAACTACTGTTATCTACAAGAAGTTCACCTATCATCCTTGGGCATTCAACAAATTTAAAAGAATTTTTCACAATTATAATATAAAATTAGCCCCAAAGAATAATTTCAGCCTTAAGAATCTGCTCAAAAAACCTTTAAGCAACACTATTGATAAATTAAAATTATCTGGAATATATAAAATACCATGTAACAATTGTGAAGCATATTATATTGGAAGAACTAAGAGAAATTTAAAAACCCGTCAAACGGAACACTTGAGAAATATAAAACTTAAACAAATAGAAAAGTCTGCAGTTGCCAACCATTTCTGGAAACAAAACCATGAAATTGGCCAAAGTATACAACTATTGAAACATGTACAAACAGTTAATGAACTAGATATTTGGGAAAAAATTTATATCCTAAATAGTGAAACAAAAAACCTTTTGAATTTTGAGATACCACCATTAAACAGTGTTTTACAACTTATTAAAAAAGTTAAAAAATCCAACATTGATGTCGTTGAAACAAACTTAAAGAACATAGACCCAGTTGAAATTAACCCATATGTCAACCAATCTAGTTTACTCCAGGAACATATGAGTGAGGAAGCACATCTCCCACAGACAACCAGTAACTTAAATATTGGTCCAGAGAACGAGGGGGAAGAAAAAATGGAATTTCATCCGCCACCACAGGTCTACAGTTCAATTGATCCACATCCAGAGGAAAAACAGTTACAACCAGTCAACACCACAGATGACCATCAGCCACCTGTGTCCAGCCACAGTGTTCCAGTCCCAGAAGTTGGCATTACAAATCAGGCGATAACCAAATGACAATCACAGGAGCAAAAGTTTCTTAGAAGGTTCGGCTCTTCTCTACCTTAGTAGCTGGTCAACACCCACTGAAGATGGTCAAAACCTGACCGAAAAGCGCTTATAGAGATATGAAGAACATCTTATCTGAGTGAGTAATCTCAAAAACGGTTTGACAACTACTTATTTTCTATACATAAGGAACATTTTTCAGAGAACAGATGACAAAGTTGAGTAACTAACACATACTATGATTGGAATTTGTGAAACTTTATTTTAAAGTTGTATCTCTTCAGTTAAACTATTCCAATTTATTATAAAAAGCCTTTTATTTTTTAAAACGTTGGTATTCTATGCACCCTAACAAGACAAAAATTTTAACCACACCAGCCTGCTGCATGGTTGCGCAGTACAAAGTCAGCACAAAGTGGGAGGAGAAATTTTGTCCTCTAACATTACGGACAAGGGACTCAATCAACATGACAATTTAGTACAGGGTGTCACTTATCCATCACTAAAAGTTAGGCGGGACTCAATTTTCAGATGGAACTCAATTGACCAAATTTTTCTTTATATTCCAACCATGTATATAGACATTTATTCACCATATTAAGATATTTAATGTATTTTTCTCTATGAAGTCAGGTCATTGTTTGCATTGAATACATGTGCTGAGCTTCCTGACTCTAGGCGATACACAAGTAAACTTTGTTGAGAAGTATACTTGCTGCTGGTTATCTATACACAAGAGATGATGCTCTTTTTTATCGGAAGCAATGGAAGGCGTTAGTAAGGCGCCAATGGCTACGGAACCACAAGATTTCGCAGCCCCTACTTACCATACGTTTTCCTTGGCAGTGATGGACGACGTTACAACCCTATCCTCCATCTCCATTCACTCGTTCAATCTTGACACTTTGCTCTCCTCTGCCTTCCCGAATATATTCCCTTGGTAGCATATGATACTGCAGTTTGTTTACTAGAGACCCTTTTGTAGGAGGTTTGTCACTTTTATCTAAATCATTTCCCTTATATTCTGTCAGCATAGAAAGCTGATGTCCAGATTTGATTGGAGTAGTCTTTTTGATTACAGAGAAAGAGGAAGTTCACCTTAATTCACGTTATTTGTTACTCAATTAATTAGCCAAACGCTAACTCATTGCCTGATCTGCTTAACAAATACGCTACCTAAGCACGCCTCTTTAATATTCCTTTATATCTTGAATTGCGTGCACCAACTTGCGCTGCTTGTAATTTTCCGATGTACGCACAACGTTTCCCTTTTACACTGCTCTGCTTGCTGACTTACATAACTGCTATTTATTATTTTATGGAATCTGATTTTGTCTCTCTCCTTCACATTATTCGAGATAAACTTTCTAAAATTAGTTAAATTACCCGTTTCGTTGTAATAAATGCAAATGGAATCAATCTTCAAGTATTTAAAAGGCAGTGGAAACATCCATGACATCGCAAAATCCAACTGAATAGCTACAGCACTTTAAAATGATGAACATATTGGGATTATTCAAGCCAATGAAAACGTACATCTCGGAGGTGTTTGTTGCCACAAAGAAAGCTTTGAAAATAAATTGTATGTTTTAAACAGGCCCACATTTGCACTTCTTTCTAAACTTTTTGCACCCATATATAATTATATAAAATTTCTTCTGGCATATAGTGACTTCATAGACTACACTCAAGATTCATCCTTTATTTATTGCATAAATATCGTACATTTTTAGTAGTTATTCATGTTTTACCTCATACGAATGCAAATAGAGTGATATTTCTAAACCATTACATAGCGATGAGGTTTAAAAGACCTGAATGTTGGTTAAAACCTACTGCACTCCAATGTTTCCCACATACGACTGTTTACCTCTACTGTGTATAGAGAAAGCAATGCATGATAATGAGAGTGAATGAAAAGAAAGGAATGCAACAAGCCTGAAGTGTCAAGTCGGTTACTCCAAGCCAAGGTTCCTGTGCTCACACCACGTCAACACTCCTGTACACAGATGACAGCCACAACAACTTGTCATGCACAGACATTCCGCAGCACTTGGCACCGAAAACTTGGACAAGCAAACAATCGTATTACATTGATTTGTTTGTGTTCCAAACTCAACCGGTTCACAGTAACAATCAATCATGGTCGTTTGCTTGACCCAGCCTCCTATGTTACTCTCTCTTCGGATTGTTCTTTTACTGTATCTAACAATTTTGAAGTTTTGTGTGTGAGTACGGCAGGGAGACTTGAGTTCGTATATACCTTACCGATCTACTAAAATACTTTAGTTTCTACCGATTTTTTTTAACTTTCATCACTTAAATTTGTATTACAGGACTAGCTCGTAAATCATTGCCATTAGCAGTGAGTACATTAAGTGCAAAGCATGAGAAAGTGTCCTAAGTTTCTTTAATTTGTCGAAAAACTTGCACCTTTACGTAGAAATACCTTCCAGTCATCGGCAGTTCCTTTCGTTGCCAACAATATATAGACAGCGTCTCAAGGTCTTTTCATTCATTGATATTCATCATTAGTATTGAGTTCTGTCTGAGAAGCACATATTGCTGCTGGATCTTCATGATGATGCTAGGGAAAAATAATTTTTACAGTCAAGCATAATATACAGAAGCTAAGTGGTTTAAAAATAGCTAAATGAGAAAATTAATTTAATTAATACAAACTTCCTTGTATTAATATAGATATAAATGTTTCAAAAATATTATTTTCCCCCATTCTAATGACCTCTTTCTAAATAATCTCCCGCAATTTGTTCCTTAAGATTGACAGCCTACTTTTGGCGATGTGAATGTTCTTTTTGTTTTTCTTTTTCTGCCTAGGAACAGCATAACTGAAAGCCAAAAGTGGGATAAATGCCGAATTATCTTTTAGGTTCAGGATCTTAAAAATACGTTACAAATATGTTTTCAAAAAATTTCTTCCCACAACAGACTACTATTTACTCGTATATGAAAGATTCCACAGGTGTTTGCGTTTTCTCAAAAATAGCTGAAACAGTATTGATTAAAAACCATACCTTTAAACTAATAATATGTAACTTGGAATTTTTTTTTAAATAAACTAGAGTGTCTTTCATTGTGAAAGATGTTTGTTAAATTGATGAACCAAACGACTATTCGCCTCTTACCAAAGCGGTCTGGGTATTGTTAGCGGACAAAGATGAATTTGGCGGAATTTCTCCAAGTTTTATGGCTTCCCCAGCCATACATTCTACCAACAGTCCCCTCTTTACGTTCCATCCATTTTGAACTCATTTCATGTATCTCCTTCCCCATTCTCACACCAGACTTCTGTTTATCTTCCATCCTAGGTGATTTATTTGATACAGTCTTCGACTGTTTCTCGACAGACATCGGATTCTTGACGTCACTTAAGCTTCGAGAAAACTAATCATTAAAATTGTCCAAAATTTTTCATGTAAAGTCTAATTTGGAATGAGGGGGAGTTGCTATTTTTGGCTTTGTGTCGTATTGTTGGAAGAACGTTATATTTTAATTACATTTTAGTACTAATCGACTATTCGCTTGATTTATACTATTCTCACGCAGGTCTTATTCTTTTTTTTTTCTTAAACCGTACATACTAGGGAATTCGGGATAGAATGGTTCTACCAATGTAAACGTACCAAGTAATAGTAAAGGTTGTAAAAATTGCCTAAAACTGAGAATTATTTAATTTCTTAAAACGGTGAAAGTAATCTAAAATTAATTTATGGAAGGGCATAATTGATGTACAAGTGAGAAAAGAAAGTATAAGAATAATTATTTTTAAAATTAATTGAGGAATATATTCAACATTTTTTTATTGTTAAGCCTAAAATAAATATGAAATTTTTTTGAAAAAGATCCTGTAAGACTGTAGCATTCTATTTCAATAACTTCACAGCCTATGACATTACAAAAGGAAAAAATAATAATCTGGTGCATTCATTAACACAAGAAAGGGAAAACTGACCTGTAGGCACGAATTCATAATACAAGCAACCCTTAAATAGGAAGGTGACTCTTTTTCGTTCATTAAGAATGCGATTGCATAATGCACACATTTATTCTTATTTCTCAGTCAAATAATTGACATTTCCGATATTTGAAAAGTTATTCTGAAGTAAAATGCTAAACATATGTTTAAATTATATACTCAATACAAATACCAGAAAATGTCTAAATATGTAATATCACAAAGAGCAAAAAAAAAAAAAAAAAAAAAAAAAAAAAAAAAAAAAAAAAAACGAGAAAAGAATATCACAAAATTCGGAAACAAATTGTGAAATGAAAAAAAAAATAAAAACCTAATAAATATTTAATAATTTTTGACCTGTAATAATGATTGTGTGCAGGTTGGTAATGTTTATATTTCAACAATTAAAAGTTTTCCTGTCATTAGAATCCAGCTCCATCAACTTCGACCTGTTTGAAGGCATTCAGTTTTTCCCCGGTCATAGCAACGTAAAGTGAATGTGACAAACGAACACCGGAATATGTTATTGCTGGTGCTATAGCTAACAGGGGAGATCAGAAATGTTTTCTAAAATAAAATAATAACAAATGCTGCTGTAGTTTTGAACTAAAACGGGAGGGGGATGTATGAAACCCAACGCCGATCTAAGGCCCTGCCCCTCATGTTAAAATGATACGCTGGAGTATCGATGTTGAATTGTTTGGAACCTAATGCATGGTATTACATTACCTGTGCTTTTTGTTTTGAAATTTAAATGAGGAATAAAAGGCTTACTGACACAATATGCCCCCTAGCGGCCTTCCCTGTTTGTTTTTCGCAGGAAAAAATACAATACATTTAGGTTAATGCACGAGTAAGCTTCAGAGGGAAAGGGACTGCAAACCAAATCTGCATAACTCCAACATATTGCATTGGAAATTTAGTGCCGGCCCCAGAAAGATTGAATGAGTGGGCAAACTAAGGCTAGAGTTCGCTTACGGCTCGTTAAAAATTACAAACCAAAATTGACAATATAACCTAAAAATGACTGAATTATCATTGTTACTGAACAGCATAACCCGAAAACAAAGAATCGATTGAACACCAAATTTCAGCACCCTCCAAGTGCCTGTCACGGAAGTTTTCAGAAAATACTCCTCCACAGACTACCCTTGCATTGAAACCTTTCTCAAAATTTGAGATATATGTAGGATACATGAAATGTATACCCTGAATTTTCTGGGAATGCCCGTTTATTCTGGTTGAATTTTATACAACTAGTAACCGTAAGATATAAGACAAAAGCTTGCTACATAAATATTTAGAGCTCGATAAACATACGTTATGTCCCATATATGGTTTAAATCATTAACAATTATTTTTGTACTAATTTATTTTGAATAGTCAAATTAATCTATGTCGTATATAGAACAATAGAAGCATGTAGGAAAAACTAAATGCCAAGTTTTTAAATTCATTCTACTAAAAAACTGAACACTATTGGTTAACAAACACATCAGGTGAAACATCGTTATTGCGCAAAAGTTCAAGAAAAGTCCATTAAAAGGCATTAGAAATAAACACTAGCCATTAGGGAGTACTCTTGGCATTTATGTGGTCACGAGGCGACTGGAGCTGAATGTTTTAAGTACTTTTTGGACAAAACTATTTTTATGGCTATGAGTACCCTTAAATGAATTTAAACCAATTGCAATATTGCTGCTGTTCAGTTCATTTATATCATCTCACCTACAGTGTGTTAGATTTGCGTAGTGAAAATTTTGCACATTTCCTTCCATTCAATGGTTCAGTACATTCACCCATTGGGGGTGGTGTTTGGCACCGTCAATCCTAAACATGTCTCGTTTTACTATTGAGAAACACGCCCAATCGTGCTGAATATTCTTAAAATTGCCCACGTGGAACTGTTGCATCCCTCACATATAAGGGGTTCTTATACCACGCCTAAAGCAATAAAAAGAGCAGGATTTATATTTATATTTCGGGAAAAATACTGAAAAAATAGGCTGTTCGTGCTCAATAACTTCGAAATTACTACCCCAAACACTTTCTGTAGATGTGTTTTTGTGTTAGCACTCCCAAAGTATGTTTACTGTTTTCTAACATTTATCATTTTATTTAACAAAGTGTTGAGAAAACAGGCATTCTTGTCGAGAATGGAAAGAATTAGCACCCTCAGAACATATTTCCTCCCTTCTTCTGTTGATTTTTATTTCAGTCCTACAGTAGTTGTGTTATTGCCTTAAAGATTATGTATGTCAGACGGAGAGATGTGGTTATTCATGAATTTGGCGTATTGGAATTATATGTATACATACCTTAATTTAATGTAAATTACTTTGTAACTTCTATTCGTTATCTTTTATTTTAATATAGCCGCAACAGAAAATAACCCTAATATTTATTATTACTATTTATATATTTTTCCCACATCATGGCTATCTTTTTTAACGATTGAAATGAATGAAATGAATGAAATTTTCCGTAGAACTAATAGTTAACCAGGCATTCATCTTTCAGGATAAGGGAAAACCTCCAGGTATAAACTTATGCAGATAATTCCCCGTGACCGAGAATCGAACTCGGACCTGTTGAACGGGAGGCAGATTATCATCTACGCTACCGAGGCGGGATCTCTTACGTTGAACTATCCAATGCTTTAAGCCTCACACTTTCAATTGTAGTAAATGTAAATGAAGAATGTGTTTTTCTGAACTTTACAAACTGATTTTATGGACTAAGAATGAAGTCAGATAGAAAACCTTAATGCATAAATCTTTATCTATATTACTTCAGCACGATTCGTATCTGAGGTTAAATCTCGTTCATTTCTTTTCAAGAATAAATTAACTTTAAGCATTCACTAATAATCTTTCCTTTTTTAATTCTCGTTTAATTTACTCCACATAAATGAAATTCTTCTTGTGCCGTTGGCAGAATTTTAATTTTGCTCGAACATTGATCGAAATATATTTGCTTTTGTTTTTGCAGAAGTTGGAGGTTTTAGAGAAAATCCATTTTCCGCTCTACCAAGGTTTCCGTTTTCTTGAACTAAAGGAAAAGTACACAATGAAAGAGATGGAACTGAAGGCATGCATATTTAATCTTGAAAACCTTTTCCTTTAAGCCTAAGTTGCAGAAAATATTTTCCTTTCCCATGTTTGTTAGTTCTGTGGCTGACTGTCATTAAAGCTCAAGGTAAAATAATAATTGGAAATGTATTGCCGTGTATAAATAGGTGTGTACTTCTGTAATCACTCAGGAATCTCTCCACCTATCTGTAATTATTTTATAAATGCTTATTTTTAAAATATGTCCAAAAATGTTTAATTTGGAGCTGCGCAGAAAATATAAACCACACTGTAATTCAAACTATAATTGAAAGCGCAATAGTATGGTTAAAATATATACCAGATTTTTTAAATTTCAGCCATATATCACCTAGGAAATTCATAATGCTTACTACTAACACCACAGCAATAAATTCACCTTAAATTTAATATTATAAATAAACATATGAGATACTTCAAAAAGAGGGTTAAAATTAATATTCATCTATAACTTTAACACTAAGCTATAGAAAACTATATTAAATCAATAATATGCAGTCAAATATTGATAAATATTTTGACGCGTGGCTATGGCTTAAGATAAACGGGGAGTTAAAACGTTAAATAGACTTCCACTTGACAGAATCTTCTAGAAGTTTTTCCATCTCAAACGTTCTGGAACTTTGTGGATATTTCAAAGGGCTATACAAGTGAGACAATATCGCAAAGTGAGTACGTGTATGTGTTGCGGCGTTCTGAGGAAATACTGAGGTGCAGTAAAGTGCTGTTACTGTGAGAGATTCGAGACGTTCTGTGTTAGACATCCCAGCGAGTAAGTCTTGCTTAATTTGTGGCTACGTCGGGCATACTAAAATGTCTGTGAATTAGGCGAAGTCTCATTAGAATTAAGTTAGTTATTAAATATCTGTTAAAATTGAATGAATTTGCAGTTTTAAGAAACACTGGACGTAGTATTATTGACTATCGTGGTTTCCCAGGTCCATGTCCCATCAGTTAAGGCAGTCTCAGAAAGCAGAAGCTGCAATTTTTGATAGCTTTTCGCTTGACTGCTCAAGAAAGGCCGTAAAGTTTTTGTTTGTTTCAATAAATTGTTGCGATGACAAGTTGTTTTAAAGAGGTTATCCACTGTCAACTCGCAGCAAAAAACACATTCACTTCGGAAGTTTTTATGGGCTATAGAATAGAATGTTGGCAGCTCTGGTTTCTTATCCATTTAATGAGAACGCTCGGACATCCGAATCTGAACATTTGTCATGCTTTGTGGTTCGTGACGCAGAATCGCTCGGCGTATATTATACTCTGGCCAGATATACCAATAAAACAAAATAGCTTCTTTCTTTCGGGTATGCATACGTGGCTTTGTATAAATTCCTATACTAATGCTTGAGAGCCTAACATTAAATTTCTCCTACACTATTTTGTACTAGAAGTTAATATTTATAAAGCCAGAAACATTTCTTTTTCAGAAGAATAAATCGCAATTTAAATCTAAATTTTAATTCAAAATGTACAAGCTATTCTTCGTAAACAATCAACCTTTCACTACTCGTTGAAACATTTCATTAAATTTATAAGAAGAATACTTTAAAAAGTGAATTGGTATACAGTGTCTAGAAGTCTCACCCTATGCGCATCACCACCAGAATAAACTATCCGTAACTTTCCACTTGAAACAAGTGCAACAGCTTGAAATCAGTTGTCTTTAAGCGCATGTTTATTTCTCACGGCATTTTTTTTTTTTTTTTTTTTTTTTTGTAATTTACGTCCTTCAACTTTAAGTCATATCGGACGGTGAATGAAATGGGTGAAATGATTCTCAAATGGGTCCGGGGTCCATGGAGCTTAGAGTTACCTGACATTCGTCTTTCAGGATAAAGGAAAACCCCGGGAAAACCGCATCTAGGTAACTCAGCCTGACCGAGATTCGAACTTGGGACCTCTTGAACTTGAGGCAGACACTCTACCATCTATGCTACCGAGGTGGGCACACGGCTACTTGCTTCCACTTCATGACATCGGCCAGTAGCTGATCTTGTGCTAATTTCCCAGGACAGACTTGTGGGATTACCGACGAAACAGTATGCGGATGTCGTGCGTGAACGAACACGTACGTTGTATGCCAACGTCACACCTCACCCTATTCAGTTGGTGAACACTGGGTCAATATGACCACCGGTTCTCCAGGAGACGGATGAGCTACCGGCTCTGCAAGGATGCCCTTGGGTGGAAAATCTGCCTCTCCTCCTATCACAGACACCGCCATGCAACGCCGCACCGCACTTGGTCGCGGCTGTAGGGGTGACACCTTCAGCAGCGCCCGAAGGCTTGCGACCGATTTGGACACACCAAATAACCTAACTCCAAATCCCATCCGGCCTCTCGCTTCTGGCTCCCCTTCTACTTGACGGATCGCTAGCCTCCTAAGAAAAGTGGACTCAGGCACTGTCTTCCATTGGAGGTACATCCCGGCACCAGAAGCACCAGCAGAGACCAATCTCACCGTCATTTTACACTGACAAAAAAGCTAGCGCAAAACATTATCTACTTAACTGCACAGGTAAATCCGCACAGCGGATAGGTACCGTGGCGTGTTACCCTCCGCCCGGGAGAACCCGGGCGACCTGCTCTTGTTCGGCTGGGGGACAATTCAGTAGCTACGAAGAGAGCAAGGAGAACATTTCTACGCCACCAATGATGCTTGCCGCAGCTGCAAGCGAAACGTCTGGGAGAGAGATGAGGAAGCCCAGTGGACAACAGCCTTACAACCCGGAATCTTCTACTGCACAAGTCGCTGACCGCGATAGCCTACGTTTGCAAACGAAGCATCTCTGAATTAATAATGCTTGAGTGGATATTTTATCCACATAGGCACATACGTTTCAAGATGAAGGTCTAAATAATTTTTTGTCACCGTTAACCTTACGCTATCTACTTCTTTGGGGAAAAGACGGATTTACACACATTCTTATTAATAATTGATTGTTCTGAAGAATGCGTATTGCATTGTTTACTATTAAAACATCTATAGTAATATTTTAAACGGAAACAGTTATATGAATGTACGTGTGAATGTTTCACTGATATTGGGAGGTGGTGAATAAAATTAATTAAATCATCATTCAGTTAAAATAAAATCTACCAATGTACTTCGAAGAGGCCACTAGTCCGGAATAACCCAGTGTAAAACAGCAGCAAAATTCCAACTGTAAACACTGCACTCTTTGAAATGAGTATAGGTATCAGATAAAAGTAGATTGTACACTTTGTATGGTCTGAGCTTCCCCATTAAGAGGCTGTAAACATGACCGCAGTAAAAAAAAACTAAAACGTTGGCGCTATTATCGCCACATAAAAATGTTAATTGGGGTCCGGACTGCACTTGAACATTCATCATAAAGATGAAGATTGGTTAATTGTAAAGTCTGTGCCAGACTGGCAGCCGAAACACAGTCGTGGTTTGTTTGCAAAGTGAGTGGGCTCCATAACGCTTTTCTTTAGCTAATGGAACTGCTCATGCGCAGGTGGATTGGCCGTAGTGGGTCGCTTCCTTGGCATCCTTACTTCATAACGATTACCAAACAGTGAGGTTATAAATACCTATGTAACTTCATGATCTTTAATCTTTCCATATCCAAATAAAATATAAAAAATAACAGTCTTCTGCCCTTAAAACAAGTCGTTTAAATTAAACATCTATCTAATATATCAAATTCATATGACGTCTTCCAAAACCGTAATGCAATTTTTAAAATGTATTTACGAGTCATGGAAAATACATTACACGTATAAAGTGTGGGAGGTTTTATATTGATATCATTTTCAAAATAAAACAAACAGTGGAGAAACAATAGAATATAACCCAGCTCTATTTCTCATTTTATTGCTTTCTGAAAATTATTCCTATTTAATGGCATTTGGGGGTAAGGATTTGAATAAACCCTTTCATGACTTTTCGTTGTAGATACAAAGGAGATCCTTCAAATTCCATACTATTTCCATAAGATCTCCGGAAAACAATGAAATGGTGACCACTTCAACAAAGTGTTTCCTTTGTAGCGTTGGTGATCGTGCTTCTGCCTCACGTTCAAGAGATCCCGAGGATTTTCCTTAACTTCAGACATGAATCTCTCTAGACTTTAGGGTTATTTGCACATTGTTTCGCCCATTTCATTCATCGTCCGATATGAATTAACGTTGCAGGTCGTGAATAAACAAAGTTAGTGGCAAGAGTAAAAAATTAAACTAATTAAAACTAATAAGAATGAATATTTATTGATGCAAGAAAAGAAGTTATATTTAATTATTAATTTGGTCCATAGGTAGTACTTTTGTTTTATCATAAATATGTAAACGTTCTGCTCTTTTATTATGTTGTATTAGAAGCTATTTTCTTGACTAGCCAGCAAGGATTTCCATAAATTAATTTATAATATATTTATTAGTTCATAGATGGCTTAAAATTCTACATATATAAATGTCAAATAAAGGAGGAGAGTGACCTGTGCCGTGGCGTAGCGCGCTAAGGCAGCAAGCCTTGGTCCCTGGCCCGAGTTCGATCCCACCCATGGAGTGCGGATTTTAGGTTCCGGGTATAGGAGCGGTGCACACTCTGCATCGTGAGGAAAGTGAGCTTACGGTAGGAAGCGGCCCTGGTCACGGAAACCAACATTCAGGCTGGGGGATGCCGAGAAGCTGACCACATCTCCTCCCCGTATCCTTTGGTTGATCACCCACCTCTGCCGTGCGTAAGTGGGCGTGAGTCGGGTTGGTAGGCCTTGGCCCTCTTAGGGCTATCGCCCCAGTGGTTAACTTAAGGTTAAGGAGGAGAGATTTCACACACTTGTTCTTAATTTATATTTAATCAGTGGGATGGTAGGCGGTTTCGTCTGTGGCCAGCATTCGGGAGGTGTGCGGGATCGATTCCCGTGGCCGACCTATCTGTTTTTACGAGGTCTTCCGGGTCGTCAGGCAAATACCGCGAATTTCTCGTCCATTTCATCTACATTAACATTTCATATCATCCCTCCTCTGGTGGTCTCTTTCAGGGTAGAAATGTCAAAAGGTGTCTCAGCGTTGCACGGCAGTAAAACTTCCTCCTACTTCCTCCAGTCGGGTGAGCTGCCGGTTAGTTTCCAACTGGTAAAGTATAGGAATCCTGCGCTCTGCTCTGTCGTGGCTCCTTGGAACGGCCACCCTCTTTCTCCTCTTGCCTCTCCTTCCTCCCGCCCGAACATACCCCACTTGGGGCGTAGATACAATAGATTAAGACTGGCCACAGCGTATCATCTTATGAACTATGTTTAATTTGCGTTCTGATATTAATTTCTGTTTGACAACATTAATCAAGTTTAGTGGTTTTATATCCTCCTAGCATGCCTATGGTTTATATCTACGTACTTTATCATTTCTTCAGACAATTCAACGAATGGGTTATTATTATAGGGATAAATTATTATTTGTTCGTTTCTCCATCATTTGTTTTATTTAAAAATGACATCGATATTAGACCACCCACACTGTTCTATGTGTAACATATTCTCCACAATTTGTAAATAAATTGAAAAAACACAAATGGCATCACGGCAGTAGAAGAAGTTGCAGCAGACCGCATGGTACAACTGTTATGAATGGATGCCTTTGTGTGTCAGCTTCCTCTGTGAATGATACGCGAAATCTTCTCTAATTATAGGCCCGTCAAAAGGTTGCTTCTTTACACTCGCGTCTTGCAAAAGAAACACGATCTTAACTAAAAATAATATATCCTGTTTTTTTACGACTTGTACCATAAAACGCACAAGTTTAACATAAAATGTTTTTTTAACTGCCTTGTCGGTGAGCTTAGGTTACGCAGATACAGTAACACTTTGAAACCAAACGGCGGTAAATTGTTGGGGAGGGAGAGATCTTGTTTGCGCTCTTTTATCTTCGAGGCTTTAAAACTGTAAAATAAAAATAGACGGTTGTCTTTTATCTGTCTCAACAAACAAGTAACGACTTCTGAGTCGTTTCCAGACAGACGTGTTCTACATTCGTAGGGGAAACACACCACACAACCACCGCATTGCCGCCAACAGTGCCTACTGCAATCGTACTGGACTTTATCACATCATGTTCTGAAAGGGAAAGAATAGTATTTATTAAAAAAAAGTCTGAGGTTTTAGTTTCACGTGATTTTCTCTCCTCAGTGTCGTTTATTTTCATGTAGCAACAAAATATTCTTGAGAAAGGAATAAACTTTATTTAGTGATTAGGTATTAATAAGGAGATTAATTAGAGTATTTATTTAAGAATTTAAAATGCATACTTCAACTATATATATATTCAAATTCTCTGGGTTTGAAGAGGTCCGGATACGTGCTTTTCTAGTGTACATAGCGTAACCACTCGCGTTATATGTTTACATTTTTCTTATATTATTACAGGTTCAGTTTCACCAATAGAATCCAACACAATTATACATTTTGTTATTCATGACTGCTCCCTTAACTTTAAGGCTGTCGCCTTACTCGTACGCTGACTAGCATGTCCACTGAAAACTGACGCTACCGTCCACGAGGTACTCATTCATATCGCATAGCGCATGCGTCGTGCTACATAAATTGATATAGACTTTTCTAGAACTGATCTATAAAGTTCCGAGTACGGGCCATTTCCGCTACAATTCTAATACTTACGAACGAAATTAATGAATTTGGAATAATCAAAACTCTATATATGAGACACTATTGGAACAGTATGTGTTAGCAAGAAACTGTTGGATAAATACCAAATCGGCATTTTAGTTACATACCCTCCAAGGATGAAGGACAAATATTTTCAAACAAATGTCTCATCCCAGAGTAATTTTGTCATTATTTCGAAAAACTTCTACTGATTCTCAGTAAATAAAAAATAACATCGTCTTGCATTCAAGATATGCTGAATTGGAATCCCGTCTAGGGTGTATTACGTGGATGAGGTTTTATCCGGGATTTTTCCTTAACTTAAAAGATGAATTTCGGGTCATTATAATCTATATAAAGTACACATAAATGCATTATTTTCAATTTACTGTATGATGCGTGTCCAGTATTTTCTTTGTTTTTATAATAAATTGTATGGATATATACCTTATATAAAAGGTTTATTACTTATTTTTAATTACTAGCTCTCAGAGGCACTTGATCAGTTTCATCGTCGTACTATAAGAGAAAAACGATTAAGGAACCTTAAACATTTAAACAGAAAAGCATTTTTCCATATAAAAAGTGATTTATATGGGGGATTTTCTTGAAAATTGCCTTGTATTGTTGAAACATGTACTTGAATGCCAATTTTGTGTGGAAACCAGTATCCATCCTACCTACATAGGCAACTGACGGAGAAAGCAAAATGTGGGTCACCGTGTAATAGTTTTGAGATTTTCTTTCTGTATGGCGTTACGAAAAACAAAAGAATGATCAACAAATGTCTTAAACATTGTGGAATCTTCAGAACAAACATATATTGTATATAATTAGATAAGACAATAAAATTGATGTTTAAAAGGAAATTTAAAATACCTTAAAGTTTATTTATGTGAAAGCTGCAATTACATTTTAACCCTTGCTTGGTATCTGGGGTCTTTATAGACCCCAAGGCTACTTTAACCTCGTAGAAGCTGCTTTAATGTGAACGTAGACTTTTCATCTTCTAGATATGCTTTTTGTGTACCTTTTATTTTATGTGGTCAAAATATTTATGGTAATACGGCGGTCGGTAACACAGAATTTTGAAGTTTTTGTAACAGGGTCAGAAAATACCCGGGGTATACAATATGCGATTTTCCACGTTATATTATAAATTTACTACAATAATTAAAACTTTGCAACAAGTTCATTGTATGTCCACTTTTGTTACAAATTCGTAGACAATACATACCCATGCTCTGTTATAACAAATTATAAAATACAAACACAGTTATAATTGCGTTTTTTGGAAATAAGACGTGGTATTATATTCCTAATAGATTATATACGCTTTGAAAGTGGCTACAGTCTCGAACAAGCCTTAGCAGTGATAATGATAAACTGAGTGATAAGAGTCACAAATTTATCTGCAAAGAATATGCAGGAGTAAAAGTGTTGTGCAATGAGTGTTCATCATTTCAAGTGGAGAATGAGAAGAAGTTTCTTTATAACAAGATTATTTATAAAGTGATAATGCACATAATAATATGAAATTATAGTATTATTATATAGTGTGAGGTATTTTTTTTTTTAATTTACGTCCGCCCCAACGTTAAGTTATATCGGACGGTGAATGAATTGGGTGAAATGATGCTCAATGAGTCCAGGGTCCATGGAGCTTAGAGTTACCCGACATTCGTCTTGAAGGATAAGGGAAAACCGCGGAAAAACCTTATCTAGGTAACTCACCCTGACCGAGATTCGAACTCGGGACCTCTTGAACGTGAGGCAGACATGCTACCGATAGTGTGAGGTATATAAATATTTTGTGTTAAAATACTCTATATATTTTTTTGGTACTAAAACATATGTTTTCATATATCAGACATAGCTAGTACATAACTTATATAGCTTACAACAGTGAAATTTTAATTTAAAATATGTGCTTTGGTGTCAAAATAAAGTCATTATTATGTTGGTGGAAATATTTTACACTTTATAGCCACATAGTTGTTAGAATCTCTTTGGGCTGAAAAAATACCTCAGACGTATGTTTCTTCCAGAGCCGATATCATGCGAGAGTTAAGCAAAGTCACTCCAAAATGCTAAAAAAATAGGATTTTTAGTACTGCAGTACGCTGACAAGATTTGAACACAGCATTACTTTCACGTCACTGCGGTAGAACGATGACAACTTATTTGCTAGTTTATTAATAAGCACCTATATAGAATGGAAACTAAGCACCTATCTTAAGCTGAAGAAGTAGAATGCGCAGCAAAATAAATTTGAAACATCAAATGACACCATCATTATCCCTTGTTCCTTAGCTAACATCTTTATCTTGCCTCCACAGCCGCTAATTACACAGAACAAACTCCTGCTAACGAGTTAATCAAATTCATTCCACTACGTACCCCATTAAACACAAGACTGCTGATGTATCGTACTTCATCTTTTTCCTAACTTCCAATTCAAACACAAAGCGGCGCTACTGTAGGGACTAGGCCAATTTGCCTTCAACTCATTTTTCAGTGTACTTTACTAATTCGAGTGTCCAAACGGCAAAATCTGTCTCAGCTAATTTTCTTCTTCTGCTTCTTCTTCTTATAACTGTTCTGTTGTTTTATACCTATAATCCTTTATCTAAGCAGGGTTTAAATCTATTTTAAAACATTAGCGCACTTGGAAAGACACTATAGATTACTTTTTCTATTACAAATCTATGGAAGGGAGAAGAGATAGGTAATGTATATACCCAAATTTCACTTGAAATGTCCCTTAATGAACGTGTGCATGTGTTTTTGTGTGTTTGTGTGTGTATGTGTGAGAGAGAGTGAGAGAGAGAGAGGGGGGGGGGGAGGAACATGATTAAAAACTAAAAATTTGGACACATACCAAATGTGGTCTTTTAGTTTCCATTTACGTGGAAAAGATTTTGTTATCTCAGGCTCAAACAAGATTCTTTGAGCCAATTCTCTCGAGAAATAGAATGCTCACCAAGAAGTTTTTACTAAAGCAGATTAAATTTTGTATGATTCTGAATAATAAGAAAAAAGTGCATATAAGCAAAGACATACCACGAAAAAAATAACTTCATTAAAACAATATGTGGAATTCTGTGAAATTACACATTTCCAAGATAATGTCCTGAAATATGTAATAATTTTTATTTTTAAAGCACTATTGTGCCTTTCAGATATATTTCGTGTTCTAAATGTACAAGAAACTTCAGAACTATCAGACATGAACTGTCCAAATATTAGGTTGTCTCAAAAGCAATGTCAGTACACTGCGAGCATGTATCAGTCTTCAGTTGCTAATAAACAATCACAAAATGAAGATAACAAGTCCTGAAGTCCTAAAGCAATACTAGAAACAAGATTATAAAGCCTCTGCCGCGCAGCTCGAAGAACGTGTGAAGTGGAAGCAGAAAGTGTCGTTAGTGAATGTGGCACAACGATGGTTCCAACGTTTCAAAAATGGAGACGAACACACTAAAGATTTACCACGTTCTGGAGGACCTAAGTTTTGCGACAAAATTAGCAAAAAAAGTACCCGTGGGCTTTCAGAAGAACTTGGTGTATCAAAAGATACCATACATTGCCACATTAAGACACTTGGGAAATCATACAAAAGCTGTAGATCTGTACCTCATGAACTGATACCTCAACAGACTGAACGTAAAGTGGATATCTGTCGTCAGCTTATCCGTAATCCCATGGATGATAGATTTATCAGGAGAATTGTCATTTGTGATAAAAAAATGGGTATATTACCGAAATCCTGATGCCTCGAAACAGTGGCTGGATCCCCGCCAACCTGTCAAAGTTTTGTTTAAAAAAAAAAATCAGTTCGGTCCCAAAATAAGGTGTGTCTGGTCAAATTCTGAAGATGTGATTCAATGGGAGTTTCTTCGAGGACAATGCAACACCCCCATAATGCGCGAACAACCATGGGATAAAATCAGGAATTGGCAGGAATCGAACTACTACCACACCCAGCATACAGCCCTGATCTCGCAACATCAGATTTTGTAATCCATGGCCCATTTTCTACATGGAAGACATTTTGATAATTTTGAAGCAGTGCAGGTGCGTTTCACCGAATTCTTCAAATAAAAAATTAGACACTAGTACCATCGTGGGATAGTAAGCTTCGCTGAATTATGGCTCAAAGACCATAGAATCTAATGGTCTATTCTTTGAAAATTAGTTAATTTAATATCAGAACACATCATCTGTGGTTCATCTCCTTTTCTGTTGTCCCATTTTCTGGAGAGAAAGATAAGAATTAATATTCAAGCTAGACTCTCTAGGAACTGAATTTTCTGCTCCGCTCACATCTTTGCTAATGAAGCCACAACAGTATAAGTACTTCATGATGTTTATAAACTCAGTGTTTAAACGTCTGAAATAGTTTAAATGAATATGCATCAGATTATAACATATTTTCTTCCTTCTAGTATTTAAAATATTTTTGTTAAAATTGTGTATTTTTATGTATCAACTCTAACCCTAATATACCACTGTGTAAAATAGGGTTCATAAATCTGGATAAATAAAAAAAAATATCAGAAGACATTTTAAATAATTGATTTTCTTATAAAACGATATTATTTATGAGACAGTATCTATAGTCGAGCATTGCTTCAGCCTCCTGTGTCCATCTTGTATTTATAATGAAATATACTACAAATCGTTGTGTACATTACCTTGGAGCAGATAGCTTTTGTAATAAAATTTTATAAAGGTGCATAGAGAAAGCTAGGTGAAATCTAGGAGAACTTTGGTTAAATTCACGAAATGTCAATTTTCTGAAACTAACGTTCATTTTTTTACGTCACTGAGGAATTTGTGTTTACAGCGAACTCGTTAAATAGAGAGGAAAAGAATAAGCACATACTTTCACCTATGTCCTGTGAACTTCAGTCTGGAAAGTTATACATTCTAAAGTTATATTTCGGAAAAGCTAAGTGTAGGAACAAAATTGTTGATCATTAAAACTGTACGCTTTA
Source organism: Mantis religiosa (assembly GCA_030765055.1). Lineage (NCBI taxonomy): Eukaryota > Metazoa > Arthropoda > Insecta > Mantodea > Mantidae > Mantis > Mantis religiosa. The sequence goes on along the minus strand of CM060949.1, from coordinate 151,128,551 downwards.
ATCCAGCAAGTTTTTATGTATAAAATATTGTATATTTTTATTTGTAAAATTCTATATTTATTCTTTCAGTACATTGCGAGAGCATGCAAAATGGCGTCAGCTGTGAGAAATTGAAATATTCATGAAAAATGTTCTCCGTACAGGCGAAAATCCTTAAAAGTTGTTGGATTAAGTATGAGGTGTTCTATTTATGAACCTTCTTTGCTTCATAAACACCCACGTATTGACCACGCCAAAGACCTCAAAACGTGTGTTCCTTCTTACATCTCAAAATTACTTTTCTATGGGATGCAGTTCTTCGTCTACCTGAGGTACTTAAGCACTAGAAAATCTATTAGTAACAATCGTATTGAGTGTATCTTTATTGGTGTCCAACATTATTTGGGAGACGAACTACCGGTATGGGAATGCAGCATGGGTCTGTGCTTTGTGCAGGTCAGGTGTTTACCTTGTTTACGAAAATATTCTCACGGAATCACCGTTGCTTCAGAGACGGAGTGGCTCCTTTGAGAGCTGAGTTTCGGAAGTTGATAGATCACGAGAGGTGACCGTGAAGAGCGTGGTGTGGTTGCAAATAAATAGCACAAGACGCATTGCGGTAAAGGAAGGCACTTCACCATCTGGAGAATTTTGCATGAAAACGCCTTTGTGCCCTTATCATCTTCAGCAGGTAAGTATTAAATGTGGCGGACTTCGGTCCAGAAGAAATATATCCCATAGCACTTTACGGAATTCTGTTACGTTCTTAAATTTCTTTACGCCTACCTTGTTCGCTGATGAAGCCGGGTTTACCCAATACGGTATCTTTAATTTTCATAATAGTTTATAACTGGCCCTAGGAAGGCCAGCGCGATGGTTCACCCGCGTTATTAACTTACCACAGAGTTTCGACTAGCTACATATTAATTTTCCTTAAAACTATACCTTGTTTACTTCTCTTTTTAATGACCAATTCTACTTCTTAATTTATACCAAAACTCTCCAGCTTTCATATAGTCTTGAGTAAAAATTAATCTAACTTCTATCCCTTTTGAGCCATTTCACATTTATAAATTGAATAATTTAATTGATTATATGGTTCCATCGACTATGGCAGTGGAAGACAGGTAGTGGTGGTGTGACATTAGCTCTAACCGCCAAATATGCCCCCGAATGAAAGGCAGTTTAGCGTGTGACGTCACCACGCTTATTTCTCTTGCCCAAAAGGAAGGAAATTGATGTGTTGGGTTCCGAGAGCGTAGAAAAGACAGGAAACTATCCGGTATTAATAATATGTACAACTTACATCTTGGGTGTTGTAATATTAATGCAGACTGCTTTAATTACACAGTTGGTCACAGTTTATAAACAATTACAGTTTGGCTATGTGCTATAAGAAAATATATAAAACTGCATCTCGTAGTTTATCTGAAGGTCAGGCATGTGATAAAGTAAATGAAATAGAATATAAAGTAATTTTCTCTGCAAATTATAGGAGACCCACTCAGAACAGAATTCCGGCACTTTTCGTTTCGTTTTTCTTAACTAGTTTATCAGTGTCAGGACGTAATTATCTGGGAAATTTGTAATCGAAGGCTGCATGTTAGATTGTGATCCGACAAGGTACTTAGCTAATTTCATAACAGAGAAAAAATTGTTCGCACACGTAGGTGTGGGAACAATGTCCGTGTGGCAAGTAAATACAACCTCGGAAATCTGGTTTGGGGGACATTCTTGTAAAAATCAGCCAAGTTTTTCTTGTGTGTATATTTGTCCATCAATAAATCGTCACAATGTAAATTTAACAGTTCCATTATGTACGTGGTAGCTATATTGTTGTCATCGAGTGTGTTACACCTGACTGAATCCTCAGATTCTGTACTCACAGCGTCATTTGTATTAGGCAACTTGGTGCTACACGTCTCTTGCCTGACGTCACACGCACTGCAGGCTTCGCTTCCAGCTGAAATACGTCACAACTCTCGAAGCTGTCTTCCTCTGGATATAATGGTGCGACAGCTCACTTCAATCGAATAGTAGGCAATTTCTTGAATTATTAATTTCCGTATACGTGGATTACTGGAGAGGGATACGTTGTATTGCTTGCTCTATCACCTGATTTGAGTCCAATAGATTTATTCAACTGGGTACATTTAAAGTCTCTGGTTTATGGACTCCGTAGTGTTTATTTGATGCTGATAGAGCGTTCTATACTGGATTTGACTAAATACCAAACCTCCAGCAATTTACAACAAAATATACGATTGCATGAAACGCAGGCTTAAGGCATGCCTAGAAGCAGGAGCTAACCACTTTGAGGAACTTTTGACTTGTATCACAGTATGACTTTAGATTCATTGTTTTGCATCTTCTATTAAACTCTTTTTTTTTTTTTTTTTGGCAATTTACGTCCTTCAACGTTAAGTCATATCGGACGATGAATGAAATGGTTCAAATGATGCTCAAATGAGTCCGGGGTCCATGGAGCTTAGAGTTACCCGACATTCATCTATCAGGATAAGGGAAAACCCCGGAAAAACCTCATCCAGGTAACTCACCCTGACCGAGACTTGAACTCGGAACCTCTTGAACGTGAGGCAGACACGCTACCATTCACGCTACCGAGGCAGGCTCTATTAAACTTGCCCAGCATGTTAATATATTTTATTCTAAACTTATAACTAAGGACTGGAGATGTGTGCATTTTTCGATAGGTAATACTGCTCATGGGTCCTACGCCGTGGCGTAGTGGGCTCAGGTGTCTTGGTTCCCTACCACGGAATGCGGCCGGGTTCGATCCCACCCTCGGTTATGACCCGGATATAGGACCGGTGCCCACTCAGCATCGTCAGCAAATTGAGGAGCTTATGATAGGTAAGCGGTCCTGGTCACGGAAACCAACATTCCGGTTATGGGATGTCGAGATACTTACCACACCTCCTGCCCGTACCGTTTGGATGATCGCCCGCCTCTATCTTACGTATGGGGGCGTGAGGCCGGCAGTCAGGTTGGCAGGTCCTGCCCCTATATGGGATGCCACACTATGGGTACACTGCACATGGAATGTACTGCTTGCGCTCGGGCATAAAAACAACTACAGGTGTACAACCTGACTATGACAACTGCCTCACTGCGAGAGGAAACGAAACAGTCGCGTTATACTACACCTTGACGTTACGTCGGCATACACTTGCAAGGCAATGCTTCACTTGTTCGCAGAGTACTGAGTTACGTTGTTTTCGAAGTTTTCACATTTGATAGCCGTGCTGTACATTGTAAGTTGGAAATGTCAGGCGAATACAACACTTAAGATTTTTGCAAGTGCAGTATTCAGTTTTTCTGGTGTGCAATAAAGAACCATGAATTTCAAGCGGTCACAGCGATCGACTTTTAAACTAATGACAGTGATTTCACTTCTGCCTTATATCTGCAAAAAGTGTGGAAACGCGTAGGAAAGCTCGTCTCGAATATCAAGAAGCATATTGAAGAATAAGTTTTACGTCAATGTTGGTAGAAAAGTGATCAAAGCGCGTGTGATTGCCACACACCGATATGTATACCGATATGAATGTGGAAGTTGTCCACAAAACAAATGCCGCACATTGGCAATCCCCAAGTAGAAAGCAGCCGTGCAGTGTTTATTCGTGTAAGGGGGTTGGCCTCAGGATATCGCTTCTCGACCGGTAACTAGCAACTTTCCTGCCGGTCATTGAAACGTTACGAAATACAGTTGAGTTTTCCGCTCGATATAAAACCCCTTTTCTGAGAGTTTTCTTCTGTCCCATAGAGCTACATGATTGGGCAGCTGGTTACGAGATTATAGCTCTTGTGTGTCAGCTGCGCCCGTCAGTGATTATTGAGGCTTTCCTGGTAGGATTGTCAGGCTAGACTCGCTCTTCGACACATCGTAACGGGTTCCTTTACTGCCAGGGGTATACAGCACACGACATTTAAGGAAAGAACCTAATGAAAGCAAGGAGATGGGGGAACAAGACAATAACGGGTTTTAAGAGGGATCAAATGCCACAATATGCTACCAAGTGTCATATTGTTTTCAAAACTTTCTGTTACTTGCTGTATTGCTACAATAAAAGAATATTTCGTGAGATGATGTTCTTTAAAATACTAAACAGTAACAAACGATATTAAAAGATTATCAGCAGCTATATTTCTGATTTTTCTAGCAGAAGAATTTTTTTGCATTGACTAAACAATTACGTTATAGAGATTCTATAGGAAATGCGCGTTTTGTAGTCCTCTGAATAGAACAGAACCATTCCTTATGAATTTTTGTACGTGTGCGTGTGTATATGTGTGTGTGTGTGTGTGTGAGAGAGAGAGAGAGAGAGAGAGAGAGAGAGAGAGAGAGAGAGAGAGAGAGAGAGAGAGAGAGAGAGAGAGAGAGAGAGAGAGAGAGAGAGAGAGAACTCGAAAGGTAAGACAAATACCAAATTGTATTTTTCAGGATGCGACAAGAGAATTTTCACAAAGTTTCCTCGTGCTCAAACTACTCCTTAAGTAGAAAATTGTTCCCTACGTTTTATTTTCTCTAAAATCGTCCTGCGGTTGATTGAAACACTATATGTTTATCTTATTTGCATGTACTAGATTTTCTGAGAATTGCCTGTGACGTCTCCTTTATTTGACAAAATTGTGTATAATTTTGTATAGCTATGAAGTCGTAGGATGTAACATAAACGCGGAGCTCATTAAAATACTAATTTGTGTACCTACTTTATTTTTATCGTAAGCCTTTTCCTAAATATTCCATTGCAAGTTTATACTTTTCCCAGGTGTATGTATGTATGGTGTGTGTATATCAAATGAAGGAGGAAATTTCGATTAATAAAGCTGCACTAAGAACTAAAAATTTCAATTTTAGCATTTCGCTTCCTTTGGACAAAACTTTAGATTTTACGTGAAAGAGTTGAGCCAGACTGAAAATTTCAATGCCATAGTCGGGATTTGAACCACGGATCTTCTGGTTTCCGTCCAGCCGCACTACCATTGTGCTACTATGGCCAACGTGCCAACATGACATAAAATTCTCCAACAATGGCGACTTAAGGTAGTTATCTCATGTGTTTATGAGAACTCCTAGTTGTTTACCGGGATAAACACGAGTCAGTTGGAGAATTTAATGTCATGTTGGTACGTTGGCAATAGTAGCTCAATGGTTTAGAGCGACTGGACGGAATACAGAAGATCCGTGGTACAAATCCCGGCTATGGCATTGAATTTTTCAGTTTGGCTCTACTCTTTCAAAGTGCGTTCTACACACGGCTAGTATGAAAGAACAATTAATTTCCTTTATATATTACATTTGTTCATTTAATTTCGAGAAGGGCAAAAGTGGAATAGGATACTGATTTGTATTAAGGTTCAGCTCTCTTTTTGACACAATATAATCGAAATTTTGTCCAAAATTAATTTTGTAGTATGTAGGTAAGTCCAGAATTTAAGAAATTAATTTCTATGCGTATTTATACAAGAAGAGCAATCAATATAAATGGAATAAAATATAAGAAATTAAGGCAAATCAGGGATTCAGATAAGGGTGGAACTTGTGTCCATCACCTTCCAACATATATTTAAACGATGTGATTAAAAAAGGAAGCAAAAAATTACCTCAGGAGTAAAAGTAGGGAAAAACAAATTTATAAATATTTTACTGTATGAAGATTATGCTATGATTATTCAGAATAGTGAAGAAAATCGACTAAGAACGGTATTTAAATTGCACAAAATAAGTAAAAAGTATAATATAAAAATATCACAAGAGAAAACTAAAGCAATGGCATATCACGAAAATATCCTATCCGATCAAAGATAAGTATAGAAAGAAAATATTAGGCACAGGTTTCGTATTTTAAATATTTGGGCTGTGATGTAAGTGTAGAGAAAGATAGCGATGTGGAATATACAATTAATAAATTCCAACAATATTATATGGAAATGAAGCCTGGAACCTCTGACAGAGGGATAGAAGTAGGATATACAGAGTGCTGAAATGAGGTTTCTGCGGATTGTGAAAAGCAATACAAAAAGAGACATTAGAACTGCACATATATCTGATGAATTTAAAAATATTTTGGTTAAATGAGAAGATTGAAGAAAATAGAAATAATTGGAAGGAACATATGGAAAGAATGAACAAGATAGAATGCCAAAGAATATGTGGAGTTGCAAACCCCAAGGTAAAGATGTTGGTTGCCTGAGGATGATGTAAATGATGGAGTGAGGACGTAACGGGCCATGATCCCAATCCCTGGAATGCAGAAGAAAAAGAATTTATATATTTCAGTAATATGTATAAAAAGATTACATTTTTCATAAAGCACTTTTTAAACGGGGAATTGCCTTAAGCAACTACTTTCTGTTATGATCTGAAAACTTAATGTTGGCAAACAAAATTTTTGTTTCTAATTGTACTATTCTATATTGGATGTAGCCTAGGTTTGCTGTTAATTTAGGTAAAGCCCTACCTTGCTTGTATTTAGCTGTAGCCATGCAAATTGAGTGGAAGAAAGTAGTTGTACGTAGATGGCTGTAGTGATGAGATATGAACGCGTTACCGAAATGAACAGATGCACTCGAATTAATTGACCTCTACGGGAGAAGCGCAGTAAACAAAAAGGTAACAACCAACGTTTAATTACATAAGCGAGCCAGTTCCATTGGATAGCCTGTTTTCGCTTCATGAGACAGGTACTGTCAGGCCGTTTGTGGTATCACCTGCATGGTACTGAAATGTGTGTTACAAACACAAAGGCAAATTACCACAGGCTGAAACATTTAACAACAAAACTTGCACAGAAAATTACTTACCTATACGTAGCTCCATATTGTCTTCACAAACGGTGCAAACGTTATGCTTGGGAATTTGAAACTAGCGAATTTCCATTGCTGTTACGAGAAGAAAAATGTATCTGTAGTCATTACAAAAAGTTTCAATGTGTTATATACGCTACTGTTTATCCATATTAAGTAGAGAAAGTATTGTTTTACACCAAAAAATTCAACATACTTATTTATTCCACTATAAATCCTAAATAAACTTAGAACATTTAGAACATCTTTAGAAAAAGTTACTATGAGTATTCGATTCTTTTTATAAACAGTATACCTAAAACAAACAGTTAAATATTAAAGGTTTTCAATTCAGCTTTTTAAGATTTATTCCATAGACATAACTTAGTGCAAATACGATACCATCCAAATTTTATCAATTTCAACTTGATAGTTTTGAAAATATAGTCAAATTTATTTATGTTTTGGTTATGTCACCTAACAAGTTCCTTGCGATAAAATAACTTATATTTTGGTCTAATATTTTAACAACAAGTTCCCAATATATCCGTTTGTTGAATGTACTCTAGATTTCTCAGTGTCTCAATAATTTTAAAGCTATGAATATGACTTTTTTTCCCAAAATTTAACTTTTTTATGTTTTGAAGTAAAGTAAGTGTGCTTAAATGCATCTAACAATAAAACCCAGAACTTTGCCTATGAACGTTTGTAAGAAGTTTCTTCAGTCTAACACCAAAACTGTGACGCAAGGAGCATCTTAAGTGATGAAAAACGCTGAAATTTTCAATAGCGAGAAAACAAGGTTAAAGAAATAAAATTCATATCTAACACTAGAATTCACGTTACTTTCAAACTAGATTAGAGCATTTAAAAATGTTTTGCGGATGCTATCTAAGCATTTTTTGGATTCAGACAGGCTTCACTATTTTATAGACTAAACAGGAAAGTGTGATTTTATTTGGAAATGTTCTTGAAATTTCAGTCATACGGCCGATATTCATTTCTTTTTAAGATTCATTTTTAAATTACGTCCTCCAAATTAAGTCATATCAGACGATGAACGAAATGATGTTCAAATGAGTCCAGGGTACATAGAGCTGAGTTACCTGATATTCACCTTTCAGGATAAGGGAAAACCTCGGAACCTCGGTTCGAACTCGGGACCTCTCGAATGTGAAGAGACACGCTACCATCTAAGCTACCAAAGTGGGCTTAGGATGTTTAAGAAAAGAACATGAAAGTTTACACTAGCGTATAGCGTCCAGTTCATAAGCTGCCAATCACTATTTCCCTTATATCTTTAACAAAAATGTAATTTAGCTCTTTATGCAAAAGTTCGTTTCCATTAAAGTAAAATAAATGGAAAAATAAAAATTTCGGAAGAATAGTTTGCGGAAGACACACACACACACACACACACACACACACACACACACACACACACACACACACACACACACACACACACACATACACACACAAAATTAGTGTGAACGTAACATAGATTTTCTTATAAGTGATAATGCCTCTCCAAAACAAATATTGCCTTAAGCACCGAAATTAGTTCCAATAAAGGGAACCACTTCTAAAGGCTTTCAGATAGTCTGATTCTATTATACTATAAGATGGTCACTAAGATAATGATGTGATGGTAATGGAAGACGTGAAATCCTTCAGCGTGAGTTAAATAAGCAAATAATTTTTGTTAGTAGTACATTCCGAATTTCCGCGTGCATCATGTAAGGGACAAAAGAAATGAGGCAAACACCACTTGATAATAATCATGATTTGGCAGGAAGTAGCCAAGTCAACAAGTAACACTGGATAATGAATTGTTGTTACTCGTGAACTACCTGTCATTATTTTGCTACAGTTATCTGGAGGCCAGTTTTATTATGGAACCAATACAGGCGAAATGTTAGTGACAAATGACGATATACAGAAACTATCTATAAGGACAGTTAGGGTTCTGAAGTAAAACGGTTTTCACCGAATTCGACGCACACTACGAATCAGCGCGCCTGGTCCTGCTCCTTGACCAAATTAAAACAATTGGAGGGAATGAGATATATATTTCGTGGTACCTAAGAATCCATCGCAGCTCCCCATTGCTATCGTCTGAGGCATCCCGCAGCTTGAAATGATAGTCAAATATTTAAAACTCAGCCACCCTCTATTGTTCTTTATATTGCAATCTCTTCGATTAACCATACATGGGACTAAAGAATAGAGGTTTAGCTTCTCCAAAAGTAAAATATTAAATACTGTAAAACTTCTCCTGAGTAGTTAAGACAAAAACAAAATATTAAAAAAACACTAAAAAAAACATTTATGTAATTTTATTTTAAACGTGTCTGTCTGGAAGATTTAAACCTAGAACAGCAATAAAATTTTATAAAATGTGACCAACAAAACAAATTTGCACAGCAAATTGCAGGTGTGCATTTTACTTCCGTTTTGTAACAAACCGTGGTTTATGTTGGTAAGGAAACAGCGAACTCTGCCGCGCCCGCCCTCATCTCTTAACCTGGTTTTAGCATTTTTCTTTTACTGTACCTTTTCCCCCTGAGTCTAAAATTTACCTACAGGTTAATGTTAGAGTGACGGACACGCCTTCCAGCCATTCAGGTGAAATATATCTTTGTCCCTCCCCTTTGACCGCTCATCCAGAGTGATCGTTGTCCAAAGGTTGATGCATGACTTGTTGGACTTGAATTGAAACCAATAAGGGATTGACTCACCCTGTGCTAATGTGGACCACGATGATAGAAGATTCTGCCACATTAAAGATACTGTAGGAAAGCGAAAGAATCACCAGGTTTCATTCACTCGACACTTCATTTCAAATAAATGCTTAGTAGATTTCTAACATTTTACTATTACGTATAAAAAATATTGCCAGCACTTAAAACGTGTATCATGCAGAAAATGAAAATAGTTATCAAAGATTCGGAACTTGGGAACCCGGTGTGCCATGTCAACTAGGGCTTCAAGTAACGGCTTCAACAAAGCTTCAGTGATAGCACTTCGGTAACGTGTTTGTAGTTATAATAAAGTTCGGAGCCTAATATAAAAACAAAACAAATTCTCCACCAATTTTGCTATCTTAACTGTGTTTAAGCGGAGGTTATACGTTGTTAATGTGGAAACAAAAGATAACAGCTGACACCGTTTTTCAATTTGGTTGCTTCTGGACTCCCCTGCTTGGTATTTAAGGCCCACGAGGGTCATGACGGGTTAAAATACGAAATAACAGGGTCTGCGTCTGATAAGGCTGGACGACTACTCCCACAATCCCCCGTGGGTAGGTGGCGGACAAGAACCTCCCTAATTACAACCCTGCCACGTCTTGTCTCTACATTTGTTTGTGTCGCCTTGCATCCGGCGACAGCATGTCTGTCTCGTGCACGAGCCCCGGGTTCATCAAACGTTGAAAGAAATTAACAGCAAGGCTGGAGGTTTAACAATGTATGCGGTCTCCATAAGAGATGCATATTTGGTGGCTTTTTAATTTTTCCTTTGTCTACCCAGGTGATACACGAAATACTGTACTCCATTCGACGTTATATCTATATATAAGAATTTCTGGTACAATATTCTTAAGACGAAATAAAAAAGAGTGCATTCCTCTTCACTATATGAGAAGATTTTACTTTGCAAGTTTTGATTGGATCATAAGATGTGGGTTAATTCTTCGGGGAAGTACTAACACATTCAGTGAAATGTTATTCCTTCCAGAAATAAAAATTATAGTAAAAAAGATATGCAAAGTTTAGATGAAGTGTTCCATTTGTTCATTTATTTACCTTTGTATTCAAATCTATTGTTCTGCGCTGTGGCGTAGCGCGCTAAGGCAGCATGCCTCGGTCCCTGGTTACGGTAAGCGGCCCGGGTTCGATCCCACCCATGGAGTGAAGATTTTAAGTCCCGGGTATAGGACCGGTGCCCACTCAGCATCGTGAGGAAAGTGAGGAGCTTACGCTAGGTAAGCCGCCCCGGACACGAAAACCAATGTTCTCAATGTTCAATGAGATGATGACTCCTCTCCCCGTATCTGTTGGATGAACGCCCACCTCTGCCGTGCGTAAGAGGGCGTGAGACAGGCAGTCGGGTTGGTAGGCCTTGGCTCTCTTAGGGTTATCGCGCCAGGGATTTATTTTTTATTTATAAAAATGTATTCCTTATTGGTTTTCCATGTATTTTACAATAGAGTCCATGATGTCGGCCACACTATTAGACATGTATAGTTGCTGTTATGATTTTAATAGTTTTTATTTTCACACCACTATGACGACATCCTTGTACAGAGAGACAGTTAAGAAAGGGCGCCCCTTCCCTTTTATATCCATTTTCACAACTACTTTATATAAAAACTAAGGCGTATTCGCTAATCCCATCTTTAACATAAGTCATAAAGAAATAACGTAATATTTTGGTCTAATTTTACAATTAAGATTTAGGCTACTTTGTTGAATTAATTGAACTGACGAAGTGTAGAAAGCTGTTAATGGTGTTCGTCTAGGATCTGGCTTCGGTGGCAGAGAACTCTATTGGGATTTCTTTTCTTTCGCTTTCCCTTTCTCATATCCATTCCTTTCCATTTCTCTGTGTATGACAGTTAACATGTAACTAAGTTCGTCTATCGCCCATCGGTCCGTCTATCTATTCTTTTGCATGGTCATACACTAACCTGAATCTAAGATACGTTCAGGATGATTTGTGCTTCCAGAGTGTTTAGATTTCTATAGCACAGCTTCTTCAAGTATATTTCGAAATCAAAAGATAAAATTGGGATTATTTTTTGTGTGAAACCTATATTTCTGATACAGATTTGTTAGTCTTTTGATTCCAAATAAATACGAACTTGAAAGGATGATTAAAAGTATTTCTTTTTAAATCCTTTCAGACCCCTGTTTATTGAATTAAAACTTAACTACTCAAATTCTTATTTTCTGTATGTGTTGGTTTTTAACATAGCTACTCTGAAAGCCTAAAATGTACTGTACTGTACATATTTACAGCACTATCTTAAAATATTTCTTATTTTAAATGCTGCAAAGCCCACAAAAGTATATTTACATAGAATCTGAATTAGATAATTAGCTTCTGATACGCTTAAGGCGTTGTATATTGTTGCTTGTCAATTCGTTATATTTCAAATAAAAAGTTTTAAATGTTGTTACCTTTAATTGTGAAAGTATGCTTTCAACCTGACTGTTTTTATCAAACATTCACAAATGACTAAACAGTGCTTCAAGAGAGAATATATACTGTCGTGAGGCATTGTTTTGTGGCGGGCTACGGCCCGCACGTATGCGAACGACGAGAGAGAGAGAGAGACAAGCGGGGTAAGAAAGAGACAGAAAATGCCCTAAGCCACGCCCAGGCCCGCGCGCACTAGTGCTTGCCGAGAGGGAAAGAGACGGAGATAGTCTGGATAATTATTTCCTTTCTCTCGCCATCGTGATGGTGATACTTCGACACGTTTTGAGCAACGATGATTGGGTTATAAATAAGAGAGAGGCGGGCTGAGCTGCCAGTCAGTGAATGGAGTTGCAGATGTGCAGTGTGTGGACATTTGAACTGTACCGCAGTTGCGAGTTGAGCTGTTAGTTGTGTACGTGCAGTTATTTGAAGTATGCCGCGGGTGAATTCTTTCGTTTATGTGTGGTGAAACAACGAGAGACTACTGTGTGTATGACACGTCATTTTTAGAGTCTGTAAGCGTTGACCAAAGTGTGTTTCTACTGAAATAAAGAGCATTTTGAATTTCTGGAAACTTGACTTTTAATTTTACGAACCCAACAAAGTCAGAATACTGTTCCTTTTTAGAGGTTCAAAATTCCACTTGGCCGCTTGTGAATAGAAATACCCCAACACAGTCGTATGAATCCAAATTTGGTGTTTTAAATTCTACAGCTGCCGAGTAAGCAATACAATTTTTTGTAATATACTAACCCTACCACACAGTTAAGTACACTTTATATTGAAAGCTTCTTCCCATTTTCATTTCTTTTGTTTGTTTATGAACTTAACTCAAACGAAAAATTAGATTAATACAAAACTGTTTCAGTTCAGGGTATTCCAAGGGTGTAAGGCAAAGCCTATCAACAAATTTCCGACTGAAATAAGTGTTCGCCATTTTTTATTCCCTCAAAGTCATAAAATTAATATGGTGAATTCCCTGTCAATAGTTTGTGAATATTACAGACAAAACTCACTATATAAGAAATGTAATGTCACTAAAACACGGAGCTCGGCTCGGTAGCGCAGATGGCAGCATGTCTGCCTCACGTTCAAGAGGTCCCGAGTTCTAATCTCGGTCAGGATGAGTTACCTGGATAAGGTTTTTCCGGTTTTTTTTCCTTATCCTAAAAGACGAATGTCGGGTAACTCTAGACTTTGTGGACCCTGGACTTATTTGAGCATCACGTCACCCAATTCATTCACCGTCCGATATGACTATATGTTGGATGGTGTAAATTAACCCCCACCCCCCAAAAAAGTTAAAATACGGATTTTATGTTAGATTCAGCATTCTCTAAGTACTCATTATTATTAATTTCCATTTTTAAAACTTAATCTTTCTAAGTGCAAAGTCGCTGTTCCTCTTCCTCTTCTTGTTCTCGTGATTTTGCAATGAGCAGATTTTAAACAGTAATTTGTGATGTGCATTTTAAAAGATTGGACTATCATATTACTCTTGTACATACAACAAAATGTCTAACAGAAGCATTTCAGCGAATTATATCGATTAGCAAGCAGAAAATAGAAGAATTTTTTTGAATGGTTTGTAATTGAGCGGATGAAGAGAATCATGTTAACGTGGCTTATTACGAATAACTTGTAGAGAAGGAAATCATATTGGATAGAGGGGTCCTGAGATGATAATACGTAGGTATATAATTTGCTTTCTTGTTTTCATAGGATCCAAAAACATGCAAGTATCCAAAAGAAAGATTATAGGTAAAGGTTTTGCAAGCAGCGGAACAACTTTCCTTACATTAATACGATATTGTGGATAAACCCCAGGAGGAAGGGCTAAAGTGAAGAAAACACAGGAGGCTATAGGGCGATTGACCACAGAGACGCGGAGGCCTAGGCTCAAAACCCTTTCCCAGAGGTGGAAGGGGTGTGCAAGCGTATATTATTTCTTTTGTGTAAGCATTCGTCTTATAAAGAAATAGAATTAAAGCATACTACTATCCACCCCATCTCGGGAGCCAAATGAACCTAAAAACGGAACGCCAGACCTTCTGAATGCGAGTTTCCATATTACTGCAGGTCCATCAAGGTGAAGATTTTCAGACACTTTCTCCTCTTCAAACTATCATTCACATTTCGTGTCTTTCTGTCACCAGAACTCCCTAAAAACACACCTTTCAAGAGAAATCAGGTTATTGAATTAATTCCCGGATCGATAGCAACGAAGTTAAGAAGAAAAAAGTTATTTGAAGAGTCAAAGCAGTATTAATGTGTATTTCTGGAGAGCAGTAATTGATTAATTAACAGCTACGGGTATATCACTCGTGCACACCTGATGGTTTGTTATGATGACGGACATGGGATCGTAAATTTCCAAATGTTCGGCAGATCACCGTTTGGCATGACTGATGGTCCTAAATGCATCCCGGTTTATAAAGTTATGATCAGTAGACGTCAGATATGTGTGACTGCTATTGCATTATAACAATGACGTATGCCTCACGTTTGCAAGAATTCGAAAGCCTTAATATTCGTGTCATAAGCAACCCAAGATGACCTGCGTTACAAAAGCTACATTTGAGGCCGTTTAAGAAAATTCTGAATATATGTAATTTGTGTTACTGTTCAGTTAAAGTTTCCAAAAGACATTGCATATGTGTGTGTGTGTGTGTGTGTGTGTGTGTGTGTGTGTGTGTGTGTGTGTGTGTGTGTGTGTGTGCCAGAGAGAGAGAAAGAGAGAGAGAGAGAAAGCGAGAACTAAACTTATGTTTTTGTGCAGAATTACGCTTTGGGCTTTTATTTAAATAAAAGAAACCTGTTATACTTTTGTATAAAATGGTACTTAATATTTAAAATATCTACATCCGAACAAATGTATTTATTCAGTGTTCTGGAAATAGCTATGAAATGTTAATGCGGAAGGATTTCTGATAATTTTTGTGTAACGGGGGTAATCCTTAAAACGCCATTGACAATGATTTTCGTGAACTTAAACATGAACATTATCACTAGACACTAACGCCAAACCGTGCAAACTCCAAGCTTTCATATTTGGCTTGGCGAATTATTTAAAAAAAAAAAAAAAAAAAAAAAAAAGCCGCCTCGGTAGCGTAGATGGTAGCGTGTCTGCCTCACGTTCAAGAGGTCCCGAGTTCGAATCTCGGTCAGGGTGAGTTACCTGGATAAGATTTTTACCAGGGGTTTCCCTTATCCTTAAAGACGAATGTCAGGTAGCTCTAAGCTCCATCCGCCTGCGGTGCCGTATGTAGTAAAAGCGGACGTTAAACACTACACATGTCATTTCTAAGCTCCATGGACCCCGGACCCATACAGCATCAATTTCATTCATCGTCCGATATGACTTAACGTTGGAGGACAAAATTACAAAAAAAAAAAAAAAAAAAAAAAAAATCGCTGTATTTATGACAAAAAAATAAATCTCTCAAAGTTAATTTACTGATTAGGATTTCATTAGGGTGGGGATTCGGTACGTAGACCACCATGCTGGCCCATTGTTCCTCTGCCCCCAAGTGGGGCACCCCGGGAGGAAGGATAAGGCACAGGAGACAGAGGGCGGCTTACCCAAGGAGCCACAACAGTACAGAGGGCAGGGTGTGAAGGAAAATATTTGGAAGCAAATTGCGAATGAACTGAAATGTGAAGGTTGGCAAGAGTTATTTATATTATTTTGTAAGTTACTGACTTTGTGGGGAAGCTTTAGGTTATGTAGGCTCTAAAATACGTTGCTTTACACAATGATGATAATAATAATAATAATAATAATAATAATAATAATAATAATAATAATAATAATAATAATAATAATAATAATAATAATAATAATAATAATAATAATAATAATAATAATAATAATAATAATAATAATAATAATAATAATAATAATAATAATAATAATAATAATAATAATAATAATAATAATAATAATAATAATAATAATAATAATAATAATAATAATAATAATAATAATAATAATAATAACAACAACATAATAATAAATTATTATAATGATGTATTAAGATGTTCAATAAGATTGATAATGTGGTTATTTTATTTTGATGTTGACGTTATGTATCTCTGAACAGCAAAGTGAATTTCAAGTTCATGTTATCCGTTCAAGTCCTTGCTTTAATTTGAATGTTTCTGTGCGAATGGATGAAATGACGAAACATACCATTCTTGGATTAAAGTTGTCCATACTGTTTGTCATGCTTGAAGTACTAACGCTATTCAATTGTTTATCGCCTTGTTATACAGCATCACATTGAGCAGAGTGTGAAAATTTAAAAATTTGGCTACCTACATATTTAGTTTTCTGCATCTGAAACGTATATTGAAACCATTTCTGCTTATTTTAGTTCATACAAAATATTTAAACAAACTAAGATTAATTTATGGAAGGAGTTAAATAAACTTTAGTGCTCCCAGAAATTCATATAAATGTAGTACACTACTATTTTGCTTTATTTAACAGTTACCTTTAGTATGCGGAGAGGAAACAAATGAATAAATATAGCATATTTATAGGAAATATGTTTCGTCTATCAGGCCATATATAGTTCCATAATTTATAAGGACACATAGTTCCAGTTATTAAGTTTTAAAATAGAAGAAGCTACACATTCGGAAACAATAAAAGCCAAGGAGTCCTATTTTTCACCCAAAAATGCTAACACTTTTATTTGGGTTGGAGCTCAGTGTGATATTACTGGACATAAGTGGCAATGTTGCAACACTGCAGTAGTTTGAAATGGAGCCGTCTGTCTAATATGAAAGATGCAAATTATAGGTTTCGTGCGTCTTTCACTTATCTTGGACAGTGTCGGCTTCTGTGCAGAGGTTTTTGTTAATTAATATCCAGGCTCTGACAAGACCTTTTCATGGATCATTTCATGACGTGTTCGTGTCCCTATGGAACATGTTCTCAGAACTTCTTTTGTTCTTAAGGTCAAATTATAAAATAAACTATGGTGCAGGAAAACCAGCATGGAAGAGTGTTTATAAGAACAGTTTATTTAGAAATTTTCCACGTGTTTTTTAATATTATCATATTGTTCATTTGATTTTTTGAATAACCTATTTCTATTACTTTCTTCTTCTGAATTTGTATAAATTGGATTTCGTTTCAATCCTAGAACTCTATTACATGAAATTTCGTAGAGGATCTCAACTTTATTTTTTCAAAAAAAAAAAAAGTCCTTCAACGTTAAGTCATATCGGACGATGAATGAAATGGGCGAAATGATGTTCAAATTTGACCAGGGTCTATAGAGTTTAGAGTTACCCGACATTCATATTTCGGGGTAAGGGAAAACCCTGAAGAAACCTTCCGCATATTAATGTTATCCCCGTATTAGGGACCTCTTCAGGTTGAGGTAAACACGATACCACCTACGCTAAAGAGGCGGGAAACATGGATGTGATTTTTGGCATGATAATGAAGGACTTTTATTACTAGTGATTTAATAAGTGACATGGCAATTCATGAAGGATCTAAATTCTAGAAGCTCTCGTCTATGACATTATAGCCAATAATGAACTTCATTTGTAGGTGCTCTGTTCTGTGGCATGGCAGGCAATCAAGGACCTCCAATGTGGCGGATTTGATCTGTGGCATTATAATCAACTGAAAGATCCCAATTCTTGATATGATACCTTATCATCTATGGCATAATATCCTATTGAGTGCCTCAGTGGTAGGTGTTGACATTTCTAGGATTGTCAGTCCTAGAAGGACCTCGCTATAGTTTCTGTGATCTATGGCATGATAGTACATGAGCATATTAAAAAAATTGTGGGTACTCTGATCTATATAATGACAGCTCATGAGGAGTTCATTAAGTGTTCCGGTCTGTTACATGGCAGCCATAAAAGGACATCAATGCTAATTATGGGCGGTAACATAGCAGCCTAGGAAGGACATACATTTCTAGGCGCTCTGATCTACGGTTAAAGAGTCCATGACGAGCTGAGACCTATCAGTCTGATTGCAGGACTGGATTCATTGAATGCAGGCGTGGTTCATTGCTCTGATTGATCAATCCGGATAAATGTTTTACACATTTAGTAAGACGTAGAATTATAATGTACCCTTTGTGTCCTCTCTTTGCCTAGGCATAACTAAGATGTTGGATGAAGTTTTTATGATGGGGATGAACGTCTGTTAGAAATATTTTCTATCTACGAAATAACACTCACAAATAAAGATCATCCACTACACTATTTCATTCAGACTTGTGGATACACAATTAATATATTCATGTATTACCTGACCTAAAATTAAGTAAGGTGTATCACCCAGGCCAAGGTTGCGGACAACCAAGGAGCTCATGCGATTCGATCAAGAGTCCGGAGGGCACCCACAAAATATATAGTTATGTTAAAGAAAAAGTTTCTTTCTGATACATTTTTGTGGCATGAATCACTTTCAAAATATTGGCCTCGATTTTCAAATATATTAAATTTTTTTTAGATGCTAAGGCACTATTTGATTTTGTTTTCCTGTTTTTCGTGGTCAGACATTGTTTGGGTATTTCATAGATAATTATAATCTATATTGATTCAACTTTTTAAATATCACTCCAATTTCCTGTATCTTTCTTGTACCGCCAGTGAGATGTATACTCACATTCAATCTGCAAACGTTTATCTTAATCATCCGATTCCAAGGAGTGAGACTTCGAAACAAAGCTTTGTAATAGGAGTAGATAACATTGCCACATCGGCGAACGCGCAAGCCTGCCGTGAGAAATATACAAGTAGAAGCAAGTCTCATTATTATAACGCAAAAGACCTTTCGTGACTGTAATTCCAGAGGCTTATAGCTCCAGAAATACCTGGAGCAGTCAGCAGTCGGTAGATAGTACTGAAAAGCAGTGAATATACGTCAGTCAATGCGTTTAGTACAATGAGTAGTGTGGTGCTTCGAAGTGAGTGTGCTATGTTTCAACTCCGCGGTAAGGAGTCGGCAGGTCGTGGAACGGGTCATGGATCAAAATGGCTCCGGATGAGGGATCGCCGAGCTGTGGAACCAACAGAGAAGCAGTTTATCTATGAATATCGAGTTGTGTTTAGAGTTAGTGTGTAGCTCTGTGCTAGAGGTGGACCTGTGTGTAGATCAGAAGGATTATAGCAATACAAAGGGTGCGTCCTACAGAGACTCGTGGAGATGTTTCGAAGTACTGTATTTGTGTAAAGGAAAGGAACTGAGCTGACAACCTTTAGTGGTGTATAAAGAAGTTATTGCCAAGTTTTTCGTCTTTTATCACAAATCATGTGGCTGTGTCATACCTGATTCTTAGTTAGCTACCTGTACAATTCATAGATGCATACACTCACACGCGCATGGTGAAATCTGAGTATCAAATCTTTTGATTGATTTTACTATTAACCTTATTTACAAGATGCAAGTAGGGAAAATAAAAAAACGAACCTTATGGGAGGAAGGAAACGCTGCAAATTGTTCGCAGATTCAGCGTGAACCGAAAGTAGGTGTGACTGTTACGCAACTGAAGGTTCGAACCACTGATGGGAACGCCTGAGAGGGTTATTGCACTTCAGAAGGAAGAGATTATAAATCGTGGACCAACGTTTATTACACCGGATGAGTCATCATCAATCTGCGGGCCCGAAGAAAATCAACAAAAAAAGCGAACAAAATAACGGTGGTATTGTCACCTTGCGGTGGCATCGCTCGATTAACACACCACAAAACAAAGCAAGCCGTTTAAACACAATCAACACCGCCAATTCCCCAACAGAAATTGAATAATGGACCAATTTAACCACGAGAGTGTTTATCACGGCGCCGAGCGAGGCAATTATCAATGTACTGCCAGGACAGTAATTGCGCATGTCCTGTGACTCACCTCACACCTACTGACTTGGCTGCTATTTCAGTCTGCATGTTGTGGTGGGCTGGTTTCGGCTTCACACTAATCTTGTCTCTTTGTGTAAGTGTTGTCTCTTAATCACAAAAGAATCAGTACTGAACGCCAAGCTGGCCACAAGTGCACTAAGATGTAGGGGTTGTCATGGTAATTGATGCGACAAACACACTTTACTCATATCGTGTCATACAGGCACAGCCTTAGATTAAAAAATGAGCATCTACCGGAAACAAAGTACGGTTCGGAAAACATCAGAGGTATTTGATGACGTTTCTTGTTGTTGTAATTTACGTTCTCCAACGTTAAGTCATATCGAACGATGAATGAAATGGGTGAAATGATGCTCAAATGAGTCCGGGGTCCATGGAGCTTAGAGTTATGCGACATTCGACTTTCTGGATAAGGGAAAAACCTGGGAAAAACCGTATCCGTGTAACTCACCCTGACCGAGATTCAAAAGCGGGACCTATTGAGCGTGAGGCAGATATGCTACCATCTACGCTAACGAGGTGGGCTTTGATGACGCTGCGTTCATAACATACGCTTGTATACAACTGTGGCTTCATTTCAAAGTTATGCGATAGATGCGTAGATCCTTTGCGGCTTGGCCGCATGCATGATAGCCTAGCGGTAAACCGCATGTGTCTCGTAAGTGGACCAACATGACTTCGAATTCTTGATGTGCATGTTTATTTTTATTTTTATTACTTAGTAGCAATACTTTATGTTTTCCTTACAAAGATAAATAATATTTTAAAGGCATTCGTTTATAAAAACGCAAATAACATATTCTTGTCGTTTTCAGAATAAATGCAATATTATTGGACAATTGCCTTAATATTGGCTATGTAAACGCTCGGACTCATTCATCTGTTATGAATGCTGCTGACATATAATTTGAAGTATCCTCTCATGTAAATTTCACTAGGCATTTGTTCTCATCCATGCCCGATAATAAGTTAATTTCCATTTTTATTAGATTTTACAACAGGAATAATAGGGCACCGGGGTAGCGCAGTGGTTTCGTACGCGGCTCCTGTGCAAAGGGTCCCGAGTTCGATTCCCGACTGTAGGGTTGGTGATTTTAAGTCGGCACATGTGAAGTGTTCCCTATGCCCAACGTGGTTCGGAGTCCACGGTATAAGCTATAGGTCCTCTCGCCTCACCGTCACCTTCACTATCACCCTATAATTGGAGGTAATGGACACCGTCCTTTGGGTGCCTCCACCTGAGAAATGGGTCCAGACATCACGTGGTGGGGCGAGGTTACCCCGAAGGCCAAGGCTGCCATATGGGGCGTGTTGCTAGCCAACCAACCAACGTATAGGAATAACATACGATTCTTTATTTCATTAAGTTTAAAGACAGAGTGGAGTGTTTCAGGTTGTATGTATGAGCATAAATGCCATAAAATCAAGTAACCCTTAGGAATTGGAAGTTGTATTATAATGTGCATAACTCACAACTCGTATTTCTGCAATAAAAGAATATCAAAGCGATGCTCGAGATTGGAACCTTTGTAGGTCTAGCTCCTAAACACTCAGCTATCAATGTACGCTTAGTAACTGGGACTCAATTATGAGAGAATTCAGTAGAACGACACCATTGTAAACCGGCCGTGGAAACAATGTGCACTTAGAAAAATATACACTTCCAGAGTCTGCTCATTTTTTCTTCAGAAGGACGCTAATTTGAGTTGTCATGGCAACCAATGCGATATACATCGCGTTCTCACATCGTGTCGTACAGGTATTCAGTAATAGGTGCAGTAGTATAGTAGTATGAGTGTCACTTTCATAATTAAGATAGCGACTTTTTACTTTCTCTGTCAATAGATGAACTATTGCAGCCCACCCCAAAATTTGTTATCCAGATTTCAACTGAATACGTCTTACCTTGAGACCTCCTGACTTTTAAAAAGAAGGAAAATGCACTTAAATGCTACACAGAATATCTCTCACCTCAAACCACCGTTTATAATAAATAATTGCTAACAGTTTTGATTGTTTTAAAAATGTTCAAACAGTGTGATTAAAGTACTAATTGTCTACGATATTTACATAACTAATCATATGTGCTTATATCTTAAATTTCCTGCAAATAACTTCTGGAATCCTCTTCATTCAAATGAACGTTCATACTTGTATTTAACTTGTAAACCAAAAGTCGTGCCCACCTCTTTAGACTAGGTAGTAGCATATCTGTCTTATGTTCAAGCAGTCCCGAGTTTGAATCTCAACCACAGTGAGTTATCTGAATAAGGCTTTCTTTACGATATTTACCCTTATCTTGAAATATGTATGTCGAATAACTCTAAGCTGCACAGACCCTGGACTCATTTGAACAAAATCTCATTCATCATCCGATATGACTTAACAGAGGCTTTCCGTTATACTGAGAGATGCATGTTTGGTAGCTCTAAGCTAACTCTATCGTCCGAAATGACAACGTTGGAGGACGTTAAGTTAAAAAATAAACCAAAAGAGTTATAGAAAGAAGTTATTACACAAAAAATTTAAATGTATCTAAAACAAATAATTAACTACTTCAAATAATGTTTTGTGACACTCTTGTGATATCAACCATTTCGGAAATATCTGTTATCTGTTTGAATTTTTGCAGTACTTAGTGCTGCCGCTATTACACTGTTTCCCGCACCATATTTATGAAAGATCCTCCGAAGAAGGTCACCAAGGTCCATGTGCCAGATAGAAATGTTGATACCGCAAAGCACCAATCACCGTTTCCCGAAACTGCTCCACTACTGGTAACGACCTGAAGGGGAGGGGGGGAACACGGTCAGGGCGGCTAGACCAATTTCTTTTTTAATGTACTTTCTCCTCCAACCTTGTCATATCGGACGATGAATGGAATGGATGAAATGATGCTCAAATGAGCTCGGGGTCCATGGAGCTTAGAGTTACCAGACATTCGTCTTTCAGGATGAGCGAAAACCCAGGAAATAACCCATATCCAGATAACTCACCCTCACCGAGATTAGAACTCGGGACTTATTGAACGTGACACAGACACGCTGTCATCTACGCTACCGAGTCGGTCGGCTAGACCGATGAGAACTAAAGTTCGGATCTGCCAAATGAGAGCTTCACATGTCACCGCAGGGCTATCTCGCCAATAGATATTTGGGCTAAATGTAGATCGTAATTCAGTTCATTTTCTGCGTACTGTTCAATGGAGAACAAATCAGTCACTAAAGGCACCAAATCCTTTGTGTGTTTGTTTGAGGCGGTGAATATTAAATACAGAAACCAGCCTCTGGCAGCTGCTGTTTAAAAAGGAAGTAGTACGCGTGTGATGAATGTAAACCATTAACTTGTAGCTCGGTGGGAGGATTCAAGAAGGTACCATTTGTGTGGATTTAGACGTCAAGTCTACAGATCTCCATGAAGATCACCTTTGTATTTGCCAGGAACAGGTTTCAGGTTACCTCTCAAGTGCCAAAGGAGGTCGACCCTCAGAAGAACGTAGAAGTCATGTTCAGACTGAACATCAAAACGATCTAAAGTGTCTACAAACTATTCTTACCATCTTCCTGCAGTAAGAGGAAGTCCAAAAAGTTTGATATATAAATTTATCCAAAATATATTTCTTTATTGGCATCTAAACTTCAAAAACGTTTTAGAAAATGGTATGCCTATGTATTTGTGTGTCCCTTGAGTTTCTTTAAGCACACTAATTCGAGAAATAAATATCTAATAAATACCAAAAGGGACGTACTTAGATTTAGCATCTTCCAAATATAACACACAAAAACTTTTCAGGTCAAACCTCAAAGTAATCTTTACAAGGAAAATGTTTATAAAATTTATTTGTCATAACTAGCTCTGTATTTTGATTAAAGTATGATATCTTTAATTTTCTAAAAATGGCTTGAGAAATCCTGTTCCTTCGGATGCTACTTTTTAATAATTTACTATTATAAGAGATAGACAATATGGTACTACGATACAAATGTAAATCTTTTTAAAACAAAAATTTATTTCAATTAACATTTTAGTCACATTGATCGTTTTTCTGAGATATTCTTTGCCATTGGTTTGAAATTTGAGTTCTGAAGCTACTCATTTGTTTTTCGTAATATAATCAAAAGAGTATAGATTTTCTCTCCATAATATTGAGTATATATATTTTTAAACAACTATCTATCCATTTGTTTCCGGTGTCCTCCTTGATTTTATAATCACCATTTGTAGAATCTGTGTAAATTGAACGACAGTGCGTATATGTAAATTGTTTTAAATATGGGCATTAACTAATATAAATATAAGGTTATTCTCAGCTGTTATTGTCTTGCTTCTAGAAGGCGTCACTTCTTAGTTATTGCTTACGTTACACTAAAAATTCGCGTGAATAATTAATACTTACTGCTTGTAGTACAATGTCCTGAATAAGAATAATCTTAAAATTTGAAAGTAATTCTATTATAAAACACTAGGGTCCAAAAGTGAGTATTTTATTGTTGTTCTCCAACGTTGTCATATCGAACGATGAATGGAATGGGTGAAGTGACGCTCAAATGAGCCCCGGGTTCATAGAGCTTAGAGTTATGCGACATTCGACTTTCAGGATAAGGGAAAAACCTGGGCAAAACCGTATCCGTGTAACTCACCCTGACCGAGATTCAACCCCGGGACCTCTTGAACGTGAGGCAGACACGCTACCATCTACACTACCGAGGCGGACTTTACCCTCTCTGCTACTTAGCTATACTAAATACAAGAATTTTACTCTATTGTAAACAAGTATTTAATACCGAGACTTAACGGGAAGTATCTGGTTAGAATATCCTAAACCCCACACCTCGGGGGAAACCGGAGATCCCGGAGAATACCTGCCTTAGCGCCTTGTTTTCCACCACAAATATGATATGCGGTCACTTGGGATCGAACCCGGGCCGCCTTGGTGAGAGTCAAGCGATCTAACCACTCAGCCACGGCGCGGCCAGAAATTGTGTCATACAGAATTAATTTTCTGAAAGTATCCTGAATAATCCTTTCCATTCTAAATGATTTTGCCATTATTAGCACGTTGCAAGAGTAACACAAAATATTGCTACAAAAATTGAAATATTTATTGTTATTGGCTTGAATTATCCATATTTATACTTTTTCCAAATAGGATTTACTTTTTTTAAAGACCTGATCATCCAAAGAAAATGTAATTTCGAAATCACCGCATAATTACCAACTTTAAAAAGATTTAAGTGTCGTTTAAGCCTATTCATGTCCACTGAAGTAAAACTTTTGCAGAAAAGTGAATTGAGAAGCTCATATGAATCAATACAGATATTCTGAGTGATTGTTACATAATATTTAAATTACGAGGGTATATGCAATAAAATATGGTTTAGATGAGAGAAGATGTGTTTTTTTCACACAGATGTCCACCCATATCTCGTTGAGAGAGTAACACCCATATTAAGTTATCACCCTCATAAAGTTAATGGATTGCTGTTCATTACAGGAAGAATAAAGCCCCGCTGCGAGATAAGGCAGGAATTCCAGGGGAAGGAAGACCATGTCACGCCGGTTTTTTTTTTCAACACGTTCTCGTCTCGTGCAACTTAATGATATAGAAGTGGCCGGTAGGAGGTGCCATCTTACATCTGTAAAACTTTTAGATGTCACCACGCACAGTACAAAAACAAGTGAAGGCGGTTCTTACATCCTCCATCAAGCAGTGCAATAAAAGCGGAATGATGCTACTTAAAGCTCCATTCCTTTTGGGGCGGATGGTTTGTGCTCGCGTGTTTCAGCATCTCTTAGAACCAAACCTCAATGCTCAACAGTATGCCAGTATTTCAATTCAATTCTTTATTTAGTACTACGAGAAAATTTGCTTTTTGTAGAAGATATATTCATGCAAAAGACACCAAATAAACCTTTGAATATAAAAAAGAGAGTTTTATTTATAAGCCAGGGAAGTAAGGTACTTTTAAATAAATTAATATTTAATGAGTGAAATATTCTAGACAATTTGTTAAACGTATCATTCTAAAGCCAAAAACTTAACACATTATACAGCTCCAAACCTAGTTGCCTAATTTATTCCTACTATGGAAAATTTAGAAGCTATTTCATTATATTTAATATTAATTCAGACAACGGTTATTATTATAAATGTATACAAAATGTAAAATACATATTTTCGGTGTCCACCATTTGAAAGAAAGGTGAGATTACTCTTTAAACATTTTTTGTTTTTAATTTACGTGTTTTAAGGTTGCCATATCTGACGATGAATGAAATGATGCTCAAATGAGCCCAGGGTTCATAGAGCTTAAAGGTATCTGACATTCAACTTTCAAGATAAAGGAAAAGTTTGGAAAAATACCTTATCCAGATATCTCACCCTGACCGAGATTTGAACTCGAGAGCACTTGAATATGACTCAGACAGGCTTGCCACCTACGCTACAGAGTGGACTGTATGATATACGTATATATATTTTGCAACATAATCCATTGTCGAACACACATCTATATCTATATCTAATATAGTACAATCAGTATATTGCAAGATTCTCATATGCATAAGGTTAAAGGAAGCTGTCGTCAAAAAAGAAAGATATTACGCATTCAGTTACTACAGCGAAATCTCTAAGGGAAGCAATACTGCAAATGTTTATCTATTTTAGCATGAAATAACCTATAAATTTGTTCCGAATCATAATGAATATACAATAGTTGTAGAGGACCGGATAAAGAAAATCATGTGACAGTAATAGATACTTGTTTTGCAACGGTTCCAGACGTGAAACATTCTTTTCCCCTATTTCTACTGAAATTACATTTTTGGCAAGGAAACAGCTATGACTAGAAGTGTGTGTTCGAATGACCAGCGTTTGACGTCTCAATCCAGAGTTTCTGGGTTCCATTCCCAGAGTGGGAATTTTTTATTAACCAGAAATTCCGTATCCTACACGGAGTCTGAAGGTATGAGGTGGGTCAGAATGTGTGTTTAATGTTAAAAATGATAGAAAATCATTAGTAACAAAACCTAAAATTCAGTGAGCAATAATACCGTCAGTTTCTGCCAGCGTGCTAGGGGTCCCGGGTTCGATTCCCGGCTGGGGGTGAGGATTTTTCTCCAACAAAATGATTCCCCATCTTCCCCAGCGTCTGGAAGTATGAATTAGAGTGCGAATGTGAGCGTGATCTAATGATACAGCCCAACGGTTATAAATTAACACCATCGATATGTTCCAAAGGAGAACAGCCGCCGATATGACCACTGCAGTTAAAGGTTTCTACGGAAAAAAGAAAAACAAACCGTCAATTGTTTTTCAAGTCAAAGCATCCGATATGACTATAGACGTTAAAGCGAGCTATATAGATGAAACAATTAAAACAATGAATACATTTTAAATCCAGTGATGTCGAGAGATTTTACTCTGAGTTAAAGGCCAGACAATTTTTATAGAAAGAGTTAAAATGTTTGTGCGCTACGTGTTCGTGGAAAGAAGGCGGGACTTGTGGCGCCCAGGACATGATATTCGTGATGATTGAGACACGATACTGACTCAGCAACATCGTGACTCCCTGCCTGCCACCGTACTCACAACTTTGTCCATTTTCCTTTGTTCCCATTCATTAGTCTCCGTGGAACTATCTGCAAGACCACTGTTTGTCTCTGACACGAAAAGGCGTTTCTGATGTTTTGATCAGCGTGGCCTTCTTCATTGTTATTTCCTCAGCAACGTCTTTATTGCAGCGTTCTGACACTTCTTTCTCCTGACGTATCCAATTTTTCTTTCGTTACATCTTTCATCTTGACGTTTATTCTCTCCACAATGCCGTTTCAAGTACGAACTTACTCCAAACCACATTACCATTTGAGAAACGCGCGAAAGTGGCTGCTGAAGCTTAAAAAAATGAAGACTTCTCTGTATAGCTAAAGGGTAGAAACAGTTCAACAGCCTGTAATATAAGAGGCGTCTAATAATTTTCTCCATAATATACGCTAGTCACACAAAATTCTTATTTAAGCCATTAAAATACTATTTATATCAAACACAGTGGACCTGATTTGAATTTCCACCAAATAAACTAAATACCTAATTCACTTATTCATATTGGTAGCTCCTGTCAGTGATAAAATTAATAAACTGGATTTTTAAATGTTTAAATGTGTTTAATTTTATTTTTTTTATTTTTCTGGAAGCCTAAGTATGGCTGTAGAGACGTAACCAAAATCATAATTCTTAAAAAGCAATATGTTAAATTTCCTTTAAAATTAGATAGCAGACGTTTTAAAGATATTTCATCTATACCAAATCCTTTTTGGTTGAGTTATAAAATAGAAGAACACAATCGTGATCAATTATTTGTGTTATGCTAACAGTAACAGTCACAAAAATGTATATAAAATCTATGGAGTTGTTGTTGTACTTATTATAAGGATATTTTAACAATATTGTTTACATAAATGAGTTTTGAAATAATCAACATTTGTGATTTCTATTAACACAGAGAAAGAAAGAAAGCAGACAATATGAAAATTTCTACTTACGTTAGTCTTTCATTAACCTTCTATTATGTTTTACTAATCGACATGAATCATACCACATATTCCGGTATGGTCTAAGAACACAGTATGTTATAATGATAGTCAATTTTTTTAAAGCGGGTCGTAGTATAATGGCTTTGAAATGTCCACGAGTAGAAAACCCGAATAAAGACTTGCCCCTTAAAGAAATTCAGACCAATGTAGACGAATATGTGGGAAATGATATACACTACAAAATGCAATTTGTATTATTAGATTTTAACGTGTGTGTGTGTGTGTGTGTGTGTGTGTGTGTGTGTGTGTGTGTGTGTGTGTGTGTGTGTGTGTGTGTGTGTGCGTGCGTGTGTGTGTGCTAGGAAGAATTCTATTCCTTAATGTTTATCTATAAAAAAATCACTGAGAATGAAAGAGACTTCACGATATTCCCAAAACATTGAATATGTACATTAGGTGCTGTCATGTAAATATTTTGAACAAAATGTATTTTAATAAAAATCCACCGGAACATTTCTGAGACCAATTAGGTTTTTTAAACATTTTGATATATAAAAGCTAACTTAAGGACCAGATATTTTCTTGAAAATCTTTCTGTCGCATCCTTGAAATGTCCTAAACCTAAATAACAAGTTTCGTGTTAACCAACGTTTAGCTTTTAAGTTCTTTTGCAATACTGCCTCAATATTAAGTTCTCACATTTACCTTAATATGCTCAAACATATGCATACCTGACTGTATAAACAATTTATACGGTTAAGCTAGTATTCGTTCAGCTGTTATTTTAAGAAGATAGTCATTTGTCATTGCGGACCTCAGCTGTTCTCCGTAGGTGGCGAGGAAATTTCGTTTCTCATTTGTTTCAGAAGCCATATTTTTATTAGGACAGAAAAACTGAACCTGTTTGCTATATGAATAATTGCGAAATATAAATGCGAGAAGAAAGAAATAGCTGCTGCCTAGTGCAAATTTAATTGCGGCCGCCTTTTGACTAATTACTGGATATAATTCATGTTTGACGTTGCGTAGGCTTGGCCAAGCTATGTTAGATGTTTATTTAAATAGTACAGTCAGATGTTAAAACCATTACATTTATGCAACTGTTCGAAAGGTTCAGAAGTTAAATGTTTGGTTTTGAGCGCGAGTTAGGTACTGTTTTTCACCAATGTGTGTTCAAAGATTATTTAGGTTAATTAAGAGGCTATAAAAGGCTATGTTTCTCATCTCCTTCGTGTTATTTCGGGTAAATATTGACAGAATACATACTATATTTTGCATTATTATATATTTCATTGTACATAAAATAGCGAAAAAAAAGATGCAGTGACTGTCAAATAAATGGCTTCCTTCTGTCTTCTCAACTCGGAGATTCTGTCTTCGATTCGCTCCTGAAATGGAGAATTTTTTTTCAAATCAGAATTTATCGTGAATAAAGTACAAAGTATAATTACAGATTAGGTATAAATGTTTATGCAACTGTAGCTCTTTAGTAGTAGATTTATTTAAAATATACCGTGCAGCGAGAAAAATAACACAAATTCTCAGAAAAACGCTTATATATAACTACAAAAAAATAAATGAGGTAAATAAAAGATACATAATAAAACACATGGGTCTATCAGTATTGTTAGCTTTAAACTAATTTTTCTTTATTTTCGCTACATTAAGAAGAACAACAAAAATGGTGATTTAGCACTTCCGAAATGTATTGTAAACTAATAGAAAATTCACCCCAACGGTAATTAAGTAACTCAGATGTTATTAACATCAGAAAAAGAATGATTTTAGTGGGATTACTTTTCTGTGAAGCAAGTTTTTGTTTCTCTATTAAGGTTGCTATTTATCCAAAACATACAATATTGATACAGAACGAAGAAAATTCATGATATGCATAGTTATTCGTCATACAGATAACTTAACAAGTAGTATTTTAAACAAAATATTTAGGACAGTGTTGTGGAAAATATTTGCACATAAACGATAATTTAGTTTTGAACACTTTCATAAAATCTTCGTGTGCTTCCAATCATCTTCTTTGGAAGAAGCTGAATTTAGTTACAAAGTCTCGTATTCAACAAAAAAATTTTCTTTTTAATTTTTGCTTAAGGAAGACACTTATTTTGTATATAATCTGCATATGTATTTCCCGTTATAATTCCATATAACATATTGGGAGACATACTACGGTTCCTTTACTTTCATAAGGTGCTTGTCAGAGAAAAGTAAAACTTAGGAAAGCTGTGCTTTAACCAATTTAACGCAATAGTTATTCTACCATAGTATGTAACTAACCTCTGAAAATCAGTCCACAATTTAATACATGTAAGCAGGTAGTGATTCCACTGTTAAGGAGAAATTAAAAATTTATATTCCATCACTATTATATCTGATAAATTGATTATCCATTACTTCAGAAACTATTTATAATATCTGTGCATTCATTATTTCTAAACTAATATGCTGATCCATTCTTACACAGAATAACAAAAGTTCTAGTGAATTTTTTTATTAGAACCTACCCATAATTATTTTGAAAGTAAATTAAAATCCACATCACTTAGAGGTTGTTTTACACACAGTCTCTCATTAATTCTTTTTAATTTATCTAGAAAAATCTAAACTACAGTGAGATTTAATTGATTTTTCACGATTAAAGGACAATATATAAAGAATACAAGGGAAAAATTTAAATTAATTTATGGAACTGCATCTGTTTCGCTTTTCTTTGTGTATGTGTGTGTGTGTGTGTGTGTGTGTGTGTGTGTGTGTGTGTGTGTGTGTGTGTGTGTGTGTGTGTGTGTGTGTGTTTGTTGTTTTCTTTTTAATATACGTCCGCCCCAACGTTAAGCTAAGGTGATAAAAACAAATGCAAAAAATATACAAAAGTATAGAAAAATGCTAGGGATTGATGAAAATGTTGAAGCACATCTCATAGCGTCTTATTGGTCAGAAATAATATGACGTAGTAAGAACCAGATGGTCATCCTATTATTTAATTTAGTTATTAATTTCTAAGGAAGTATCTTATGCTATACCTATAAAATGTAATTCACAGAAAATGCAGCACAAAGAAAAAAACAGACAAAACGAAATCGTATTTATTCACAGCGATACCAACTTGTAGAACAAAACTTCTGAAACATAGGCTAAATTTGCCCCTCCGGTCTGAAGTGTGAAGGACTTATGATGCATTTTTGTGGGATGTTGTGGAAATCACAATAAATAGTGTGAGATGCAGTGCTATTAAAAAGTTAATTAACTAACGTAAAAGGACTGTTTTGTTTTACATCGCGTTAAAGAGGGAACTGCAACTTACAAAACTATACAGGGAATAAAACTGTCCTTGTGGGGCCGGGCAATTTTGCCATTTAGTCTACCGTTATTAGTTTAGTTGTGTGTCATGAAATAACTAGATCAAACACAATTTAATATGTACTCTTATGAAGCGACTAAAGATAGAATTCTGTCAAGTAGGGAACATAGCTGTAATTTAGTTCGGAAATGACAAGTACAGCCAAGATTAGGCAGTACCAAGGACCCTATCCCTCTGTATAAGTTATAATGGCACGTTAGATATGAAGCTCTCTTGGGAAAGAGTTTCAACTTGCGGCGGCCATCAAACCGAGAAAGTGGGCACAGCTGTGCAGCCACCTTCATAACACCAATTTACCCACTCGCTGGGGAAATTTAACGTGACACGTGTCAACCTGGCGCACGTGTCCCTTAATATTTGATCTGATTACAATATTGCATGCTTTGGAAACAGCGAGGAAGATACACAAGGCAGTAGAAGTCGTAATGAGTATTGCGACAAAAGACGTAAGTAGTTCGCTTCAAATTGCTCTTTATTTTTCATTTTAAATCGTTATCTTAATGCTAAGGTAGATTCAGCCACTTTTTTATACAAATATAACGCTCCGACATTTCTATAATGTTTGTTTCTGTCTTTTTATTACAAACCCTTTGTGCTGCCAAAATTCCTTCTGATACACACAAAGTTCACCTCCTACACGGAGCTACACGCTGATACAGAACACAACTCCGATATTTACACGTAAAATTCTTCCTGTCGGCCCCACGGTCTGCCGACTCTTTCTCACGGAGCTTGAATCATACGAAACTCACCTCAACCGTCTCTACGCATTTATATATCTGTCAAGCGCAGTAAATCTTTCTGGATATGGATTCTTCTTGAAAGCCATCTAGAAATGTCTTTTACGTAGTAACAACACAGTTCCACCCCGGGCACATGTCAGCTGGCCACGAAGGCTTCCCATTCCCCTCCTGCCAGCCAATAAACAACGAGGCGATTTCCCTGCTCCCACTTTTTCGCGATAGTGGTTAAGTTGCCCGATTCGACAGTTCCGTTCCATAACAGCTTCACATTTTAACACTGTATAGATTTCGAGATGACTCCGATTGCCATTGAACACCAAATCTCTCCTTGGATTTTTCTTACTTTTCCTGGTAAGCAGGCTACTTCCTCTCCTTTATTTTATTTTTATTCCCTTTGTTTCTCACACTCCAAGTGTGCTTGTAGGTTTCGAGACAAAGTGGTGCCGGGTGCGGCTTCTCGCTCACAGAAAAGAGTACCCTTAATGAACACACCGAGCGGGATGGTTCAAGCGGTTTCGTCTGTGGCCTGCATTCGGGAGGACCGGATTCGATTCCCGTGGCCGGCCTACCTAATCCATGGATTTTTTTCTTCAGGGGTTTCCCGGGTCCCAGGTATAGTGGCCGCGCTTAAACCATCCCCAACCGGCTCTCTTTGTAGCGAAAAACTATCCTTCCCCCTAACCACAATGTCATAAACATCTTAGGAAACACCAACCGGGGTCAGAGGTGAAGAATGTTAGGCTCGTGTTTACAGCTGAGAATGTCCAGTGTTGCCGTTGTTTAAATTAACTTTTAGAGGCAAAATATAAATAAATAAATAAAGCAAAATTCACTGTAAGAAATCGTCATTGATCTTTTCAAATAAATTTTAAATGATTAATGTTTCCTATCATAATACATAATGTTACAACTCTTTATAACATAACTGAAAAGAAATATATCACCTGCGCTGTTATGGTATTAGTACTTCTATTACGTACAAGAACTAAATGCGTATTATTAGCATAATATCTAAGGAAAGTTTAGTAAAACATCATTACAATTTTAAAAGGGTTAAACTGCATCAATGTGCATGAATTTGCGAGGGATATTTACTTGCGAATTAAAGAAGCACTTTGGATATTCTGGTAGTTAATAATAATTTATAAGCAAAGATTGCACGTTAGAGCTTTGTTTATTGCAATCGTGAGCCGTTTTATCCTAAAACATTTTCCTTTATTCTATGGTAGCTACAGGTGGTGAATTTCAGTTGATTTAACAAAGCAATAAACACTTAAAAAAAACAACAACCAAGGAATTAAAGAAAAACTAGTAAGGAAACTCTATTACTCTTTTCAAATTTTCGAAACTTTTTACAAGGATGTCTGCTAATTTTACAAGTTTGAATAAAGTTAAGCATTGTATTTGTTTATGGGGGGTGGGTCTTCTGCTAAACACAATTTAAATAAATAATCACGTACATTCCGCATAATAATTAAATATGCCATAAACGCTTTAGAACTCGAAAAAGTTTAGATACTTTTAGATATATGAACGGAAATCCATGGTAGCATATCCATGTTAGGTTCGATACCCACGGTCTCCACATCTTAATTAAATTACGCAAGTGCTAAACGCAAATAACTATTAAACACAAATAAATTTATAATACTATACTAAGTAAAACACTATGTAACTTCTATAAATATAAGCTTAATTAACACACATAGGAAGCACGTTTGCACAGTCTAAGATAATTTCTGAGGACACAAGAAAAATATTGCAACAGCGCTCTAACTTGGTGAACGTATTAAGAAGGGCCACCCATATGTTTAAGGGTGGAAAACCCTTATAATTGCTTACATGTGAGGAGGCGTGGTCAGAAGGGAAAGCTTTTGACGCCGCCTGGGATTCAATGGACGAGGCTGCTTTAAATGCGGGATAAGCTAATTTCATCCGTTTCATCTTCATTGTCATTTCGCACCATCTGCCATCTGGTGGTCTCTTTCAGGACAGGAGAGTCATGGGTGTTTTTTTTTTTTTTTGTGTAATTTACGTCCTCCGACGTCAAGTCATATCGGACGATGAATGGAATGGGTGAAACGATGCTCAAATGAGCTCAGGGTACATAGAACTTACGAGTTAACCGACATTCGTCCGTCAGGATAAGGGAAAACCCCGGAAATAACCTTATCCAGGTAACTCACCCTGACCGACATTAGAACTCGGGACCTCTTCAAAGTGAGGCAGACATGCTACCATCTACTCTACCGAGGAGGGCCTCACGGGTGTCTTGGCGCTGGATGCCACGATGATATGCTCCTGGTAAACACAGCCGGCCTGGTGGGCCGATTTAGAACCACGGTGGGTCTGATGCCGGTTGTACTGGCCTGCCGAAGCGTTTCCAACTACTGAATTGTAAGGACCTTGCCTTCTGCACTGTTGTGGCTCCTTGGGACGACCGCCATCTGTCTCCTCTAGTCTCATCCTCCCTCCTGGGTGTGTCACACTTGGAGGTATAGGTACCTACAAGAGACCAAGTTTGGACCTCCGTGCCGCACCCCCTCCGTAGCGTACCTAGTGCAGTCCAGTCTTCAGTGGGTACTAGAAGCCTATTTGGTCAAGTC
Source organism: Mantis religiosa (assembly GCA_030765055.1). NCBI lineage: Eukaryota > Metazoa > Arthropoda > Insecta > Mantodea > Mantidae > Mantis > Mantis religiosa. Next base: position 151,093,406 of record CM060949.1, on the reverse strand, counting down.
GTTCATGGCCCACTTTAGGCACATCCATTGGGCCTGCAATTGTTAAGGAGTTCCACGCATATCTGTGACCAGTCTACCTACGGATTCTTGACTTCATCCCTTCCTCCTGGGAGATAACCACAGTATTGTGTTTAAAAATGGTTTTCATGTCACTGAACTTCAAGTATGCAACGAAGAAAGTCAACGCTTAGGATCATCGTTATCTTCTCTGCTTCTTCTGCACTCCAGGAGATAGGAACTGCTGCCTTTCGGTTGCAAATGGTTAAGTTATCCCCGGATGTTTTCTTCTCGAAAGCTATAGTACAGTTTTTTGGGCTTTCCTTTGTTTTGATATTCTATCAATAGTCTGTCTCTATTTCAGTAGTTTATAAAATCTTGTGAAAGAATTTATTTATAACTTTACCTTACTTTTTTTTAAGATTTCCAACTTTTACTGCTTTTAAGAATCCTATTTCAGCTGCCTGATTGTTGCTTTCTTTCAGAGGTGGAGAAAGGATAGTTTAATTATTGATATTTAATTGGCGTTTCGTATTAACACTATAGGTAAGTAATACAGAAAGAGAAAGCAAAACAATGACAAAAAAGTGTTTGACGTAAGGATAGTGTGGAGTGATAGGGACTAATGAGGGACTTCAAAATCTGTTGTTTAGAACAAAAGTTTCCCCCACTTACTAAATACAAGAGACAAGTAAATACACATGTGTACAAATACTATTTACCTGTGAAAGCGTTGTCTAATTGTTTTTGTCTGCTCTCTCTTGCAGGTACGTCGCTTGGTTAACAGAGCAGAGCTGAACGTAAGTTTAAAGGTTATGTTATCACCTGTGTTAGAAGTTGATAATGAGGCCAGAGTCACGTTGGACAAAAACACCACACGTGTTCGCTAAATACTCCATTTAACACGGGTAGTTAGCAAATTGCAAAGCCCTTGGAAATAAAATAAGTTAACATGCACCCGTAACAGTCTTGTAAACGTATTGTGATACACTCACAAGACTTTCGCCATCTCTTAGCAGGTTTATTTTTATATTTTTAACGATTTATTCTTACAAAACCGTACTATTTCTTGCTAAGATAAACGAGGCATTTTGTTGAGTTACAGGGATGAAACTAAACTGATAGTCATTGCTTAAAAGCTAGCAACTAAATGTTCTTATCGCACGACTTTGTGAGAAACAACTGAATAGCGTCTGCACTTTAAAACACCTCACATGTTTCATTCGTATGGATTTTTCTGCTCGTATTTATACAAATTTTTCCTTCGACAGCTTATTTTTATCTACTTATTTTTAAACAAGATAAAATTTCGCTAAGATTTATACATTTCGCTGTAGGTATTACACATTAGTCGGAATCAATAAATTATGTGACGGCTTTGAAATGCCACATCTTTTGGATGGCCACGAGAATATACGAATAGCTACATCAAAAAATATTTGGTAGGTAATATAGCAACGCACTCTATATTTTAAAGGCTTTATCCACAGCTCGGAATTATTTACCTGTTTCCTTAGATCAGAGGCTTTTTCATGGACATTAAAAGTTTAATCGTTGTCTTAATTTTGAAAATGTTTCAACCAAATTTGAAAAGTATTTACAAATTTTGTTGATACTCCTGTATATAACATTAGCTGGCTTAAATATTATCTAACTGTCTTAAATATTATACCAATTTCAATTAAATGGGATTTAATTTAACCAGTGTTCATCAAATTCCTATATAGGAAACTCCATCCAAGTGATAATTTTCCTTATAAGGTAATTTTAGGCTACCAGACGAAAAATTTTGAAATATTTTTCCCAAAACATGCTAATTAATACATCCTATTTAGTCAGTAAAGATCATAAATCTCCAAAGTTTGATTAGCACATCTTTCCTTTTACTTTTTCATTTTATTTTCAGAGAATATAACTGAAATTATTTTTGATATGTACGTAATTAATCTTAAAATACTATTTGTTCGAAAAAATATGTATTGCCTATGTATAATTGGACGTAATGCTGAAGAGTTGTTTAAAATTATCAAAATTGCATAAAAATTGCCATTTCTTTTTCGAAAGTAGCCTAAATTTGTATTTAAAAGTGTAGAATTTATAAATAATTTAACTGAAAATTATTCAAGCTAATAACTTCAAAGTATTTAGTGGTTAACGCTGCAACAAAAAGTAAATTTTAGCTCCTTTTTTTTCATCTTCTTCTATTACGCTTGTCTCAATCAATAAATTTGGTATTTAACCGGCTTTTTGTTAAACTATGGGTGCACCTTGAGCTCTAGTTAGAACCTTTTATAAACAGCTTTTTATGGTTTATTGAACCTCATAATGCGTGTTTCTGATTAAATCTATACGTATCTCTATGTACTATAGCTGGCTCATAAAGTTAAACTAACTTCAAATACGCCCTTTTTGCATGATTAGCTGTTTTTATATGTTAATTTTCTATTCACGTACTCACGTGGAGCTTATTCCAAAATTCTTCTTTTGAGGAGATAAGGGGACCTCAAAACATGTATGTTATGGTAAATGTCATAGATAGAATGCAATACTTCATCTATCACAACTAAGCGAAATAAAAAGAAATATTTACTTCCTTTGTAGGTATTATGAAGGTTCGTATCTAATGGTTTTCATGACCATGTTTGCATCATCCCGTCGTTTGACAGGTTCACTGCAAAATGCACTTATCTGCTGATTGATAATGGCCGTGTAACGTTAATAAGGAACAGAAATTTATCAAATTATAGCCAGCTTAAGCCCACGTAATTCTACGAAAAGCTCCCAGCGCGTACGTATGTCATCTGAAGGGACATATATAAAGGGGAAAATCCCTTTCACTGCTACTCGGAACTGATCGATGGATCATGAATCATGGAGAAGTGATAGATTCATGTGTTGCTATAGCGAGCCTCGGATGTTTTTATATTTCGCGACTGTCAGCTGTTGATTCCATTCAGACAAGTGATAGCGATATATTTTGGGATCTAAGTTTTCTGGTGTAATAAATGTTATAATATTAAGCGTTAACAGTTATTTACGCGATATTGTCTAGCTTGGAAATGGAAAGAGATTTATTAGAAGCTTCTCTCCGGATAACAACTTCGAGTGTGTAAAGAAGATGCCAAAATGCACAAGTTGCATAGATTATTTTTACTAATAAGCCGTAAAAAGCTTTACAGTAGATGGTTTTGTGAAATAAAATGAAAATACACTACTCCATTTAAGTATACGGCTACATATTCAGCATAAACAATTGAACAAGACACTATCATTGCGTGTCTTAAAGAGAAAGCTGGAGTTTAAGAAATTGTTGACATATGCTGAGTTTTTGTTACTAATGGAAAGAAAAGATTTAATGCGTACGAAATAAATATTAAAGGGGATAAAATCAAATGTTAGCATACACAAACTTTTGTATCGTTTATTTTTATTAACTATCTTACAAACATCACATTGAATGCACATCATGTTAAGGAACATAAAATTTTACAGACGTAATAGATAAGATAAAAAATAAAAACTTTAAAAATGGGTCACGGAAAAGACACACGACATTGCAAGAAACAACCAAATGGTGACCACTTAAAAATGACAAAAGTAATGAAAACTTACAACGTCAACAGCCACTAAAATACGTGTCTGTAATAATTTGTTTTAAAGAAGACTTGTCAAGTGTTAAATGTGAGATATATTTTATATAATAATTTGTTGCTTAAAATAAATTTACTGCACATTTTCACTGGGTGCCTGAAAATGCTCTAAATTCTGCATTCCAGAACTAGAAATTTTCTGTTAAAATGTGTACTTTGATTTCCCCCAAGGCCCAACGTGGTTTGGAGTCCACGATAAAAGCTGTAAGTCCTCTCATTTCTTCACCCTAAGAGCATGGGTAAAAGACCCTGCCCTTTGGAGTACCCCCACACCAGAAATGGGCCCAGTCTTCGCTTGGAGTAAGTTTACCGTCTTAGATCATGAGACTATATCTGGAAAACCTTGAAAAAAGTCTACGCCATTTTTGTGGGGTTAAGTTTTTGTCTATCGCTTATTAAACAGAAAACCCAGGACGCACGTTTCATTTTTCATACAAATATATGATAATTTATCAAAATTAAAACAGCCACTTTCGAGAAATAAAAGATTTCGAATGATTACATTCGAATAATAAGGATCGATAAATATTTTTGCTGAATATAATCACGCGGCATAAGTGTCGAAAGCTTACATCACGCACATTTTGTTGAATTTGCGATACAATACCATAAGAAGCGAACATATTTAGGGTATTCTCTTTATCACGGCACTCTCTGCTACATCTGATCTGTAACGTAATTAACTCAGGTGAGACATCCACATTGTGTAGTGTATTTTAGCGGCACTCGTTTTTTTCCATACCTTCGGGGAGATGCTAAAAGAACGACAGTTTAATTTAATTATTCTTTTAAGCTACCCTCTTTTTTTTTAATGCCTATCTCGCTCTCCCCAGGGTAGACGAACGTCGGCGTCGAAACGCGAGAGACATCTGGCGGCCGAATTGTCTGCTAAGCGAAGATAATTAGTGCATTCTCTTGGTGAATTTGGACGTGGTTTGGACGCCTTTATTGTGAGCCGTGACAAGTTCATTTGTCTCTCCAATTTCAATATAATCTGGGTCACGAGGGGAGCAAAAAACCAACAAAATCCTAACTATTCAGGCTGAATGAATTTGATCATCAACTCGGAGGTTTATTTTAGCTATGAGCAAAGTTTTAACCATGAAAAGGTTTAGTGTAAGATAGCAGATCAAAATATAATGATGTACAGATATAAAATATTTCTTCCATTTCTTGGAAATACATGACTTGAGCTCCTCTTAACAAAAAAACAAAACTTTAAAAAATCTTTTTGCGTGTGTTTTGTTAATATGTAAATACCCAAATTGCTATTTTCACCTAAAGGTGCGACTTGAAAGTTCAAGAAACTGTGCCTACCTCAAACTATCCTTTAGCACTCTTTTTATTACTTTTTAATGCGGTATTTTCGTCAATATTTGTCATGCTGGCGTCTCCGATTGGAAACCAGTTTGCGTTGTGTCAAAACGTACATACTCTTTCAAAGTACTAGTCACTGTCACTAGGTGTCTGATGTGAAGTCGGTAGGGTAATTCCGTATTGTTCAGTACAGTACACGGTTGTTTTTCAGTGTGTACGTTACTCATCAGTTGAGACATAATGTAAAATCTGTTGTGTAAGTTATATTTCATTTTAATATTTCATAAAGTCATATTTCAATTATGTTAATGCAGCGCTCCTATGTTACATTGCATCATCGACTACATACTTCTAACCTCAAAATGCCTTGCTGTACTGCCTCACTGCGGTACAATTTTCCGCGTGTATTTTTCGGTACCATATATTTTCGTAGTGAATTGCACAAAACTGGATGAAAATAGTCTTTACATATTTGTTCAGTACTTCTGGTTCTCAAATTGGTTGCAGTTAGCGGTCAGATAATATCACAATGTTGATCAGTCTGTCCACATGATTTCTGCTGTAATTTCTTGATTACTATATTTCACAGAATCCTTCAAGAAGCATCTAATGTATCTGTAGGTTCGTCCAGAAAACCTGCATGTCTTTGTGGTAGTGTGGAGGTGTGCCAACTGACCAGTAGAACTTACTGTTTCCAGATCCCTAGCTGGTAGCATTTCCAAGTACCTGTCGCCAGTAACTGTAACCTCAAAAAGGAAAGGTCCTAAATGATAGACATTGCTGATATTCAATTGTGGTAGATTGAATGCCGTATCAGCATGAATGCATGGATTTGCTCAGTAAGCACTATTTTGAGAATTTTAATTTGAGTTGGGTCACATCAGATCACAAATCCTTGTCCTAAACTCTTCAGTTACCCTATACTGAAATCATTCAGAATGCCTCTGGATCTTCATATGCATACAGTAATCTTAGTACATATATTTTGCATTTAGCTGCTTTCAGAATATCTCTTACACTTAACACTGAGTACTTTTAGTACTTTCTAAGGCATCATGAAGAAACAAGTCTTGCAAGCTGTACGTGATCTTACAGATCTTCAATTATTACGCCACAAGTGACAATATGCGTATTAAAACGCCTTATCATTGTTAAGTACACTCGTTTAAATTCGATTATGTATTTAAAAACTAAAAAGGAGTGATTTGTTCATTAATATCGCAAATAAACTCTCGGTTAGGTTTTAATATGGCAACTTTTGCCATATTCTTGTCTCCTCTGATGGAAGTGTTTGAGAGAAGTTTGTCTGTCAGGCGATGATTATTCAAGTCCACTCTGAAGGGCTCGGCAGTACCTAAACCTCTTAGCAAATAAGTCAATCAGCATGCAAATGCAAGCAAAGCAACCTCTCTCCGGTCTGCCTTACTACTTAGCTGACGTCATCCTAACAGATTTGTTAGTTACTGTGCAACTTCTAATTAAGACGAAGTGTAGACATTAGTTTATCATAAAAATATCTTCATAAATATTCAGGATAGATAGCTAACATTTAATATACCTACTTTCTACTACTGTCACTAGACAGAAGTACTCCACTCGAAAATTAGAATTTTCATCTAAACTACACTTTTTGAGGTACCCTGAATATAAAATCAGTGTGTGTATGAACTGCAGAACTGTGTCACAAATATTTTCCAAGAAATATCCCACCCAAAATTATCCCTTACATATAAAAAGTCTCGACATTGTTTATCTACCCAAACAACTCGTAACTTTGACTAAAATGTAATATAATTACGTTGACAAATAAAATGCCAAGTTCTGGGAAACGATAGACCAAAATTGCTATACACTTTCTCTATTATCACTTCATTTAATGTATAATTAACAATTACAGGCATTTCTAAGCAATAAAGGCAGGAGTAAGTTAAAGGTTATTGGACTGTATGAAATAAAGATAGAGAGAGAACTAAGGTTCTGTAAGAAACAGATGCAGGACAGATATGAAGCAAAAAGAAAGTGGGTTCAGAAGGCCATGTGAGTGTAGAACACGATCTTTCATTCGACGTCTGGAAATGCCCGCTGATAATGCGCTGTTCGTGACGCTTCCAACCTGAGATAATATCTGCAAAGCGCGGTGATCCTCCAGCACATCTCCTGAGCCGGGCCTTTAGAAATTTTGGGCAGGCAGGAAACGCCAAGGACGAACTGGATGACGTAACTTCCGCCGGAGGTTCTCGCGTTTTTTATTTTAAAATATGCTCGATTGATTGATAGAGACGTTTGTGTTAGCGCAGACACGTAGTCATGTTTCGGGAAGAATACGAGCCAAGTTAGGTTCAACTGACACGAGCTGATAGTAACGGTGAACCGTCACCAAGCCGACATTACACTGTCGATAATTTTAAGAGTTGTTTTGGATACAATTCAAACTACATATGCATACAATCCACTGACTGCACGCCTTAGTAGCGTAGATGATAGCGTGTCTGTCTCCCGTTCAAGAGGTCGCGAGTTTGAATCTTTGTCATGGTGAGTTATTTGGGTACTGTTATTTCCAAGGTTTTCCTTTATCCTGATAGATTAATGTCGGGGTAACTTTAAGCTCTATGGACCCTGGGTTCATTTCAACATCATTTCATTCATCGCCCCATATTATTTAACGTAGGAGGACGCACAATTAAAAAGAAAAATCCACTGACTTGGTGAATAATAATAATAATAATAATAATAATAATAATAATAATAATAATAATAATAATAATAATAATAATAATAATAATAATAATAATAATAATAATAATAATAATAATAATAATAATAATAATAATAATAATAATAATAATAATAATAATAATAATAATAATAATAATAATAATAATAATAATAATAATAATAATAATAATAATAATAATAATAATAATAATAATAATAATAATAATAATAATAATAATAATAATAATAATAATAATAATAATAATAATAATAATAATAATAATAATAATAATAATCACGTGATGTGATAATATTATCTTCTTCTACAGAATATACAAGGTAAACGAAGTAATTAATAATTATCAAATAACTATTAGAGGTAGAAATTTGTCGCTTTCTCTGCATGAAATCTGAGAATTCGACAACTTTTGATTATATTTATACAATGCTCTTGAACTTCTATTGGGGGCTTTTGAACTAGAGAAGCAATTTGGCATTTCTACTTTCTGAATTGCAGTATTCGTTCAAAGAGTTCTTTTTATATTTAATTTTTGCTTTTTACTTTTTCTATTGCACGATTATAAGTAGAGAGTTAAATATTTAACTCAAAATACAACGATTTTGGTAAATAGCATAGTTGTTACTTAAATTCTCTACGAAGAATGTAAATCAACAAACCTTCCCTCTAAAACTATCCATTCAGTGGAGCAATATATTTAAACTGTTTAATTACTTAAAAGTCTCCAAAAAATGTTGATGTATACTATTTGTCTGAAATTAAAATTCATTAAGAAAACGCTTTTAATAGCAGACCTGCGATATACACTACTGCTGTCAGCTATGGAGGACTACAAGAAACTTCTACAACACTTACAAGAAAACAAAAGAAAGATACCAATGGAATTTATGCAACCTGCGTGATACGAGACACATACTGGACGCAAGCAAACTACAAGTCTGGCAATCTATGCCTTCCACCGCAATATGTGTTCCAATAAGGCTTTCCACGACCCAAATGACAACAGTATCTGTATTTCGTTCTAATAAATGTGATTGATATCATATTCTGAAGTGTAAAATTAGACAAAAATAGCATATATCAAAGATTAGTTAGTGACAAACTATTCTCTGCACGGTGTGTGCGCATTTCTACTTTATTATTAAAATTAACATTAAAATGTTTATCTGAATTTTCTAACCATAATTAGGAAGGAAGTTGTGTAGGAAGTGGTCATTGTTAGATATAGGAAATTATACATCTATTACAAGTGATGTGTGTACAAGTGATAGTGGGGATCATATTAGTGCAGTGGTGTATAAAACTTATTAGAAGATACAAATAGGTTTTTATATTATTATTATTATTATTATTATTATTATTATTATTATTATTATTATTATTATTATTATTATTATTATTATTATTATTATTATTATTATTATTATTATTATTATTATTTATTAAAGCTTCACGAGGGAGGTTTATAGTGAAGCTAAATCTCTCCAGGAGTTAGTTAACCTCGACTTTCTCTATGTTAATGCAATTCCAAGCTGAAGTCTCAGGTTTGCTTAAGGAAACGCCCATCCGTCTTCATTTGCTTCAACCGTGACAGACAGACGGACGGACTCCAGGCACTCCATCACTGACTGGTCCCGGCTGGCAACAGATAGCGGTATCTTTCTACGGATCAGTTTGGGACGGAAGGAGCTGCGTTAAATACAGGAAACGTATCCAAAACTTGGAATTTATTCATCTATTGTGTCATCAATTTTTGTTTCATTTGCTTTCCATATCATTTTATCGTTTCTCATTGATCCATTCAGAGTCCAAAAGGAACTGAAAATCTCTGCATAAAGTTATTAGCCCTATGGAATTTTCACTATCATTAAATTATGAATATATATATATATATATATATATATATATATATATATATATATATATATGTAAATCGTATTACTCTGCTTCTCCTCCTCCCTCTATCTCTATCTGAACTCACCGAATAAAAATATTAGATCCTCTCTCACTGTAAAATATGCAAACTAATGACACACTATCTCAGAAGCGATATCGGACTGGACGTTTGCGCTTGTGAGGAAACGAGCCTAAGTTACAGAACCTCTTCAGCATTTAGCAGTTATGAGAGCTGAGGAAAACCTGAAAAAATCACTCGGGAAGTACTGTACTGGCGGCATTAAAGTAGGGATCTCACACGATACTGCTAAAGATTCGTCTAGTTTAACCTGAAACATGATCTACACCTTCCTGTGGCAAAGGACGGCTGACAAATTTTGTAAACACGTTACAATTGGTAAGCGCTAATGCCTAGTCACGACAGGTGCCCCTATGATTTGCTTATTTACAAATAGTGCTTTCGTAAAGAAGCACTAAAAGTTACTGCAGATAATTGGAAGGCTCCCTGTGAACATGTGAAGGAGGTACAGAAAAAAAACGGATTAACTGATATGTTGGACATAAATAAAATTTCATCATAAATTTAAAAAGAAAGTGACTCCGATCTGGGTCATGGCTTTGAAGTCTTGGGTGTAAATCCATTTTCCGATAACAATAGAGCTGAGGACATTAGCAGTTTATTAGGACCATCCAAGAAACCTCCAGTGGACGGTATACCTATACTACCGCCACCTGCCAGTAGTCTTTAAAGCACTGCGCTTGAAAGTATTAAAGGGATAGGTACAATATAATCACAAGGAGTCAACTGGAACTTGAATGGAAGTGATGCAATGTGGGATTAGGCAGTTATGGGTTTCTACAACAGCGCGAGCAGTACCTATGTTTTAAGATAAACCTTACGAACTGTAGTATAGGGTACAGATGTGTTCAGTTACATACATTTATCCATTAAATTTGTTTAATGAGAAATATGCAGTTCATAATTGTCAAACACAAGCCGTGGGTAGGGCAAGATCCGATTGAAATCTTCATTTCGCGATTAGCAACATTCCTACATAAGATTAAATTCCCCAACTTTAGTAAACTACAAAGAGATGTGACACTTTCCACTGATGACTTACAACGTTTAAGTACTTTAAGTCCCAGACTTCACAATTTAACACATTATTGTCAAACAATGATAATTTCATCGTTTTCTTTCTTTCTTTCTTTCTTTCTTTCTTTCTTTATTTCTTTCTTTCTTTCTTTCTTTCTTTCTTTTTTTCTTTCTTTCTTTCATATTAGCTCTGTGTTGACCTATGGTTAAAATTCCGGCTATAGCATTGAATTTCGTTGTACTTAAAACTTATCTTCAGTTATTCATTTAAGAACAAGTGTGTCATTAACATAGTGACAGCTTTTAGAATTTTTTTTTAACATCTCAAAATTTAATTTAACTTCTTGAACAGTTTCTGTAAAAGCAGGTCATTTATATCAGAAAATATCATTAACAGAAAAACCTGTTGAAGCAATATATTGGCGAGCAAAGAGTTCTACGTTGGGGCTACAGTTTGAAGCAATATAATGTGTGGCTCAGGGTAAAGTAATGAGGTTTCTCACATGGTATGCGTGGATATGTGCGAGAAGGATGGTTTTAATCACAATGGAATGCCCGTGTCAAACTGGTTTAGTGATGCTTCTTTTATTATTACATTAAACTCGAAGTTGCCGACCAAGGGTTACCAACATTACTGTTTAAAGTTACTGAAGGCGGAATGCTTATTACTCGATAATACTTAATTAGTTACGTATAAACCGACAAATATCTTCTCTCATCACTTCTGGTCTCCCTCGACCAAGACAGAACCAGGTAACTTTCTTAAAGGCTTGCCAGCCACGAACTGAAAGTCCGTACTTGTCACAGCAGCGCGTGGGTGTATAGCTTTCTCTTTCTGGAAGCCCATTATTCAACCAAAGATTCCCTTTGTGGCTATTTTGTCATGCCATTATGAATGGTCCGAAGAATACCCTATTCAAAGTCACGTGCTACCCTTTAGAAATCAGCTAAGGGCACTGTTTCTTACGTTTCTTTTGTTAAAACAGCTTATTCACCCAAACTGCTATTCGACTCAAATGCACCTGCACGTGTTATAACAAAGAACCAACATTCCTTTGAAATCCATCTTGATTCTTTACTTATTTCAATCCTTTAATTTCGGTATCACTGTTCAGGGCAAAACATTGGGGACTGCAAAATCTCATAGATATATTTGTAAATAAAGAAATTAAAATGCCCATACATAGAGTAGTTTCAACTTTTAGTACAAAACCTTCCCATAAATATCTGTTTAATGTTACCTCCGTTCCAAAATGTGCAGGATTTCTGTGAAGTAGTTCAGAATTTAAGTAAATATAGCACATGCTCTACCATTTTTAAAACTACATTTATAATATAAATAGTCTAAAGCAATACAAGATTCTACATATGTAGTCTGGAATCAAGCAAGGCCTCATTACGCAAATTTCATTTTTAACTTTGTAATTTTAAATCAAATTATACGAAACATTTTATAAATTTTACAGATATAATCTACTTGCTACATTGAAGAACTAACTAAACCTACAGGTTAGTGGATTTCAGTAACCTTACAAATCTATTTAAAAACAGCATTTCTTCTACTGTACTTCTACTCAAGTAATATAATTCAACTCTACTTTTCTACTACAGCCATTTATTATTACCATAATAAATTACGAAATTCTCTTTCCTACACTTTTAAATGTCCTCTTCTGCAACTGAAATCCAAAGCTTCTTCCCACTGGTGTGCATCTCCTAAAGGGACTGGCATCAGTATATGGAGCTGGTTTGTCAGTCACAGATATCCGGGTTATCATCTTTCCTCTTCTACATAATCATTTGTATCTGTCCGCTCTGTTTCTCTCCATATACTTCCTTTGGTTCTCCTGGGGTGTTCCTTCTTCCATGCGGCCACGCCGTGGCTCAGTGGTTAGACCGCTTGGCTCTCACCAAGGCGGCCCGGGTTCGATCCCAGGCGACCGCAAAGTGAGATTTGTCGTGGACAACACGGCGCTGGGGCGGGTTTTCTCCGGTATCTCCGGCTTCCCCGCCATCTCATTCCACCGGTGCTCCATCTTCATCTCATGTATCATCAGTGTCATCGCCTGCGGTGCCGTATGTAGTAAAAGCGGGCGTTGAACACTGCACATTTCATTTCCTTCTTCCAGTGGCTTCTGCTGTTCTTTCCGATATCCATAACAGGCGTCTTGTATTCAGCGGTCGTGCGTCTTAAATTGGGTCTTCTCAAGTGTGGTAATCTGTCTCGTCAGTTTCTCCTGATCCTAGTATTTCCTCCTACAATCTCTTGAATAATATTCCTTTCTCGTAGGTTGCGATATTGCTATGTTTATTTCGTGAACTCTTTTGACGTGGGTCATATATTCCTCTAAGTCCTTAGCAGATATATTATATGAGACATGGAAATTAATTGTTCTGTCACACTGGCCGTGTGTAGGCTAAATTATGGAAACGTAGAGTCAGACTGAAAAATTCAATGCCATAGCCGGGATTTGAACCACGGATCTTCTGGTTTCCGTTCAGCTGCACTACCATTGTGCTACTATGGCCAACGTGCCGATGACATTAAATTCTCCAACTGACTCATATTTTCCCCGGTAAAGCCCTTAGGAGTTCCCATAAACACATGAGACAACTACCTTAATGGCGACTTACAACATGTAAATACTTTAAGGCCCAGGCTTTATGGTTAACCACTATTAGGTCAATTAATGTATTTTTCCCGGTAAGCCACTATGAGTTCTCATAAACACATGATACAGCTACCTTAATGGCGGCTTACAACATGCAAGTACTTTAAGGCCCGGGCTTTATAGTTAACCACTGTTAGGTCAATTAATGGAAATTAATTGTTCTTTCACACTGGCGGTGTGTAGGATAATATGTGGAAACGTAGAGTTAGACTGAAAAATTCAATGCCATAGTCGGGATTTGTACCACGAGTCAGTTGGAGAATTTAATGTCATATCGGCACGTTGGCCATAGTACCTCAAAGTTTAGAGCGGCTGGACGGCAACCAGAAGATCCGTGGTTCAAATCCCGGCTATGGCATTGAATTTTTCAGTCTGACTCTACGTTTCCACTATCTGAGACATATTTTCTAAATGTCATACTCTTCTGCTTCCCTTAAGTTGTACCATAAATATTTTCCTTGATGTTTCCTTCAACCGTCTTCTACTAGTTCACTATATTTATTGCTCTCAAAATAACATGTTTGAGTTAATCTAAACATTGCTCACACAAATGCGTATTTTTCTTTGATATTCTTTTTAAATTTGTATTAAATGGACCATTAACAAAGTCAAAAAAGTCCATTCCTTGGTTTTATATGTTCCAGTTTTATCCTCCAATGTCTGGAAATAAATCATGTACTCTTCTTCCTACGTGTACATTACCACACTCTTCTTGGCACTCCTGTATCAAACACCTAATTTTGCACTTCTTTCTTAATGCTACATATTTTATATTGGTAAAATTATATTAGCGAGGAAATTCCAATTAATAACATTGAAAAAAACTGTATTATTGGTTTTGACAATGTTAGCCGTTTAGTTTACCCTTAAATACCTCGGTTTAATTATCCAACATTAACCGGTTTACGTCTTTTAAGTTATTTCATTTTAGGTTTCTTATTATTTATATACAAGGCGGTATTTAAAATAATAGTTCTCGACTAATGGCCGTTCGGAGAGATACAGAAAAACATTCCAAAGCATAACTTCTGTCTAAGCCACATCTTAACGTAAATCTTAAAGCAGGTCCATTGGAGCGAGATATCTCCACGAATGAAGTACACATTGGTATTACTTCCTTCGCGAAACAAATAAATCGCAGAGTTTAGCGGTTCGGTTGTGGAACGTTTTTCGTTAAAAAAAGAGAGAAGGCGGTTTGTTCTCTTTACGGGATATTACTCCCCCCGACCAGGTCTTAAATCTTATACGGCAAGGCTGTGTGGTTCAGTTTCCGGTCTGAAGTATCCTGAATCAATACGAGAGAGAAGTAACTTGGGGTTATACTCCACAGAGGTCAGGGGTCGCAATCGTATAGCTTTAATGGGTAGATTTTAGAAAAATATAACACGCTTTTCGGAAAAGTTTAGTTTTAAATGATACATTCTATTTCATGACGATAGCAACTGTCATGATCATAGTCAAATTTTAACTTTACCTGCCACTTTTTAGAAAGCTTACTCTACACCTTCATTCCGCTTTTGCTTAGAGACTGTCTTTAGCTTATGTTTTCCATATTAGCTTGACTATAAGGCTAAGAAAAATACGTAGACAAGAACATTGGTACTTTTTAAAATTAATCTTACTAACTTTGAAGCCAATTGGTGATTTGAGTTCCTGAAATAAATACTTAACACCTACAGCTTTATTTACTAAAACTACAGAGTTTATACATATTCCATAGAAATGCCTGCCAAGCAAACGATTGTGTCCTGCGAACGTAGTTGCTTCATTGTAAATTTGACACCTGTAATTTGCTAGGAATTTCTAAATTTCCTGAAATACCTAGATGTAGAGTTGATCACGCCTGAGAGTAATTCGGTAAGATCAAGGGAAGATTCGTAGTGGTGATGTGACGTCAGCTCTTACCGCCAAATATGCCCCCGAACGTAAGGCAGGTTGGCGTGTGACGTCACCGCGCTGATTTCTGCTCCCCAAGAGGAAGGAAACAGTTCGATGCGTTGGGGTTCTGTCAGTGTAGGAAAGACAGGAAACGTATCGGATATTAATAATATGCACAACTTATATCTTGGGTGTTGTAATATTAATGCTGACTGCCTTAATTACACAGTTGGTCACAGTTTATCAACAATTATAATTTAGCTCTGTGCTATGAGAAAATATATTAAATTTCAACTCGTAGTTTATCCGAGAGTCAGGCATGTTATAAAGTAAATAAAATAAAACATAAAGTAATTTTATCTGCAAATTAGAGGAGACCCATTCAGAACAAAATTACGTGGACATTTTCCGACACTTTCTCTTTCGTTTTTCTTCAACTACATTATCAATGTCAGAACGTAATATCTGGCAAATTTGTAATCGAAAGCTGCATGTTAGATTGTGATACAAGGTATTTAGCTAATTTCATAACAGAAAACAAATTGTTGGCACAAATATGTCGAGCCAAACATAACAATGTCCGTGCGGCAAGTGAATACAACCTCGGAAATCTCGTTTGAGGGACATTCTTTTAAAAATCAGCCAAGTTATTTTTCCTCCAATAAATGGTCACATTGTACATTTAACAATTCCATTTGCTACGTGGCAGCTACATTGTTGTCAGCGAGTGTGCTATAACTGACTGAACCCTCAGATTCTGTACTCACAGCGTCATTTATATAGGCAACTTGGTACTACACGGCTCTTGCATGACGTCACACGTACTGCAGGCCTCGCTCCCGGCTAAAATACGCCACAAGTGTCGAAGCTGTCTTCCTCTGGGTTATATGAAAGTTACAAATCTGTGAGGGTATACAAATTTTACCAAAGGTATGTTGAGATAAGGTAAGGGCACTTCTTAACAGAGAATACGCCAACACGAGTAAGTGTCCTTACATCTAAAGAAAGAATGCAAATAAAGAATTGGTGAATAGTTTTATTATGAGCCGAAGGAATTGATGGTTAGTATTCGATTAGTTGTACCTCAGTTCTGGGGAAAATACTTCCTTTGTAGCGGCCCGCCTCGTAGGGTAGCTGTTAGCGTGTATGCCTTACGTTCAAGAGGTCCCGAGTTCGAATCTCTGTCAGGGTGAGTAATGCGGATTACGGCTTTTCCGGAGTTTTCCTTAATCCTGAAAGACAAGTTCTGTGAATGTTAGGCTCATTTGAGTATCATTTCACCCATTTCATTCGTCGTCCGATATGACAACGTTGGAGGACGCAATTAAAAATATCCCCACAGAGGTTGAGTACTTCCGAGACAGATAAACGTGCGGAAGATTCTGGTTTTCTACGAGGGCTATTCAAAAAAGAATAATCATAATTTTTGACGGTCATAATTTTTCGCACTAAAGTTCAGTCTTATTATACTCTGTTAGCTTAATGTGAAACAAACACGCCGTAGTAGTTTCATTGTTGGTGCTTGTGGTTCCCGCCTCTGAGAACCAGGCAAGTACAGACATATTCAGTATCACCTACCGCTGCAATGGAGGTAACACGCGAGAAACAATATGTGGCTTTGAAATTCTGCTTTCGTCTCAACAAATCTTCAGTTGAGGCCTATACAATGTAACAGGAGACATATGGGGAGTCTGTTATTCCCTACAGCACAGCTCGAAGGTGGTTTAAAATGATTAAAGAGGGGAGACAATCAATTTCAAAGGAAGGTGGACTCGGTGCTCCAGTTACTGCTCTTACGGAAGAAAACATCAACACTGCTTTTGCCATTGTGAGGGAGGATCGACGAATTACATTAAGATCACTTTCTGAAATACTGGACATTTCATTGGATGCCACCCAGACGTTGGTGACAGAAACATAATGCGCAGCCACATATTGCCAATGTTATTGCTGAATATCTTGCAAAAATCAATGTGAAATACATCCCTCACCCTCCCTATAGTCCGAATTTAGCCCCATGTGACTTTTTTCTATTCCCTAACTTGAAGAAACGCCTTCGTGGGAGGCATTATCCATCAGCAGAAGGTGAAGGCTGCGGCGGCAATTTTGAAGGATATCTTAAAAATGGTTTCCAGCATGTCTTTGAAGACTGGCAGAAACGCTGGAACAAGTGCGTCGCATTCAGGGGAGACTATTTTGAGAACGACCATCTAAATTATGAAGATGAGTAAAGGTACGTTGTCAAAAAAATTATGATCATTCTTTATTGAACAGCCCTCGTAGTAATGGTGCTTGCGATGTTTATTGTGAGCGAGCGCGCTGATTATCTGTTTATAGCTAGGACTGCCCGGCGCCGCTTTCTAATTAACCTCGCAGTATCTTCAGTAAACTTCTGGCTATTTTTCAAGGTTTACCGACTGCACAAGCCATTCAGAAGATGACCACAAAGGATATACGCAGAAAATTCAATATTCTTAAATTGTCATGAGACATATTAAATATGTAATATTTTATTAAAGTCCTAGTAATATTTTTTTAGAAAACTGGAATTTTCAACTTCAGAACTTAACATTTCTGAACTTAAATACCAAGTTGGATGTTAGTAGATTCCCCCATTTACGGATGCAGTGTTACCAACACTACACAGTGACAGGTAACCCCGCCCTAAATCTGCTAGCTGAGAGAGCGAACACTGTGTTTGTTTTGACCTCGTAACTCTTACTTGGTGTCGAGTGTGGACTTGGAGTCCGCCCATAAGGATTTTCTTCTTGCAGCACTTTATAGGGAGGTGGGTTTACCTTCACAACATCCTTCACACTCTGCTTCTAACGTAAATCTGCTAAGCTTTGTCTTAACACCTGAGTGATAACATACAGGAGATTTTTATCTCATCAAAACCTGCTTCTTATGTAACAGAGCTGACATTTTTATTGTTTTAATTGTGCGAATACAGGTTCTCTGTATTGATCTTTGCTATTTAATTTTCACAAGAATATAATTTAAAAACGAAATGATTATTAAATGCAAAACTCATATTTAAGTAAAATATTTCCAGGTATGCCACAGAAAGGTTTAAAAAATGCGCCTTCCAACTATAAATAAAATAATGCTCAAATGAGCTCAAGGTACGTAGAGCTTAGAGCTACGAGACATTCATCTTTCAGAATAACAGAAAACCTCCAACGTTGTCATATCGGACGGGAAATGAAATAATGCTCAAATGAGCCCAAGTTGCATAGAGCTTAGAGTTACCAGATATCCGTCTTTCAGAATAAGGGGAAACCTTCAATCGAACGATGAATGAAATGATGTTCAAATGAGTACAGGTTATATAGAGCTTAGAGTTACCAGACATTCATCTTTCAGGATAAGAGAAAACTTCCAATGTTAAGTCATATCGGATGTTGAATTAAATGGTGTTCAAATGAGTACAGGTTATATAGAGCTTAGAGTTACCAGACATTCATCTTTCAGAATAAGGGGAAACCTCCAACGTTAAGTCATCGAACGATGAATGAAATGATGTTCAAATGAGTACATGTTATATAGAGCTTAGAGTTACCGGACATTCACCTTTCTGGATAAGGGAAAACCTCCAACGTTAAGTCCTATCGAACGATGAGTGAAATGATTTTCAAATGAGTACAGGTAATATAGAGCTTAGAGTTACCAGACATTCATCTTTCAGAATAAGGGAAAACCTTCAATGTTAGGTCATTTCGAACGATGAATGAAATGATGTTCGAATGAATACAGGTTACATAGAGCTTAGAGTTATCACACATTCATCTTTCAGGATAAGGGAAAACCTCCAACGTTAAGTCATATCGAACGATGAATGAAATGATGTTCTAATGAGTTCAGGGTCCATAGAGCTTAGAGTTACCATATATTCATGTGGCGAAAACGTTCAACTCTAGGTCATATTGGACGATGAATGAAATGATGCTTAAATGAGTGTAGGGTCTATAGGGCTTAGTGATACCTAACATTCATCTTTCAGGATGAGGGAAAACCCGGGAAATACCGTTATCCGGATAACATAACCTTATCGAGATTTGAGCTACCTCTTTAACGTGAGGCAGACACGCTATTCCTATGCTATAGAGGTGGGATGTAGGTCCGGTTAAAAAGATACCTAATGTATCTTTGGGATCTACTTCCATCCTTTCGTTTTTAAATTTATGCAATTCACTCAGAACAGATTTTCTGTAATGTTTCGATGTCAAATTTTTTGATAGAGTGTAATATTTTTGGAATCTTCTAGGTAAATAAAAAAGTTGGATTTGATACTCATTGATAGCGGAGGAAAATCCTTGTAAAACAGAAAGCGACCCGCATGACCGGCGTGTTTAAGGTAGTAGTACCCTAGCAGGCCGACAGACTGCGCAATTAACGACAAAACCGCGTTCAATCAGCAGCTCTTGTACAGATTGACGAAGCGTGAAACTGCTGCCTTTGTCGCAGTCATTATGTGGGCGGACCTTGCACCGTACCTGCATTTTATACCAAGAAAATATCCACTCTGTTGCCTCTGAATGAAACACTGTACTTAAATAACGCACGGATCGTCCTTCAATTCTTGACCTGATCCTTGAAGAACATTAACACAAATTAAATAACTCATTCCAACAATCTATTACATTTATATTTTACGCTTTTCTTTTGTATATAAATTACGGAAATTAATACTAGTAATTTGGTTTCTTCTATTAAAGATATAACATATATATTGCAATAGCTCTAGAAACAATGTTCATTATGAGTTAATTTTGTATAATCGACAAAACATAAGAAAGAGACAATAACTTATTATTTATTAAATAGAAACTGTGAATCCCAGCAAAAACTACAGTTTTTGTAATATTTTTATAAGTTTAACCCCTTCCGAGAAATCTACTTATTGTTTATTTGAATTTTCAAGCATTTAAGTGTCAGTCTTAGTTAAGTAAATACTTTGGAAACTCAAAGTGAACCGCTTTATAAACATTTGACTACCGTTTCGCCTCCTATATTTCCTCAGTATCAACAATGTAATATGTAATTAAACTACACGGCGTTCATTTTTATCTGTGATTTTACCGCGCAAAATTTGATGTCATGAATAGCATCGCTGATGGAAGGAGTTTATATACGATTCCACTAGCGGCTTGCGATCGTATTTGATGTGCTGACAGCAGCTTTGAGGCCTCCCTCTACTGGCAGATAAATATATTATTTGAGAGGTGAGTCTATCCGCGTAATATAAAGGTGCGTAATTTTGGCCTAGTGCGTAGATACGATATCTATTTTTTTTAAAACATATATACTGCAATGTAATGCACTGCAAAGCTAATAATGCAGCCATAAAAGTACACCATGAAGAATATACGAAATCATAAGTCAATGAACACTTATTTCACAAAGAATATCTGTTTTTCTGTTATAGTAGACATATACGGATATTGTAAAGCTGTCACATAAAATAGAAATATTTCAATTTGATCTCAATTCTTTTCTACCACCCACAGTTTCCTCATAATGTAACTTCATTACAAACCAGAAAATTAGCAGAACATGTACTAGGAATCAAAACTAAATTAGTGTTACAATGTGTTCAATGCTTTTATCCAAGTCTAAACAAGGAAATATCTTTTGTATATAGTCTTATGTGTCCATTGCCTTATGTTTCCTTTTTCTCTCCCCCTTAAACATTGTATGCGAGAAGCTATGCTTGAGGCCTTTCTGTCATAACATTATTTATTGCTTCTAGATTGGGACCAGTCACTTTATAGCGTCCAGTGTCTCTCTGTTTACGAGTAACTGATCCTGTATCTTGGAAATGTTTAATGCACCTATTGGTTTTAAAATACATAAGGATACCAACATTAATAGACATTTTAATTAAGCGTGAGAATGACAAAACGTTTATATTGTATACTGATAAAAATAAGAAGTTTATGTTGCAAACAAAAGTATGTCAAGTGTTCTTGGACACTTTTGAGAACATTACGCTCCGAGGGACTTGTCTGAATGCCTGATAGCTTTGCATAAACTCCTCTATGCAGCGGTTTATATTTATATGTCGCCCCAATTTTAGTGCCGGTACGGAAGTAGTATTCAAACATGAAGGCGCGGTGTTCTGTGTTCATATCTAGGGGTAGCTGCTTACATTAGTTACCGGCTCAACCACACTCATCTCTGTAATTTGCTAACTGTTCCGCAAAAATTGCAGCTTCTTCTGTGTAGATGACACTATTATTTTAAGATAGACTCTGCAGTCAACTATGACGTCATTCTTGCTCAGTCTGAAGGCGGAAATAACGAATAAAAGTGAACACCAAGTATTTGTAAGAATATTTATTTCGATAAACATGAAACAGATTCCCGAAAAGTGGGCTGAGGAATATATGTCACTGTTATTCCTGAAATTGACCTAACAAGTTCAGCTCGAGTTGCAGATTTTGTTAGGAAACATTCAGATAGGAATTTGTGGTATAAGAGATGAAAATAATATTTGAATACTGAGTGAACATTTCTGCGTTTAGTCTTTCGGAGGTTCCTAAATACCATGATATTTTAAACGTAGTTTAATACTGCATGGCATGTAATACTTAACCGCTATTAATATGTAGATCTGAATATTCACTTTTTAAGTTTTATTTCATATAAATATGTAGCGTTGCCATTGCTGAATGGAAACAGTGGCAACAGTGCTGGTTGTCTTGGAGAAGATGAATGTAAAATAAACCGAAAGTCATGGCCGTTAGAATAAGTGAAAATTGAAGCAAGTACAGAAAATGGACTAACATTTATTCCTTTGCCTTTCTTATGGATTCTCGAGAGTGAAGTGCATGTACTTGTAGCTAGGAAGTTGTTTTGTATATGTTAAAATGTAGGACTGATTTTGTGAGTGAAAAAAATAAACTAGCACGAGATACGAGTCAGTTGGATAATTTAGTGCTGCCATATTAGCTCAATGGTTAAGAGCAAACGGACGTTGATAGAAAGATCCGTGGTTCAAGTCCCAGCTATGGCATTGAATTTTTCAGTTCTGTTCTACTTATTGAAACCTTGCACTACACCGGCTAGTGTGGAGGAATGGTTAATTTCTATCAATTAGCCAAATAATGCTTTAACTATGAATGTGTGTAGTGTTTAACGCCCGCTTTACTACATACGGCACCGCAGGCGTTGACACTGATGGTATATGAGGTAAAGATGGAGCACCGATGGAATGAGATGGCGGGGGAAACCTGAGGTCCCGGAGAAAACCTGCCCCAGCGCCGTGTTGTCCACCACAAATCTCACTTTGCGGTCACCTGGGATCGAACCCTGGTCGCCTTGGTGAGAGCCAAGTGGTCTAACCACTGAGCCACGGCATGGCCTTTAACTGTGAAGCCTGGGACTTATGTTACAGCACAGTAATCACCACGAAAGACACGTATCTCATTGTATATGAGAACTCCTAGTGCTTTACCGGGAAACATACGAATCAGTTAGAGAATTTGGTGTTATGCTGGCATGTTGCCATGGTAGCACAGTGGTTAAGAAGAATCAGACGGAGACTGGGAGATCTGCGGCTCAAATCCCAGCAACGGCATTGCATTTTTAGTCAATTCAGTCAATTTTTATTGTAGTAATGGTTAAAAGTTTTAATTTACTGTTAGATTAAAAACAGTATTTTAGTTGTTAAGAACGACGAAATAAACTATATTTTAGTTTACCCAGATCAAACAATGCTTTACACCTTACCATTGTTTTGCTCCATATTTACATGTGAGTTTTACGCCATTAAGGAAGCATTACTGCACATATCCCAAGAAAATAAAAATAAACCATGTCTTATATACATATTCTCAATCCAGTATACAAGCCTTACAAGACATCTTCACTTCAAAGGAGTTAGTCCACGAAATGCATGATCTATCTTCACATTTCAATAAACAAGTTAGAAAAGTAATTCCTAATGTTGATACCATCACACCAGGGTATTTATGGTAATGAAGATGCAGACTCTGCAGCTAAGGAGGGCACAAGACTCCCTGTTCATGAACAGGTAACTGTACCTTATAAAGATGCTACAAGATTTTAATTTAAAAACTTGCATAAGCATTGGCAAAAAACATGGGGAAAATTACCTCCTAGGAAACTACATGACATTAGAAAACACTCTAAAAGTCATATCCACTCCAAAAACTGAAACATAAAGACCAAACTGTCATCACTAGACTGCGGATTGGACACACCAAACTCTGGCATGGTCATCTGATGAAGAAAACACCGCAACCTGAATGCTGTATTTGTCATATGGCCATCTCTGTACGTCATATACTTTCAGAATGTCTGCAATACAAGCAACAACGAGAACAATGTAACCTTCCAGATATTCAAGTAGCCCTCAGTAATCTATCACATAGTGCAACAGTATTTAAATTTCTAAAATTAATCAATTTATACAATAAAATATAATATACATTTTTATAACTAAATGTTAAACTTGTTATAATTATACTGTGTAAATACCATTTCCATCATTTTGTCGCGATATGACTTTATGTAAGTTACATTGCGACATTACGTGCTGCATTACATGTAAGCGACATTAAATAAATTATACAGCTATATTTTATATGACAGTGGTGGATATAGTAATTTATTTCATTTTATTTGTGGTATATTGTCATAAATCACACGAGGTATCTCTCAGAAGTCACTATATTTAGCGCCTAAAACATTAAGTTGGCGCCACTCGCATACGCTAACTGGAAACGTATGAAACATTAGGCAATTAGCCAATCAGAGTTGCGTGTAACGACGCGCTCTTTGGGAAATTTGCTGAACTGATGTGAACCCGTTTGTTTACTAATTAAACTCTCTCGCAAGCTTGCAATTTGTGCCCGGAGGTACACAGTAATGGATTGCCCGCCTCCCGAAGAACGCCAAATATCTCTATCCTGTCTCTGTGTTGTGATATATGGTCGACGAAAACAAAACTGTTCCCAAGTTGTGGCGCTAAGATAGCAGCGGGTTCCGAACACACACATGGGCAGCCATTAAACGTGCCACACGGAATTTATCGTTGGAAAACTTCTCCTCATTTCTTCCCGCCGGGAAAAGGCATTCTTACGCCTTGTCTCGCGTTTGTTGTTTGTTTTGAGCGTTGTTTTCCGAATACCTGCGTATTCCTTTGAAACACGGTGAGGTTTTATGTTCTCTAGATTCATTGGAATATCCTCAAACAGTTATGTCTACAACGGAATGACATTCCGCTCCTTGTTAGGTACAGTTAAGAGCAAAAAATATGTCCCCGTAACGTTTTTTTTTTTTCCTGCTCAAATCTCACTTGAAGCACCCCCGTCTTTTAGCAATCAATGTACGCGCACAAGTACTATACAAGGTCAAGCGCGACATCAACAAAGGTCCGATGTCAACAAGTATACCGAAGCGTTGTGTGTGTACAGTCCGGTACGGATACAAACTGTAAGCTACGTTACAACATGCCATCCTCATTGCTTTCGATCGGGAACTACAGTGAACAACCATGTACATTCGTTAATTGTCGAGTATGAATTTTCTGCGCCTCTCACTGAAACAATATAAAAATTTTGGGAGAAAGTTCGTTCAGTGAGGTCAATGGTGCATATGAGTAGACAAATCATTTTCATATGTTTGTCCGCACTTAGTTTATTTCTTATATTACGCAGCACTGAAAATCCAGTATTTTTGTGTGTGTAGAATACTGGACAATTCATTTTTTGTTCGTTTGGTAGGTGGTGCATTCTCTTTATTGTTAATTTTTGCAGACACCCCCTCGACTGCTTTTGAGGCCGCGCCGTGGCTCAGTGGTTAGACCACTTGGCTCTCACCAAGGCGGCCCGGGTTCGATCCCAGGCGACCGCAAAGTGAAATTGGTGGTGGACAACACGGCGCTGGGGTGGGTTTCCCCGGCCATCTCATTCCACCGGTGCTCAATCTTCACGTCATGTATCATCAGTGTCACCGCCTGCGGTTCCGTATGTAGTAAAAGCGGGCGTTAAACACTACACATTTCATTTCATTTCGACTGCTTTTAGATAGCTCGAAAGTACATTCTTCAAGCTGTTTAATGTTTGTTTATAATACTCAAAACGTTTGATTTATAAAATGGAGATTGTCTAATAGTTGTTATGAAAGTTATACTATTGACACAATATATCCAACATATTGCACTCCCTGGAAGACAGATCTACCTGCGTGACGAGCAGTAGTTGCAATGAAACTAAAGCTACGGGTTGCGAACCGGACAATCCTTGCGTGTTGTCCTCGTGACTGACGTCAGCAGTTATATACTGCGAGACTCGATAACTTCATATCTGTTTAAAGGTGTACGGACTCGGATGTCTAGTCATATCAGTGGCGTTTAAGCCCGCCTCCATAGAGTAGGTGGTACCGTCTCTGCTTCATCTTCAAAAGGCCTGAGTTCGAAACCCGGTCAGGGTGATTTATCTGGATAAGGTTTTCTCCTGTGTTTTCCCTTATTCGGAAAGATTGTACATTTTACCCATTTTATTCATCATCCAATGTGTCTCTATGTTGGAGGATGCTATTTTGAAGGGAAAAATTGTCTAACACGTATATAGTGTTTTTCTTTGTGATGGACAACACGGCGCTGGAGCGGGTTTTCTCCGGGACCTCCGCTTTCCCCCGCCATCTCATTCCACCGGCGCTCCATCTTCATCTCATGTATCATAAGTTTCACCGCCTGCGGTGCCGTATGTGGTAAAAGCGGACGTTAAACACTACACTACACATTTCACATTTCTTTAAGGTTGGTAAGTCACATTACTGACACATTTACACTTCTAGACTCAGTTGAAAATATGTAGGAAGCATGTTGACTAGAGAAAGATAAGCAATCCAGCAGTAAATAAAACCCGGGGCTCCACACACAAGAGGCAGGCGTTCTCCCAACTGAACTACTTAAAAGACAATGTTGATCATAGGATGTGATGTAGGGATGAAAAGCAGGAAACTCGCAACTTAATTGCTATTATAGTCGTTCGCATAATGCACTATTATGTGATAGAACTGTTATAAACGGTATTGTGTGTAATTGACTTTTCGCACGCAGGCCAACAAAAGTTATGTTACATTTCCCTTAGCAACGAATATAATACTTGTATTCCAAATTGCCTGGCTTATAGAATAAGACCAAACTATTTTGTGATATTTTATTTCAGCAATCAGCTGTAGGAACTATATTATTAAATACACAATAATTACGATCTGAATTTATATTTACTTCGCATACTGTATTGACATGTTATATAATAGCCCGTAACACCTGCTCACTTCTCTCTCAGAAAGGGAATGCATTCAAGTAGTTACGTATTTTATTTAACACGCCAGGTAAATGACAAATGAAACATTCACTCGTGCCATTACCATCGACATTATCCACTTGTCCTATTATGGGAAGGTTACATTCTCGCAAATCTTGTCTAAGTCTCTTAAGACCGTCTCGTAAGACAGTATCACACGCAGCCATTGTGAAAGACATTCAGCTGTCAGGTAACAACCCTTCCGATATTGCATTTCTTCGCACTATATACGACTTCATTTCACAAAGCGAAATTACGAACATCAGAAGCTGAACCCAATTTTGAGGGGGCTGTAAATAAGACAGGTAAGCGACTGAAGGAAGATTACGTGATCAGTAATGGATCAGCGCAAAATTGGAGCGTATAACCTTCATCTATATCCCCAGTTTTTGACAGTTTGATGTTCCACCATTTGACATAGTGAATGAAACTATATATAACATTCACGTGAATTCTCTGCTATCCTCATAACCATTTATTCGCAAAGCAGTAATTCAAAGTATTCAATAAAACTAATTTTTACTTTATTTATTACTTATTAGTAGGTTTCCTAAAGTCAATAAATGCAGTTTTAGTAAAGCAGGCACTTTATGTTTTTTATGGTTTCAGCCATTATTAGATGCACTTTACTTGTATTTAATTTTTCAATATCTTGTATACTTTTAAGTTGCTTTGTTGCCAATTATTTATTTCTCGGGGGACTAATATACTCTTTTAGGATCTGATTATCGCAACAGAAACGATGACTAGGGTGATATTGATAGATGCACTCAAATGGGGCTGGTGTCCACAGAGCTGAAAGCTACTCAGAAAACTTCGGAAAACATTCAGTTAAGTGATCTGAATTCCAGCACTCCGGCTCACAAGGCTACCCATTACACCACATTCTAAACACAAATCCAGAAGGACGTACAGTTGTGTCATTCATGATTACTGGGTAGAGAGACCCGGATTATTGATTCTCCTTTTCTCGGGGTCGCCTACCAAATTAGGCACCGTTGTCCTCTACAAAAGGAGAAGAAAAACAAATACCAAGAGAGAGAGTTGATTAGTGAGTGAGAAAGGGCCCCGGTTGGAAAACTTTGTAATTAAGATAAAACCAATGGATTATCCGAAAGTTCGCCTTGGGGGCAATTGATTTTGGTTTCCTGGAATGGTACGTTCTGTGATTAAACTGCGTCTGAGGGTGAATTTTCTGCTGATGATGTGGTGAGATCTAAGTGTATGGAAAACCCCCTACAACAGTTAGAAACTAGTTCTGTAGAGCACGACACTCCTAAGCCTTTCGTTCACGGTTGCCAACCTTATTGTTGTTTCTGTAAACAAAATTATCTGATGTGAGCGACAAAGTATGCGTATGCCATTTAAATATTAACGATAAATGTTTGCCTCAAAATGTAATATGGACTTGTTCGTCAATCAAGGGAAGTCAGTTTTAGAATGTATTTGTGGGAATTTGACTTTGACAGTGAAATTTGATAATTTCAATTACAAATCATTTTTACTCATAACTACAGGTATAGGTACATTTTTTTTTGACAACCTACCTTTACTCATTCTCATAATTTTGATGGTTCTTCTCAAAATATTCTCCCCTGAATGCAATGCACTTGTCCCAGCGTTTCTGCCAGTCTTCAAAGACATGCTGGAAACCATTTTTTTAGAGATCCCTCAAAATAGCCTATACAGTCATCACCACTGCCTCTGATGATGGATAATGCCTCCCATGAAGGCGTTTCTTCAAGGTAGGGAATTGAATAAAGTCACATAGGACTAAATCCGGACTATAGGGACCGTGAGGGATGCAGTTCACGTTGATTTTTGCAAAATATTCAGCAACAACATTAGCAATAAGCGGCCGCGCATTATCGTGGTGCAGCATCCAGCCTGCTTCACGGAAATGTGGTCTTTTGCGCCTGATATGGACTTGCAATGTTTTCAGGACATCCCTGTAGAATTGTGTAGTTATTGATGTATGTGCAGGTACAACTTGCTGATAACCTATTCCATGAATATCAAAGAATGGGATGACCATAACTTTCCCAGCAGAAACAACCACTTTTGCTTTTTTGGGGGTTGGTGATGAAGGAGATTTCCACACTGAGCTTTGCTGTTTGCTCTCAGGATCAAAATGATGTAGCCAAGCTTCATCAGCAGTGATTACGTGTGAAAGAAACTCCGGATCTTCCTGTAACATCAACTTAAACTGCAGATTACCTCCATTGCAGCGGTAGGCGATACTGAACATGTCTGAACTTGCCTGGTTCTCACAGACGGGAACCAGGAGTACCAACAATGAAACTACTACGGCGTGTTTGTTTCACATTAAGCTAATAGAATATAATAAGATTGAATTTTAGTGCGAAAAATTAAGACCGTAAAATATTATGATCATTCTTTATTGAATAGCCCTCATATAATAAGCTGTCCAAATAAGAAATATTCTAATCCCAGTTTGGTAATAAATCTTAAAGCACTTCCTCCTACTAGCGACTATCTCCTCGGCAAACCGAGTGGAATAGCTCAGGTGGTTTCGTCTGTGGCCCACTTTCGGTTAGCCCGGGTTCGATTCCCGTGGCCGACCTACCTGACCAATGGCTTTCTTCGGCAGTTTTCCCGGGTTGCTAGGCGAATGATGGTTAGATTAATTACATCCCCTCCATGTCCCTCCATTTCATCTCCATTACCATTTCATATCATTTCTCATCTGGTCTCTCGCAGGGTAGAAGTGTCGGCGGGTTTCTCGGCGGTGCATGGTAATATGATATGCTCTGAGGAAAACTTCTTCCTCCTCCGGTAGGTCGGTGGCCGGTCTCCGCTCCTCTGCTGGGACCATTTCAGGATCGCCTGCCTGGAACCTTTGGGCTCAGCTGCTGGGCTCGTTGCCGTCCCGCAGTAGAGGAGCGTGTCCGTTGTCCTGGCCTGTCGGGGGAAGTCTCTAAGTAAACTATAGGGTCATTGCCCTCTGTACTGTCGTGGCTCCTTGGGTCGGCCGTCCTCTGTCTCCTTCGCCTCATCCTTCCTCCCGGGGGTCCCCCACTTGGGAGTATAGAAACAATGGACCAAGCATAGTGGCCTACGTACCGAATCCCCTCCGTAATGAAGTCCTGATCCTAACCTCCTCGGCAACAGTAATTTACCGCCATCGTTCGTGACAAAGGTGATAGTTACACTACAATGTGCAGAAACAACATTCATGTACATCTACCATAAGTTTATTTTGGCTAGTAACGAACAAAGAAAGACAAAATTAAACACAAATGGTAAATTTTCAAGCATGGTACAGTGCATAATAACTGTTGTTTGCCTATTGTAAGTAGGATAAAGGAATTTCGCCAAAAATACCCGTTTTTGAGATCCACTGAACCAAAATACTTAGATCAGTTTTAGAAAATATTCACGCACGCCTGTGTTTGAGTGTCTTCCTTTCCTCTGATGTAGTTTTTTTTTCTTTTCATCGTTAAGGGCTACGGGGTCAGGCGGAGTAGTTGGTGGTGTGTAGTGTATGCGTTGTATGGAGAGAACTGCGGGTAGGAAAAGTGTTTGTCGTGCTCGCACTTGAAAATAAAGATTAAAAAAATTAATTTAATGCATTCAACATATTTATTTCATCTTGTATTAAATTATAATTTTGAACAAAATTATTTCTCTTTTTAAATATATTAAATAAAGAAAACTTTTTCATGTGAAGAAAGATAACGAATTAAAAATTATCTCACCTTTTGGCCTACGATATTGAAATGCCCGGAATATCAAAATAATCATCGCAACACGCTCACATTCCATGGCAGGAGTAAAATTAATAAATAAGTGCCTGCTTCTGTCATTCACGAATTCAGCACGTCTGCTGGAAACTCCACCTCCCTCCGTCAGTTAGGCAGTGTGCTGTCCATATACCGATTACCTCATGCAAGTTTCCAGACCTAATCCCCCAGAATTTCTGTAAAGTTTCCGTTTAATTAGTTCTTCTTACCAGGCAGTGCATCTTTCCCCAGTAGGGGAAAAGTCCCATGCCATCCGATACCAGAAATAAACCCAAGTACCGCAGGAGCAGCTTCACCTGTAATGCTGATAATAAAATAAATGTCCGAAAATAATTTTGTTTTAAACATAATTAGTTCCGGTCAGGACTGTGGATACATATCTGTTGCCCCGCTAGGTTCAGATGTGTAGAATCCAAAGAATTTCGGTCATTGCAAACCTCTAGTGTTCGAACTAATCAATGAGGTGTGAACCTTCAAAGGGGCAGCCATCAATGTTCAATATGGAAACGTTAGGTGTCCCATCTTTTGTCCCTCATGTTTAGTTCTTTGTTCACATTCATCTCTTCCTCTCGAAAGTAGACGCAATAGCTCAAGCCACAGCACCAGGACCTTACTTTTCCGAAAAAGGGAACATAAAGAAGTAAACCAAATTAATCTGACAAATATGGCCTCTTATCTCAACATTACCCCCCCTGATAACATTGAAATTTTGATTTATAAGGTCTATTCCATATTTTGTCCCTCCACCTCCACGTATTCCATAAATGTGGTAGTGCATCACCTTTGATTTTGCAACAGTATTTGTTACTAAACTTTATTCGAGATTAATGTAGCTTGTTTTCTTCTACTTCCTTATCTTAACTCTTATAGTATTTTTTTTTTTTTTTCTTGAAGTCCTTTCTTTCATTTTGTTGTACCTTCCTGTTTTCCCTAGCGCATCTTCGAAGTCGTATCTTGTTTTCCGCTCTTCTTCTCCGTCTGTTGCCTTTTCCCATAATTTTTCGCCGTGCCTTAGGATATCTGGATGTAGAAATCTTCGTGTAAGAGGATGGAATAAACAGGTCTAGTGTGTGAGTTGAGGAAGTTTCCAGAGAGCGAATGCCATTAGCATATCTTCCTTATCGGCGATAATAAACGGCCTATATTCATCTTGGGGCTTAATTTAGCTCGGTGCATTTGGCAACGTCACAAAGAAGCAGTGTTTGTATTGATATGCGACCATTTTGTGACGAAGGCAGCAGTGTGAAAGAACCTCCATCTTCATATTTAACAGATACGCAGATGACTTCCTCCGCTTTGAGAATTAAAAATAGTCAGTAGGTATTAGTAATTCGCGGAAGTTGATACTACAGTCGCAGGGAGACAGGATTGAAACAGCGTTTGTGATCACTCCATAAATAAAATGGTTGCATCATTCTGAGTGCGAATAATCAGCACTGACTTTAGAGGCAAGGTCTGTGGATCGTATCTCGTGACTTAAATTTATTTTTCTAGCGGGATGCCGGCATCCGTGAGGTCCGGGTTCGATTCCTGTGCCCTGCCTATCTGACATGGGTTTCTTCGGGGATTTTCTCGGAACGCCAGACGAATGCTCGGTAGACTCATTACATCTCCCCATGTACCTCCATTATAATTTCATATCATCTCTTATCTGGTGGTCTCTTTCAAGGTAAAAGTGTCGGCGGGAGTATCGGCGCTGCATATGCTCCTGAAGAACAGCTCCTTCGGTAGGACAGTTGCCGGTCTCCGGATCAATCTGGTGAGCCTTTGGGATTACGATGGGTGGCTTGCATGTTCTACTGGCCTACCTGGGGAGTTTCTAACTATCAAATTGTATGGAACCTGTCCTCTGCACTCTCGTGACTACTGGGATAGGCCAACGTCTGTCTCCTCTCACCTCATTCTTCCTTCCGGGAATGTTCCACTTGGGAAAATGAAATGAAATGTGTAGTGTTTAACGCCCGCTTTTACTACATAAGGCACCGCAGGCTGTGACACTGGTGATACATGAGATGAAGATGGAGCACCGGTGGAATGAGTTGGCGGGGGAAACCGGAGGTCCCGGAGAAAACCCGCCCCAGCGCCGTACTGTCCACTACAAATCTCACTTTGCTGTCGCCTGGGATCGAACCCGGGCTACCTTGGTGAGAGCCAAGCAGTCTAACCACTGAGCCACGGCGCGGCCACTCCACATGGGAGCATGGGTACATGTACATGATCGGTGCCGAATCCCCTCCGTTGACTTTATCCCATTCCATCCTTATATTTATTTTGATATAGTTCCTATAAAGTATTCTTACAATGATTTTTTTTTATCTGGGAATAAACCCTTGTAGAAATGGTAGACGCAAGAAATTGCCCTGAAGCGAATCAAAATCACGTGTGTTGCTATTCACACTTGCACGAGCAGGTTTCAAAATCTTCTCTTCTTTTTCTTTCTCTACTTTTTCTGTAAACTTCAAGTTAGTCTATAACAGAGGAAGACAGCTTCGAGAGCTGTGACGTATTTCAGCCGGGAGCGAGGCTTGCAGTACGTGTGACGTCAGGCAAGAGCCGTGTAGTGCAAGTTGCCTATATAAATGGCGCTGTGAGTACAGAATCTGGGGGTTCAGTCGGGTGTAGCACACTCGATGACAACAATGTAGCTGCCACGTAACAAATGGAACTATTAAATTTACAATGTGAGTATTTATTAAAAGACAAATATACACAAAAGAAAGACTTGGCTGATTTTTACAAGAATGTCCCCCAAACCAGATTTCTGAGGTTGTATTCACTAGCCGTATGGACATTGTGTATGTTTGGCTCGACATATGTATGCGAACAATTTTTTCTCTGTTATGAAATTAGCTAAATCCAAACCCCGAAGTACCTTGTATCACAATCTAACATACAGCCTTCTATTACAAATTTCTTGCACATTACGTCCTGACATTGATAAACTAGTTAAAGAAAAACGAAACAAATGGGTCGTAAATTGCCCACGTAATTTTGTTCTGAATGCGTCTCCTCTAATTTGCAGAGAAAGTTACTTTATGTTTTATTTCATTTACATTATAACATGCCTGACCTTCAGATACACTACCAGTTGAAATTTTCTCATAGCACAGAACCAAAATGTAATTGTTTATAAACTGTGACCAGTTGTGTAATTAAAGCAGTCAGCATTATTATTACAAAACCCAAGATGTAAGTTTTACATATTATTAATACCGACACGTTTCCTGTCTTTCCTACACTGTCGGAACTCCAACACTTCAAACTGTTCGGGGGCATATTTGGCGGCGATTAGAGCTGACGGAGCGGACGTCACACCGCCACTGCCTGTCTTCCCCTGGTCTATATGAACGTTTAAAGAAATAGTTCCAATATATATTTCTTTATAGGAGTCTGAAGTCATAGTTCAAAATTGTTTCACCAGTTTTAAAATTTCAGATTCTTTGGACGACGGCAACAGAAAGAAAAACAGCTGAGAACTCTTCAAATAGTATTCAACAATTCAAATTAATAGCAACAAAAATCTCGAAAATGGTTTTCACTAGTTGTAAAGCAACAAATATCAGATAAGTAGCAATGAGGTGCCAGTATCGGGTTAGAAGCTTGTAGTGGAGATCTTAGTGTCATTACCAAAGGGGAGATTATTAGGAGAATTTGAAGTTTAATAGCACATCCTGGACATAATCTAAGACACTTCTGGTCTGATCGCTGGTGGGACAAGACAAATTAGACGTCATTCTTGTCCCAATGACAGAACCTCGTGTCATCCTGGTAGAAGAATCAAATACTTTAACATCGGACGTTCATATGGTACTTTATATTATCCTGCATGTGTATTTTAATCACAGTTGCTTGCCAACATTTGAGACAATAAAGAATTTCGAAAAATATATAGAAGCTGTTAAAGGTGGAGATTTTCTTGAAAATATTTATGTCGAATCTTCAGCAGATGCTGAGTTTAACTACCAAGGTTGGTATTTATCGGAGCTTTTGTTTCTGAAATTAGCTATTGACACTCTGAAATGTTCCCTGAAAATCTTGTCTCTTTTGCAGGAAGGAATTGAGGAAGTATAAAAACATATTTCCAATGAAATCTGGTTATTTAATTTTGGGTGGAGTACTAAACTCCTTCTGCGTACTAAGTAAGTGGATGAGAAAGTATTAATGCTTCCTCTCATTACAATTCAGTTCTGCCTTACCGCGAATGTGCTACGCCACCTATGGCTATCCATAACCAAAATTGTTATTTTTCAGTCGACGATGAGTGTGTAGGGATTTCCTAGGGCGTAAAAGACGCCGCAATAATTAATTTCATTCATCAGACGCCGCCGTACAAGATAAATAAAAAGCAGCAGCGGCAGGCGTCGCCCGTTTTGCCCAGACGCCAGTGAGTTAACAGCAGGAAATGACTCCGAGTCCCATCAAGAAAGTCTTTCTAATAACGTCTAAACGTTCCGCTAACTTTGCTGCAGGAGAAATATATGCAAGGCACTTCGTCTCACTACAGATTTACTGAGTGCGAGATAGGGCAGGCGGGCGAAGCGTCTCTCAAATGAAATCGGCCCATACATCTGAGGAACTGCTCACACCACTTTCTCTTCCCATTACGATTCTCTGTGTCTTGGATGTAGCTTGAGTACCTAAGGCAATATGCCTACTACTAAGGACTGTGTCGTGTGTCCAGAGGTAGAAATCGTGCTTGCCAACTTCGCAAAACGTAATAACATTTGTGTGACATGACATTTCTGGTGCGTAAAGTGTTTAGTGCACCAATTTATAGGAATTATATGTAACATTAATGAGTATTACGTTTTTTAAGAGTCCTTACTTTCTGTCACAGATTCTGGTATTTTTCTGGTAGCATAGTTAACACGTATTAAAGTAAGACCACACTTAGATGTATAGCCCATATTTTTTGCTCAATAGCATAAAGATGAGGAACGATACCCGAAGAAAATATTAACTTACAGACATAAAGGAAAACGAGATATAGGAAGGCCCAAAAAAGAATAGATAACCTAATGAAATGCGCATTTAGAGTACGCTATAAGCTTTTGAAGGTTTAATGCTTGAAGGAGGAGGAGAGGAGGAGAGGAGGAGGAGGAGGAGGAGGAGGAGATGAAGAGGAAGAGTACAAACTACCACAAAAAACTTACAAAAATAATAAGCGTACTCCGTAGTTGTGGATGAAATAATTTATTTGACGAAATTGCCTATACTTCAAGTGGTCCATTATTGAACGTTCCCGTCAATTACCTCTGGTTATTAGAGGTCACCACTGCTGTAGTAAATGTTTAAAACGCCCGTTATATGTATATCAAAATATTATATACCAATACAGCCCGCCTCTGTAACGTAGATGGTAGCGTTTCAGTTTCACGTTCAAGAGGTCCGGAGTGCTAATCTCGGTCAAGCTGGCTTGTCTGGACAAGATTTCTTTTCGGGGCCTTCCGTTATCCTGAGCGATGCATATCGGGAAACTCTAAGCTTTATCCTGGATTCATTTGAGCATCATTTCACTCATTTCATTCATCGTCCGAAAAGACCTAATCGGTTAAAGGAGGCTAATTTGGAAAAGAAATCTATAACGCAATATAATGTAACAGTTTGTAAATCCATAGTGAAAATCTTGAAAAGTTTGAATCTACCATCAAAACCGTAAAAATACCCCAGTACTCTCGCTTACATACCTACATTTTACCATAAAAGTTGACAAGTATAGACAATTGACACACGAGGAATAGTGTTTTAACCTAGGACATAAATTATTACGTTTCTGTATCACTTGTCTGGTAGCTAAATTTCACCGGAAGCACCATTAAAACAAAACAAAAAAAATCAATAGACAAATAAAGCTAAAAATAGAAAAACGTACGTGCATATATGTCTTAAAATTGAGAGAACGAAATTATCTACAGCAAACTTTGAATCTACTACTAGGTTTAATTTCAAGGATATGACATTAAAAATTTCAAGAAAATTCCGCATTTAAATCTGCCCTTTGTGTGGAAAATGTGTCGTTATTTTATACTCTCTCAATTTATCGCTCTAATATTTTGGTTAAAGTATAATGATGGAAACAGAATTTTTTTCTTCCAAATTTTTTTGGGGAGGGTGTGAGTTATTGTTCATTAGTTGATCGTTCTTAAAAGTGCCATCGCTACTCTGTTGTTTCTGACGATATTTCAAAGTGAGTACAGAGCGACTTTGGACAATTGCGTTGTCTTGCTCTGTCCTCCTTGAATCAATAGTCACTAACGTTGCCCATATGAACTTCGGCTAACCTCATTCCATCAAGCGAGAGTAGACCCATTTCTGTGTGGAGGGCGGAGTCTGTTACCACGGATGATAGGTGATGATGAGGATAGTGATGGAATGAGAGCATAGGACCACCATCTCAGAGCCAGGAATTGAACTATTGACCCTCAGTACGCGAATGAAACCACTAACCAACCCTTGCAAATCTTAGTCTTGATTAACAGGAACTAGCAAGCAAAATACGTCTATGCAAGAATGGTTAGAACCTATCTAAACATATACGACAATGGGCGGTAATATAACACATGTTTAGAGAAAGTTTCATATGCGCATATGTATGTAGGAATGATAATTAAAACAAAACTTGCTCACCACAGATCACTTTATTTGAACGATATTTAGTTACTTTTTTATATTCTGTAAAGTACCTCAAACAATTTTGATTAAAATACCATATTTTAGGATATGTGTAAAATTTTGAATTTTCTATAAACGGACTGTCAGTTGTTTTCATTCGAAATCAATTTTGTTTTTAATAAATGGTGAACTACATAGAGGGCCGTGACATAGAGGGCTAGTGCGTTGTGCTTTATTTTCTTGTCGCGGAAGTCGCCGGGAACGATCCCACACACGAGGGTTGCGGATTTTAAGTCCGAGCTATAGAAGCGGTGCCCACTCAGCATTGTGAGGAACTTGAAGTGCTACGGTAGGTAACAAACCCTGGTCTAGAAAGCCAACTTTTCAGCTGGGGGTACCATGATGCTGACCACATCAGCACGTATAAGTTGCATGATCGCCCATCTCTGCTTTGCCTATGTGCGCGTGAGGCCGTCAGACTCTAGCCCTCTAGCCATAGTAGCCCATGGACTTTATAATAGTTAGGTAAAAGCTTATGGAGCATAAAATATAAACACCTTTAAAACAAAAGCATGAAAGTAATGTATAGATTAAATAGTTTCGGGAATGTTGTTGGCTTTAATTTTTCAATATTTAGTCAGCTTTTGAATTCATTCAGTCGATTCCGCGATGTCGTGAAAAGAATATGCAATTTCATAAACAGCGTATTGTGTT
This sequence comes from Mantis religiosa, assembly GCA_030765055.1. Taxonomy (NCBI): domain Eukaryota; kingdom Metazoa; phylum Arthropoda; class Insecta; order Mantodea; family Mantidae; genus Mantis; species Mantis religiosa. The sequence continues at coordinate 151,055,734 of CM060949.1, read as the reverse complement.
CCACTTTTAAAATATTTGACTACTGCGATGTCGACTCGCATTTGGGAGGTCGCGGGTAGACCGATCACTGTGAATTAGGTTGTTCCACTAGCCAAATTCTGGTGTAGATTCTCTACTTTATGGATTCCTTCCCTTCTCTTTCTGATTTCACTCTCTTGTCATCCTTCAAGTTTAGCTATCAGTGCGGTGGTTCTGCAGGATACAAAGAGACGGCGTAGATGCGTTCGCTATGTGAACCTTCTTCCCTGAGCCGCCTTGAAGTAGCTACCCAGTGGTGCGCTGGGTGGCAATTTCTCCAACTGTTAGGGACTTATGCACAAATCTGCGGCTATGCTGTCTCCAACCTCTGCCGGCCTGTGGTCTCGCTTTACCTGCTCCTGCCCTGGGAAGAGTAGATCTCCGTGAGGTCGCGTTAGGCGAGATGGCTCCCCATCATCCCCTCAGTCTCATCACATCACATCGCTTCAGCCACCAGTGCTTTTGTACCTATAATCAAATGTGTAATAAAGCCATAATCATCTTGATTAACATGAGCTAGATAGAAAATTAACGATTTGCGAAAAATTTCTGGAAGCCAAAATTGAGAAAGTACAACACTAAGTTATTTTGGTATTTTGTCTTCAAGGAGCCTTCTTACCTGTCCAAATCATTGAACTATTTTGAAAGTTAACTATCCAAACTCCCATAATATATCTAATTATATTGTTTCTTAATTTTTAATGTCCAATTATGCCCCATAAATAATTAATATGACAGCAGTTTTTTTTTCATTTACGTCCTCCAACGTTAAGTCATATCGGCCGAGACAACAGTATACATTCGCACATGCTTAATAGTGAGTTCTAGTTTGTTTCCTTGCCTTCGTTGCTGTCATCAGTGCTGACAACTTGATCACTTACACAATCATAACGTTCTGTAATACCTATATAGAAAGTTGCTACACAAAACAAAAACAGTTCTGGTTTTTCTGAAATAATACAAATGCTCTTTTTCTCCTTGCACCATTGAAGAGGTCTCTTGAATGTAATTTCATATTTTTTGTGAAACAATTTTAATATTACTTCTCCATTGCTTCTAAAATGTCTTCTCGATATAGCGAATCCATTATCGAGTCATTTAGATAAACCACCATTACATTAATAAAGACAAGGCCCCCGTTTTATGTACCTACATATACGAACGGGATGTATCCGTGGTAAAATGCAATGTTCGCATTTGGGAAGGGGCTCCTGGGTTCTATTCCTAACGCCCGTCGCTCTGACCATGGCGTTTTCGTACGTTTTGCTTATTGGAAAGTTCTTATGAGCCATGCCAGTTCTTTGAGCTGCCTCACCTGAGTCGAAGCTTCGCCAGAGAATGACCGGATCGTCAAGCTTGACAGCATTAGTGGCTTTATTGGCCCACCTCCCACGGTTCCTTCACCTCACCCATTCCTCTTGGGAGTAGTCACAAAAGATCCTTGTTGCATCGAGGTGCGAAAAACCCCTCTAAGTTTCCTGTCGTACTAATACTCAATGCAAGCTGTATCGTTAATGTTACTAAATTATTCGGGAGCACCCTCTAACATCAATCAATAGAAGGTTATATGATCATAGGTCTTAAAGTTATTTATTTCTGATTTATATGGCATTGAATGTCGCAAAAATTTCTAGAACAGGCTTCTGCTGCTTCGATGGATGCCCTAGGCCTGCAGCTATGCTATTGGATATACCATTGCAGGTTTCGGGAATGTCTCGTATTTGGTTAAGTCCATTGTGGAGACGCTATTTCAAGTGCATCAGGTATAAGGTGCATAAACTTATACGTTAAATTACTCTATACGAAGAAATCCATTATATTCATATCAGGAAGCCATGCAGTTAATTCTTCTCAACCAATCCATCACCATCCTGCTGAAATGAGGTAGCGCACCGTAGGTTAAAAGCCACATTCGTTGGACGACGTCCAAAAGCGTGTCATATACGTCCCTGCATCAAAGAGCTAGGTCCACTAGGTCCCTAGGCATGATTTCACCCCAAATCTTTGGCCACAACCCCTAATAATCTTTTCCTGTCGTACTTCGTGAAGGTTTTCCTTGGCCCAATTATCAGTAAAAAAAATGTGCATGTAAGAAATTGAAGAAAATGTATAATTCTGTAACATGTACTGTCGGAAAGCTCTTCCTGTCTCAGAGGCGTCATATCTAATTCTTGGATCCGTTGAGGGTGATACGGGTACAGAAGATTTACCTGCAAACCATATACTTCCCCACTGTAAAAATTGTCTTGTGCCTTCTGGTGCGTTTGCCTCCACGTTACCAGAACTCTTGCTCTCGGTCAATACTTCGTGCCTCTCTTGGTTTCCCAACAACCAAAACACTCCGCTCAAATGGGTCACTCTATTTTTCAAGCACTGGTGAATTCGACAGAAGTCACAGAATATATTTTCTCTGCAACATGCAAAAACAAAACCTAATAATAAGCGGATAATTTAACGAATTATTAATTCATTGCTCTCTGGGAAGACTTTCCCGAAATATGTTAATACCAAAAGCGATATATCCTGTATATGTACATATAATTGCTATCATAAGAATCAAGTACAGCAACAGTAGTGTCTTTAAAATTGTATTTGCCTATTAGAATCTTCCATTTATAGCAGTGACTCATTTAAAAAGCTCTCTTTCCGTATCAGTCTTCCATTCCAGTAAACTGATTTATTTTAGCGTGTATTTAATTTACTGTAACCTATAAATTATCTCCTAATGCCAAATGACATATTTTATGAACTTACGGTGCCCCAGAGTTAATGCTCTGCTATCTCTTTCTAATACCACGTGGGTACACAGACGTTGAGGATTAAAAATGAACTCTCTCAGTCATTCAGTCCGTCGTCTCCTCCCTCCTCTACCCAGGCCAGTCAATCAGCCCCGGGATAACAGCGTCCTCCTTTGATTCCGCAAGCAGAACTAACTTTGTTGATGGCAAGAAACAAACGATTTCCTCGGCACTTGTTTTTATAATAGCACCGAAATATAATGCGCTTAACGCGCGCTAACGGTGGGAAACTTTGTGGAGTGGAAAACACAGGATTTGTGTCACAGACGAGAAAAAATATACGTCAGAACTTAAGTGTGTGCGTGATAACATATATATGCACTAAGATAGGAAGTAAAATATACTTGAAATCTTATTTATATGTTTTATAATAGCTATAAGAAATTACATTAAATGTCGCACTTTGGAATAACTTACGTCAAGGCCCGCCTCGGTAGCGTAGATGTTAGCATGTCTGCCTCACGTTCAATAAAGTCCCGAGTTCGAAACTCGGTCAGGGCGAGTTACCTGGATAAAGTTTTTTCCGGGGATTTCCCATATCCTGAAAGAAGAATGTCAGGTAACCCTGAGCTCCATGGACCCCGGGCTCATTTGAGCATAATTTCAACCATTTCATTCATCGTCCGATATGATAACGTTGGAGGACGCAAATTAAAAAAAAAAAAAAAAAACTTACGTCAATGAACACTAACTATAACTAAACTTGATTGACTATTTCAAACCTGATTCTAGATTTTTCAGGAGTCAGTGATGCATAAATATTTCCCATGCTCCTTCAATACCTGATTCATCCTCTGTGGTGTGAGAATAGCGTGTCTGCCACACGTTCAAAAGGTCCCGAATTCAAACGTCGGTCAGGATTACCTATCTGGATAAGGTATTTTGCCCTTATCCTGAAATATGAATGACAGCTCTAAGTTCTATGGAACCTGGGTTCATTTGAGCATCATTTCACCCATCACGCCATCTGAGCCGGCGTAACGTTGGAAGACGTAAATAAATAAACGATATTTGAAACGTCACATTTCTTACTAATTACTACATCATAAATTGCTGCAAAATTGTGATTATTTAATTATTTATTCATTTTTGATCATAAACACCTAAACAAGTCTATAAAAAGGGTTATTTTTAAGTGTTGCGTGTTTACGTGTTTAACTTTGCGCCACCAAGAATTTCTTCGACGTACTACTATTTCGTTGCTATGATACGGCAGTAAACAAAGCTTTGTTTCGTTTCCATTAAATTATTTACGAGAGACATTTAGAACATTAATCAAAATGAATTATGAAAGCGACGAAGAAAATGCAGTGGACATACCAGATAGTATAAAGAAGTTGCCAAAGCAATTTGGTATTGAAGCTGCCATTTCTGAAACTGCATACGAAAGTTACATTTAGTTGTTCCTTTGAACAAAGTCTCAGGCAATTTTACTAGCTCAGAGTAGTTTAACAATTGTATTATTTTGGAGCATGGCAGTGGAGAAAAATATTTGAAACAGTTTACATAGCAGTTACTAAACATATTTCTAGGATTTTGCATGCTTATGTAATTCCGTTTTAGTGTTGTACTCGTTTCTAGTGAACATCCCAATTCAGAGAATGTTTAATCAAAAAATAAATAAAAAAATTCAGAAAAAGTAAACCACATTTTTTTTCTCAATTGATTTTCTAAGTGGAAATGAGGTCACTCTAAGAGCTGCCTTTATTCTTCTTTGGAAAGTGTATATATAATTAACTGGAAACGAACGGTTATTCAAGTCGAGAGTGTCTTTGTAAGAAAAAAGGGGCACATGTGACAAGCTAATTAGAGTACATGATACTTAGAGTGCGCCAGAGAGAGGGGCATCCATCTTGCTAGACACTGCAACACGATTCTTAGCATGTGTTGGAGATGTCACGGCCTCCTGAAATAGAAAACGCTGTCTGCTCAAGAGAGTGCTGAAAAGAACGCAGTTTACCCGCAAGGAGCGCTCGTGTTCAATTTAAAACTTGTTAAGCTGCATTGTATATGAATGGATTATTTTTCTGTCGTATATGTACATTAGGATATGCATTGTAATATCTGCTTGTACTCAATACTTGGTATACACAAAACAAAATAAAAAACCGTAGTTATTTTGGAAAATCCTTTAAAACTTCGTTACTTGTGTAAAAAATTAGAAAAACTAACATATTATTAAACTAAACATGCTATAAAATATTTAATGTTTCAAAATCTTTGCTTTTAGGTAAAGTACGTAAGAAATACATTATCCTCCACTTGAAAACAAAGCTCTTGATTTACTGAATATCATTACATTATTTATCACTGATGACAAGACGTTTCTAAGTCATTTAGTAACTCGCGAAGGACCTTCAAGATTTGAGGATCAGGATTAACATTTAGTAAGAGTATCTTAGAAATAAATTCCAGTAATTCTCTCAAAAATCGTGTTTATTAAAATACAGTATATGAATCTAAACACGCGCATTTAGCTTCTGTGTAAACTGCACTAATTGAAAAATAAATCTTCAATATGTAAGTACCTTCCTTTTTTGACCAAAATTATTTGTTTGTTTAATATTATTTACTGCCATCTGGAGTGGAAAACTAAATGAAGACATACAGCATTATAATTACTTAATAATCAACGGTTTAGTTTAAGATTTTCTTCATTATAATAAATATTATTTAAAAACACAACAATTGAATACATAGTCATCAAATTTCTGCACTGCGAATAATTTTGAAATTAGTTTTCTGGAAGTCAAACAAATGGCATGGTGTTCCCTGATATTCGATATATGATCTCGGATTGCAGAGCAAGGTATTTCCTTGCGCATAATCCAGATTACAGCTTGTTATAGGTTAGGAAAGAAAAGTCAACGTATTTTTTTTTTTTTTTTTTTTAATTTACGTCCGCCCCAACGTTAAGTCATATTGGACGATGAATGAAATGGGTGAAATGGTGCTCAAATGAGTCCAGGGTCCATGGAGCTTAGAGTTACCCGACATTCGTCTTGAAGGATAAGGGAAAACCCCGGAAAAAACCTTATCCAGGTAACTCACCCTGACCGAGATTCGAACTCGGGACGTCTTGAACGTGAGGCAGACATGCTACCATCTATGCTACCGAGGCGGCCTAAAGTCAACGTATGTTTTCTTTATAAATAATAATAATAAATAATAATAATAAATAATAATAAATAATAATAATAATAATAATAATAATAATAATAATAATAATAATAATAATAATAATAATAATAATAATAATTAATAATAATAATAATAATAATAATAATAATAATAATAATAATAATAATAATAATAATAATAATAATAATAATAATAATAATAATAATAATAATAATAATAATAATAATAATAATAATAATAATAATAATAATAATAATAATAATAATAATAATAATAATAATAATAATAATAATAATAATAATAATAATAATAATAATAATAATAATAATAATAATAATAATAATAATAATAATAATAATAATAATAATAATAATAATAATAATAATAATAATAATAATAATAATAATAATAATAATAATAATAATAATAATAATAATAATAATAATAATAATAATAATAATAATAATAATAATAATAATAATAATAATAATAATAATAATAATAATAATAATAATAATAATAATAATAATAAATTGCAAACTGCTTGTGGGAGGCCATGAATGCAGGGGGAGTAGTGAAAAACACTATGATTACTAATTAAATCAAATTTCTAAAACTTATAAGTTAAATTTAGCATTTTAATAAATAAATTAAATACAAATTAAAAATGTTTTGCAAAACAAGATTTAAATTATGCATTATACTTTCATTACGTAAGTATACTTTCCTTTGTGAGGTAGAAAGAAGTCATTGGAAGCATTAGAAAATTTGTAATCAAAAGTCAGAACTTGTGTGCTGGGACATTTTAATAGACATTTATGGTGTACAGGTTATAAAAGTAGGACCAAGTTATTTTTTGGGTCATGTTTACTCGAGCAAACATATCTATTCTTCTCTACATCATTGTTTCGATACCAGATTGTCAATAGTTGGAAATAATAGTAAAAAGTAATACCGTTTCACATGTTTAGTCTGTAGTCCTAACACACTTATCTCGGCGCAGGGCGCATGCACTATTTCACCAATGGTCGCATTCCTCGCGACGCGTTGTCCAAACATAAACGTGTCGGGTTCTTGCAACACCAAAAAGAAACAAACAACAGTCGTGCAGTGTCAGTTTTTGTGTGGCTCGCATCCTTTCACGCCACTTGAAATATGTTTCGAAACCGACACAAGAGAAGAAACAGTTGACTGCCTGCTGTTTGGATAGGGGATGTATGAAATCGACCCGGATGTTTGCCGATTCTCTAATCAATCCACACAGGAAGTTTCTTGAGAAAGGACCGCGCCTGCTGCAGGAAGTTGATTTAGTTTTTAATTCCTATAATAACTGCACAAAAAGTCGCTGGAATGCTTGTTTTGCAACATTGTGATCCGGAATTATCCAGTGAGTCATGATCAAACTTTGCTTCAAATTTTCGGTGCGCTACGCTAACAAGATTCCCTCCGTAAACTGAATCTATGTTATTGGAGACGAACTTGTTTGGAAATAACTTAAATACTAGGCGTCAGACATTGCTTTAGGTTAAGTTAACTTACAAGCAATGGAGAGAAGAGGGATACGATTCTCGGACGCTAAAGTTTTTAAATGCCCGGCAGTGCTTGGGGAAATGTGTAGTGTTTAACGCCCGCTTTTACTACATACGGCACCGCAGGCGATGACACTGATGATACATGAGATGAAGATGGAGCACCGGTGGAATGAGATGGTGGGGGAAACCGTAGATTCCGGAGAAAACCCACCCCAGCACCGTGTTGTCCACCACAAATCTCACTTTGCGATCGCCTGGGATCAAACCCGGGCCGCCTTAATGAGAGCCAAGCGCTCTAAGCACTGAGCCACGGCGCGGCCAGTGCTTGGGGAAGGGGAGGTCGTGCTGCGTACGTAACCTTTTTCCAGTCAAAGTGCAACGAAACAGCAATCGTATCCGAATTCTATTTATGACACATTTCATTGTTTTCTACTATTATTTACTTACGTCCTCCAACGTTAAGTCGGACGATGAATGAAGTGGGTAAAATGATGCTCAAATGAGCTCAGGGTCCAATATAGCTTAGAGTTACCAAACGTTCGTCTTCCAGGAAGAGAAAAAAACCCGGATAAAACGTTTCCAGATAACTCACTCTGACCGAGATTCGAACTCGGGGACCTCTTGAACGTGAAGCAGACACGCTACCGTCTACGCTACCGAGGCGGGCCACACATTTCATTGCAGAGACAAGTCAGTGATAGTCATTAAAAAAATGGTTCGCCCTTTTGGAAGTGGTTCGTCTCTGACGTCTCATCCCTATTCGATCGGGGTATTTTCATTTCACCAAGCGATGATTTCTGAGGTGAAGATGCTTCGCGGGCGTAATTCGTTACCTCCAATGGTGGGCCGATATTGAAATCGTTGTGGAATGAAAGGACCCACAGCTTTCATCGTAGACTCCAAACCACATTATGTCTTGGGGGATACTTAACATGGGCTATTCAAGAGTGAAGATTTGAAAAGGTGGCCACAGTAGAGCCGGGAATCGAACCACGAACCCCAAATACGAGAGCCGTGAACAACCATTTCGGTATATTGACTTTTTTAATTTTTATCCTTAACAGCCCCAAGCACTCTGCAGGAGAAACACAATAATGGGCACTTAGAAATTCAAAAAGAATATAAAGGTTCATCACACTCTAAAGATTATCACGTGGCTTACCTTTGCACAACGAAAGCTGGGGTGATACTTATTTGCTTTCATTGGCTGAGATGATACGCTTATTGAGCAGTGTGAAAATCCAAGTTACCCCTTGTTTATTTTCGGAAGTTGCTGATGTTTTATACTGCACTAATGAGTGTTTCACTTTAGCCAAATAAAGCTAACAGATCTTCCGAGAAGCTAAGGCAAGTCAGATGTTAAATTTTTGTTGCAAATAAACTTATCCGCTGACATGTAACCCTCCGTGTACTATTTCCTCACTCTTTCCCTACTTGGCTAATGCTTTCGGCACCGTAGGCGTTGCACTCAACCACGTGGAAACCTGCAGTAAACGTCATAATAATTACCAGGAAGATAGATAAAATCATGCAAATAAAGATGTGAAGGGATGCAAAAATGCAAGTTCATAATGAAACTCAACTCACACGTTGAATGGCATTGTATGACACATTCAGTTCAAAGCAAGGTCATGACTACCCATAAATGCACGCGCTATCATCACTCATCCTGAGGCAAAGTATCCTCCTCTTTATTTCGCGTTGAAAGATTGTTTATAATTTTTCGAATAGCCTGTTTACTCCTCGCTCCCTTTTTGGATGTATTTTGTATTATTTTGTATAAATGGTAGATACATAGTAAGAGATAGTGAATAAATTATCATACAAAAACATGAACTTATTAAAGCATTTAACTTTTACCTAATAAACATTTCTGTGGTACAGTACTTCTTTGTCTGTTTATCCTCCCTGAATAAAGACTTGCACCACATAGGAGATACCAGTGGATGCTAGAAGTAAGTCCTCTGTGGAGAAGCAAGCTATGTCATGGTTAGTAGACGGGATGGGTGGTCAGCAGTAGAAGTGTGTGGAAGGCGAAGAAAGGAAAAGTGAGGGTGTAAAAGTTGGTGGAATGAATGGTGAGGGAAACCAGAGAACTCAGAAAAGCCTCGGACAGGCACCGCTTTGTTCAGCGGTCCATTAGGATCGAACCCGGCCGCTTTGGTGAGAGGCGAGCGGTGTAACACACATACATTAGCAGACACACCAAGTACTGTTTTCCTAAAATGATTCTCCCTTCCAGAAAACTTTAAAACACGTACAGTAAAACCTCGTTAACCTGGACCGGTTTCGAAAAATACATCTTGTTTAGCTTAGGAAATGAAGGCTTGTTTTGCAAACGATAAATTGCTATTCTCAATATTACATGTATTCTCATACTAGCGGGCGAATTCATTGCACTCACCCCATCTGCTTGGGATCAGGTTGGAAGGGAAGCTTTGACAAAGTCATGGAAAGAAGTTATGGCCTGGTGTGTGTGACTTTTCAGAAAACAAGACTGAACAAGAAAAACAGTATGGAAGGAGATTTTTTACACGTTTTTAAAAATATAAATCGTTGTTCAGATGTTGAAGACATTGACAACGACGAAGGTTATAAACCGATTACAGAGGAAGGCATTATTGCATCATGCAGTGTTACTGATGAGAATTCAGATTCAGACAGTGTCGATGAATCAGCTGTGATTATAACAGACGCACAAGCAGTACCAAGCATAGAGAAATTGATGCTTTATTTTGAGAGTAAAGTGGAAACGTTGCCAAAGAACTTCTAATGTTAAAGCAGATGTGAGGTCGTGCTGCTCGTAACTGTTATATTAAATTGAGACAGCAGAAGCTCACTGCCTTTTTTACTACCGACTGGTTTCCAGCTCTATATAGTGCAAATAAATATGCCATTATAGTACATACAGTGTATGTGATTTTAGGTGAAAGTGTGGCGATAGTTACTTCTAAACTCCATTAGGACTAGGATTTCATAACGGAGGAGATGCGGTACGTAGGCCACTATGCTGGGCCCATTGTTCCTATGCCCCCAAATTGGGACCCCCGGAAGGAAGGATAGGTGAAGGAGACGGAGGGCAGCTGACCCAAGGAGTCACGACAGTACAGAGGGCTGGGTCCTTACAGTTTACTTGGGTAGAGACTTCCCCCGACAGGCCAGGACAACGAACTCGCTCTCCTACAGCGGGACGGAAACGAGCCCAGCAGCCGGGCCCTAAGGGTCCCAGGCAGGCGATCCGAACCCCAAAGGTACCTGGTTGACGGTCCCGAAATGGTTCCACCAGAGGAGCGGAGCCCGGCAACCGACCTACCGGAGGTGGAAGCAGTTTTCCTTCTAGCATATCATCCTGCCATACACCGCCGAGACACCCGCCGACACTTCTACCCTGAAATAGACCACCAGATGAGAGATAATGTGAAATGATAATGCAGATGAATTGGAGGGACAGGAAATTCGGGAAATATAATTAACCTACCAAGCATTCGCCTAGCGACCCGGGAAAATTCCTAAAAAGCCCCATGGGTCAGGTAGGTCGACCACGGGAATCGAACCTGGGCCTCCTGAATACCGGCCATAGACGAAACCGCCTGTACCATCCCGCTCGGTAAATTCCATTAAAAATATTTCGTGATTTCAATGGTTTACGTTAACGTTATTTTCGTTAACGGATTTTCGTTAACTCGATCAGCCGTGGTACCTTTATTCGGATAAACGAGGTTCCACTGTATATCGTTTGAAATCTAAACATAGAATTTTTGGCTAGAATGCAATATTTATTTTGATATACATATTTAATTTATAAAAGATGTAAATCCTGAATTTTCTATAAACGACCTGCGAATTCAACTTCACTCCAAAGGAAATTTCTGTAATTGTGTATACTAATTGAGAAATGTCTTTGAAACATGTAGTTTTTTTAAATAGCTTTTTAAATGCGGTGCCATATATATCTTATTGCTGGTCCAAATATTTCTACCTTTGAGATATTTTTAGTGTTATCAGTACTCAGTCTTTTCTCGCGATGTCATGGAATCTCTAAGCGACCCTTTTTTATACATCTGACTATGAATCTGGTTTTATGCAGCCATCTAGTACCTACAAAAAACTCTGAAGAAACAATTTTGCTTATGTTTATCTCCATTAACATGTAGGTAAGGGCAGGTATAAAAGTTGTGATACACAACATTTCTGTAACACTTTATCACTATAAACACGACAGATGTCAAAATTAATGTATTATAAGGTATTCTGTAGTAGCTAATTTGGATAGTGTAGTCACCGATACAAGTGTTGACCAGCCTTGATCCAACAGACCAACCTGTTAAAGCGATAGCCCCCGTTTGATGCTATACATGAATATACAAACACCGCACCATCACGTGTGAGCCATCTGTGTGTAAAATATTTCTCTGCTCTCGCCCATGGTGGCTGAGGGGGGAACTTGTGTATAATTACCGACGTCAAAACTGTCGCCTTGAAAACCAACAAACACCCATCACATGAGATATTGTTCCTTTCTTGTAACAAAAAGTGTAAACACGAGCGAGGAGGGAAAACTTCTCTCTTTCTTTACAATTTAAATGATGCTCCAGCGTAGAAAAAGCAGGGGCTTTGGTTGCGCGCGCAACAGTTTCTTTGTAGGGACTAATGAGGAAATGACTGTGTACAGTTTACAACCTTTCTTAGACGTTTCAGATCAAAATGTGTTGGGTTTCGACACAATAATCAGAACATTCAAAGTATTAATAAACCGTTATTGTAGGCATCTACTTAAATACATTTCGTTTACGCGTATCAATGGCTTTGAAATGCAGCACATTAGAATGATGAGAAAAAAAATGGAAAGTTAAAATTCCAAAAATTGTGAAATATTTGAAAAGGCAACCAAATAGTAACGAATATCTTAAAAAATGGATAATGATATGCATATCTCTATTTTTAATGTAGCATGCTTTTAGACTAAAGTATTTATACAAAATAGTTACGTTCTATTTTGCTTTGTACTGCATAAATAATTGCATGTTGTGTTTTATTAGAGAAAATATATCGTTTATAATATATCATGAAGATTTAAAATAAGACCTGAAGCTTTCCTGGCGACGAATACGCTCACTTTCTTCTCGGGCAGCCAGCCAGGTGAAAAGATGATTAGATATCAACGTTTCGGGAGTGTGCATCTCTCCTCTCATCAGGATATTTATAAAAATATTTGTAAAAGTTTATAATATTAAATAGCCTACATCCCATTTACTGGCAATCTATCCGGCAGAATCAGCAGAATTCTCGCCAAATACAACATCAGGATCATCCACAAGCCACCGGGGCCCAAATGACCTTGTTGTCGACGGGCCCTTAAACACCACACACTCACTCACTCCACAAGCCACCTTCGAAGACTAAACATCTGTTGAAACCAGTGAAAGACACACTAGACTTCCAAGTTCCGGGAGTGTACCGCATTCCCTGTGAATGTCGGACACTGTATATAGGACAAACCGGAAGAACCATCGCTACCAGGATAATCGAACATGAACGGAGCATTTGTTTAATGCAACCTGAGAGGTCTGGGCTGGCAGAGCATTGTTTTGATAACGACCATAGAGCCAATTTTCGGGAGACGACCAGTTTGGCAAAATGCAACAGTTACTGGGAGCGGAGAATTAAGGAGGCTTTGGCGATTTCCTCTGAAAGGAGCACGCTTAAACGTGATGCTGAATTTCAGTTCAGCTCCTCTTGGAAACCGACCATAAAATGGAAATCTGTCGATTTAAGAAGCAAAAATCAATACAGCTTGATAATCAAGTTACGTAGTTACATTTCTTTGACACAATTTTCTATACTCACGCCATCTCTTGACCTGGCATTTAATTTACTTAAAACAGTCCTTTGTTCAGTAATGCGAATTTTGATAGTGTTTTCTTCTGGCATGCCCCATTCCTTAGGAACACTACATGCAGTGTTTTGTCTTTGTTTATAGTTGTGTTATATCCAGTGTTTCATCTGTGGTTATAACATTTTATAAATATCCTGATGATGGAAGGGATGCACACTCCCGAAACGTCGATATCTAATCGTCCTTTCACCTGGCTGGCTGCCCGAGAAGAAAGATCATGAAAATTTATCTTTAATACTATTGAGGCTTGTGTAAGTGACTCAGGCGTTGAAATTTGTGACCGCATTTGGGAGTTCAATTCCCGGTCTGATTTTCCTGTCGTTGAGTTTTTCGAGGGGTTTTCCGGAGTCATTGGCGAATATTTACCTCGCATCCCCTGCTTCACTTCCTTTAAATTCATTCTCTACATCGGTCTTTCCAGATAGCAAGAGTCAGCGAAGTCGATGATGGACTATGCTACGGTAGTGCTTGCGCTCTGGAAATTCGGTATTAGGCTGAAGGCAGGTGCTGTGGTGGGTCGGCTACCCTTCTAGATCGGCTCTCTACGGTGACCTGGAACTCCGTCGGTCTGAAGAAACTTCCGACACCTGTTAGGGACTTACCGCGGCTGTACCGTGCAGGATACGTTCATCTCATCCTTTCTCCTGGGTTCTGACGCACAATAATCTCTCGGCTATAGTGTGCGAATCCCGCCATTGTAAATAGTTCTGGGTTAACAGGCTAGCCTCTGGTTCGCGAGGTTGCTGACTAAAACCCGGATCATTTACAGTCTTAAATATGCCGAGAATGTTTTCCTTCGGATGGGAAATAAAACCGGTGGTCCCGTAGTATATATTTGGCGCGTAAAAGAAACGTAACCTGAAAAATTAAGCAATATTGAAGCAGTCTTTCACACCCTTAATAAAATGGGTCGCTGCGAACCACAACAATTGAAGAGCGTTTATAAATAGAGTGTAAAAAATTAAACAATGTTCAGCAAAAACAGTGAGAAACTATACCCATACTTATATTAACTCGAGGGTATCTACCAGGGCAATCCACACAGAGTGAAGACTGACCCCCCCCCCCCTCTGACGACCAAGGAGTTACCGAGCTGTCCCGAAAGGGCGCGGCGCCTCCGTGGGGCTTTCCATAGGGCAAAACCTAGAGACTAACAAGCCCCCCGTATCTGGTCCTGAAGAATCAAGACAAATGGAAGTGGATACGCCACTTACGCGCGCCAACTCCAAATGGGAAGGCTACCAATATGACCTCGGTGGGGCCGCCTGGTGATCTAGCACACCTTCTACTAGCTCTGCTGGCTAGTATGCGGGAATATATGGCTTCCCTCAACCCCGTCCGGAGACGTACCCGATCTCCCATGGGTATCGGAAACCACTGCCCCTTCGAGTCCAACCCAATCCAAACAACTCCCAATCAGGGAGGGGCTCGAATATTTGCCCCGAGGTTCCTCTAGTAACGCTGGAGGTACCACGAGTGCTTGGTGTCCGCAGCGCCCGCACCACGGCAGCTGAAGGGGACGGATCGCCTACCCTACGGGGACTATACCCTTAGAGAAAGTCGAAGGTTTCAAGGTAACAGGTAAGTATTATTGAAAATATGAAGACACAGAAATGCACGCTAGTGGGCTACAGTTGTGCGCCAAATGGCTTGATCAGCATCATACGAACTCTACAAAAGGGCACTATGAAGGTATACTGAAATATTATGCTCCCATAAATTGAATATACGAGTACAAATTTGATAGCCAGTACTGTAGTGTCTCCACTCAAATTTTTATCGATATTTAGTGCTTCAAAATACAAAAGGAAGGTTGTCAAATGACAATTATAAAGTCAGATTGTAAAGTTATGCCTTATATGGGCAGATATTTATTAAACAAGCAGAGTGCACAACGTGTAGGTACAGCAAACGAGCTCACACTTTAAGTGTAGTAGGACTATAAAAGAATATAGAAAGTTAGAATTAATCATCTTATTTTTCTTAGTTGTGGGACTATATGTATCTTCACAAGAAGGGATAGATAATGTTTGATAAAAGATATCATTCTTTCCATTCCTGAAAAACTACGATATAGGATATCAGATTTTCTGTGCCCAAAAACAATCCCTCCAATTTTTTTTACTGTACCCACTTCTTTATAATTTAAATAGACCATTACAGAAATACTACATTACACATTTTGTTGGTGATTCAAAAGGAGCACAGGTGTTTAAAATGTGGATCAGTAAGCTGGCTTTGAAATGTCATTCCTTGCATTATTCCGGAATAAATGAATGACGACCTTAGCAGTCGTGAATGTCTTAAAGCGTTGGAAAACCAGAGAGAACGGAAAAATCGAAAACTATGAGTAATGTACTAATGTCATGTACTCCTTTCAGGAAGATTTTGGCCATTTTTTTACGGTTTAGCAGTACAAAATACATTCAGAACGAAGAGAACTTCTCACATTATTCTACAGAAATTAGAATTATAAACTTTATTTAAGCACTTTAAAGGTCTATTAAGCCTGAGGTGTTTCATTTGGAAATGTTAGTTATTTCTGAGGGGCTAAATTCAAAATAAAGTAACGTTTTCCAAGTCTGGCCATAATTCGGTGAAATGAATACTCTGATAATTTAAGTAGCTACTAGAGAAAGTAAAAGCAAAATAAAGAAGTTTTACAAATTGCACTGGAGTATTTCCCTTATGATGCTGTAGATATGTAAAAGGTGTCGTACTTCCGGTTAATATGACTACGCCCATCTGGGTTTGAACCTGGTCACGTCTCTTCAATAAAGGGACATCTGCTCGCTCGGCTCATTGTGCCCACAACTTGCACAAATGTTATTCTCTCCCCCTTCCCACATCTGTAACGTTTTAAATAACAAAGTTTAGAATCCTCTTCCCCCATGCAGCGACACATAAATCCGTTTTCATATTGGATCACTGTCACCCCACGACTTGAACACCCCTAAACCTTTTTTATAAGAGAAATGTGGGCGGGCCTGTGGCTTAGGAGGGATGATGTTTGGCTTAAATGTTGAACAATTGGAGGTTCAGGGTTTTACCGGTAATGCATTTTCATTTAAACGGAGTGACTTCAGCCATAGTATTTCTTCGTTTGGCTTTGTATTTTTATTTAAGAGGACATTAAGCAGAAAAAGTTTCCAAAAAGTAATATTTCAGTTACTTATGTTTGGGGAAGTTTCTGTAAAATTTTATATACTTATTAAAATTATACACGTCACCTCCAATTTTATACGTGGATTCTCTAGCATTTCCCAGAAAAATAAGAGACAGCCAGCTTCTTTGTGCATGAGTAATATACACTTTTTTAATATACACGAATTATTTTTATCTTTGTTTGCTTTGAAAGGCTTTCTACATGAATGGCATTTTTGATATATGCAAATGTTCATATTTTCACATAAATATTCAAGATAACTACATTAAAATTTGGGAATCATAGAAATTAGTACGTGGCCCTACTTTGGTTTTGGTAAGGTGGATGGTAATTTTTAAAAAATAATTTCGGATACATTTTAATCAAAAGAAGATATAATTAGGAAAGCATCACATGTCATGCCTAATAAACAATTATCTTCTATAAACGTAAATTAAATTAAAAGCTTATATTTCATAGCCGGAATTGAATCACGGATCTCCCGGTCTCCGTCCGGCTACTCTTAACCACTTAGCTACCAGAATCAACATGCAAACATGACATTAAATTCTCCAACTGACTTGTGCTTTTTCCGGTAAACCACTAGGAGTTATCATAAACACATGAGACAACTACCTTAATGGCTACTTAATGTCATTAAATACTTGTGGTATGGCATGGAATTTTTCGGTGTGACTAAACTTCCAAAATTCAATCTGATACGATAAATAATTTTGAGATAGAAGAGGTAGAGAACAGCATAACTGGCGTACCTGTAGATGTCGCCTCACATTGTTATGCTAACATAACCTTGTGTCGTCATGGTAACATTTTAACGGACTGTAAATGACGTTGGATGTATGTGTTAAGTGCCACACGTAGAGACAATTGCCTGGTTATAGCGTCGTTATAAGGAGGACATAAAACGTGTCCTCTCCCACATGCAGAAGTTGAAGAATGGGTATATTAATATTCCTTCCCTTCCCAGATAAAGCACATGCTTTTGGCTTTTATTTCATGTAAATGGAACAACTTAAAGGCACTGCTTAGATAGACCCTCATGACACAGTGACAATAAGATAATCTTCAAAGTCTAATATTTCACATTTATGTAGTGAAGTTTAGAAAACGATTTATGGCTTCAAACATATTTAATATTCCATAAAAATATCTTCAGAAATTTGCTGTACATAATACATTTACATGATGTTCTTGTTTTTGTATTTACCCAATGTTAAGTAGAAAGCCAGGTTGCCATAACCTGTCTATGAAATGCCTGACAACAGCATGCTGGTTTAACACTTCAGAAAATATATAGGCATTGAAAATTCAAATAAATAGCATCGAGCATCTTATAAGTCGTTAATGATGCTACAGTTTATAAGTTTAAGTTCTGCAAAATTATTTTAAATGGTTCAGAATGAGGAGAACTGCGTAACTAGCATAGAACATTTAAGATGCTTATAGATATGTTTATCGTTAGTAAAACCAAATATATGAAGATGGGAGGTGATGGGGATGCAAGAAGAAGAGAGCCTACAGTTAAATTACATGAGAAGGAATGTCGAAGAGTGGAGACATTTAAATACCTGGGACCTATAGTAACGGGAGATAATAAAATATCACTGTAAATTCAAGAAAGAATAGCAAGTGGTAACAGATGTTTCTATGCCTTGCAGAATATGTTTAAATCAAGGAACGTCAGCAGGAATACTAAAATTAAAATGTATACAACTGTACTGAGAGCAGTAATAATGTATGGTTCAGAAAGTTGGGTGTTGACAATCAGAGAAGAACAGTGGTTATTACTGTGGGAAATGAAGATTCTGATAAATATATTTGGAGCAATAAGGGACTTGGACAGATGAGAATGGGGACTAACTTGGAGTTACAGTGCCTATTTGGACAACAAAATATAGCAGTGAAAATTAAACAAGGAAATATAAAATGGATTGGCCATGTGCAGAGAATGCCGGAAACAAGGGTATCTAAGAAGATATTCATAGGAAAGCTTAATGGCAGAAGGACAAGAGGAAGACCCAGGAAAAGGTGGGTAGATGATGTAGAAGATGACTTGAGAAGGTTTGGGGTTAAAGGCTGCAGAAGAAAAGCAGAGGACCGAGTGGAATGGAAGAGGGTGGTTAAGGAGACCAAGGGCCCACATGGCTTGTAGTGCCAAACTATCATCATAGATATCATAGATATGTTTATCCTTAATCATAGAAATGGTCATAGAAATGTAGCTATTTTATTCGAATCATTAAGAGGCATATTTGAGAAATTAGAATAAAGGTTTCACAGATGATGTTTCTAAAACTTCTTTCATATACACACACATGCCTTTTGGGAAAAAAGTGTGTTTTTTTTTTTAAGATTTAAGAAGACTGAAAACACGTATTTTCGGTATAGTATCGGTATCAAGTTGTTTATTAGAATGCTATGCTACCTCTATTTAATGCAAGTACAATTTTAAAACAGAATTTGTAGACGTTACAGTATAAAAACTATGTTTGATAGAGAAAATTATGTAATAATGGCACATGCCATCTTTTTAAAGCTCAGTGTTATTTACTGTAGAATTTATATAACAAAATTACCTATTATTACTTAAATTTTAACTTTAATTTAATAGTGATATTACTGCAATTACTATTATTATTGTATGTGTTTTTGTTAGGAATCAGATGTCCGTGATTATAGTTTTTTATTCACTGTTGGCGCTGGAGCTTATTAATTATATTTGTACTCTATGCACTGTTTCTCAAATTACATCCAACAGTTACGTAATTACTAATTAGGTAGGTACCTGATTTTCTTTCCTTATTCCCTTACCGTCTAATTATTTCCAAAAGCGCTTGATGCAATAATTTTGTAGCATTTCGACTATAATAGACGCGCGTGCGCATTCCGCGCCCTCGCTCCAGATACGCTTGCACACCATATGCGGTAGCCGGGTCCAGCCATAACTCGCAACTGTGTGACGGATGGTTTTCGAGAAACCATCTCAGGACTTCAAGCGTGTCCCGGTTAATTGGCGGAACAGCTGGAACTCTCCATAAACTTCTCAGCGCATGCGCGTGCAGCTAGTTATTTGTGTAAAAATAATAAAAGTTTCGTTCACTGACAGCCAGAATGTATGTTATAAAGGCGAAACAGAAGCAAAAATTCATCTTCGTACACGAGTTAGTTAAGAAATCTTACGGTATGCAAGTATCCAAGTTTTCTACATACCGTACATCGTGATACAATGTGTGTTACTTAGGAATAATTGCAAATTAAGTAGAAAAGGCTAGCTGACCTAGTAGTATCTACCTCAGTTTCCAGGAATTGCGTTCATATAATTGAGGTAGAAAGTGTCCATAAATCTTAAGGTTCTTTTTTTTTTTTTTTTTTTTTTTTTTTTTTTTTTTTTTTTTTAAAGGAGTTAGAAGGAGAGATTTGAGGATGGAGTTTGGGATGGCAGTTAAACTTCTGCCTATTTTGAAGTTCCGAATTAGCACCTCCGTCATTATCGTCATCATATGCTGCCGCAAAGTGTGCGGGAGCGCGTACGGGTTGCTTTCCTTGGCCATGACCATGACCGAGGTACTGAGCATGGCACGAAGGGGATTGGACCTGCATTCTTTTGGGGTGCTGTTGAGTTGTTGAAGCTGATGTTGGAGAAAGTCTAGTCGAGTCTGGAGGTCAGTTGTGGTGCCGGCAGAGCGTTGGGTGATTGCTGTTAACTTCGTGAGTTGGTCGGTCTGTTCTGAGTGGCGTCCAGCGATGCTTGTGGTGATTGTTGCTTCTAATTAGCCCAGACGTGGAGCAATGTTGAGCACCTCGGAGTGGATGTCATGGATGTCCTCTCTGGAGGACTGTGAGGCTGCGATGGCGTTCTCAAGCGAGGCAAGACGGGTTCCAATGGTCTGTACCTCCCTCCGAAGATCCTGCAGGGCTTCCCCCAGGCATTCTTCGGGAAAGGAGGCAGGTATTGCTACGGTAGATGGTAAGCGTGGAACATCTTCCTCCCTGGTCACTGGTGTACTGCGATGTACTTGAGGCTTCGTTCTGGGGTAGCTTACGCGAAATTCATCCTTCAGGATAAGGGAAACCCTTGGAGAAAACCTAATCCAGATAACTCACCCTAACCGAGGCTCGAACTCGGAACGTATTGGTAGCGTGAGGCAGACAAGCTACCACCTACGCTACAGAGGCAGGCCAAGGTAAGGTACAATTTCTTTGTACAATATCCGTTACGTGACGTAGTAACTTTACAAATTAGTTTGGGTTCGTAGCTTGTGTGTCATATCTGAATCTCAGTGTTTGAAGCGAGCGATAATAAAATTCAAAATACCCATTCAGAACAAATGTAAAGATTTTGAGAAGCAAATAAAATTAAAAAAAAAATGTCACATGAATCAGAAAAGTTACCAAACAAGCGAAAGAAATGAAAATGTATAGTTTTTATGGGCACATAATTATTTTTTTAATTTACTAATTTTCTGCAACGTTAAATCATATCCGACGTGAATCAAAGGCTTTTCTTTAATTTACGTCCTATAACGAAGTCATATCGGACGATGAATGAAATGGGTGAAATGATGCTGAAACGAGCCAAGGATCCATAGAGCTTAAAATTTCCAGATATTCATCTTTCAAGTTAAGGGAAAATCTCGGGAGGAGGGGGGGGGCGTATTAAGATAACTCATCCTGACCGAGATTCTACCTTGGGACCTGTTGTACACGAGACACAGTAGTACCACCTACGCAACACGTCTTCGCGAGACGAGATGCTGCAGATGCAACTACATAAAGGGTTCGTGCCCTCGAACGTTCAAGAGGAAACCTTAGGACAATCTCAAAACCAGATAACTCGTTTTTATCTCCCATTCTCGCCTTGTTACCAAAACTTTGAGGCACCGTCTTTCGGTAAGTGCTGTTCTCATTTGTTACAATATGTTAACTATTCAAAATTTCACAACTGTGACTGTTTGACCATCCTCCATTTCTCCTTCATCGGCGCTATTCTTAACTATCATCCAGCCATTGCCTAAACAATAAATATGCCAGAGAATAAAATACATAAGCATGTTTATACTCGCATTGGTGACTTCTATTATCCTTGTTGAGTTTTCATCTCGTAAATTCAGTATTTCACGGCCTTCTTTAACGTGATTCTCACTAAAGCGGCTATGAAAGAAAAAACTGCAAAATGACTAACAAACGAACATCAATTAGGAATGTTGATGTTTTTCAACTAAAATTAATTTTAAAATACTATCGCAGACGAATAAAAATAGACAATTTCCGCGAAAAGTTGCTTTCGTATCTTGAAGTTCGTGGAACAAAACGCAATTGGAGTTAACGCTATAACTTCACACAGAAGGCGTCTGAACTTGCTCGTTAAACCGCCTGTCCACGTAACGACATCGACAGCTGCAGATAATTTCGCTGCTACGCAATCTGCCGTCAAATTAATAGCAAGTAATGTATGACGCTTCCCGTTCCATCAGTGGCGTGCATTCTATCTCACGTGCTTGTATTTTCTGGGGGCAGGAGTGAGAAAGCTGTATGTTAACAATTAGAAAAATTGTTATTCAGTAAAAGTTCCGATCGTTCCAGTTCCAAATTAACAGGTCAACAATAATTTATTATTTTGACATAACCGTAACATTAGCCTTACTAGACTGACTCGGGTATTTTCGCATCGAATCGTGGTTCTTCGTTCCGTAATCAATATTGCCAAATGTAAGACGATGCTTCCCTCCTTTCCTTTCTCCCAGTAAATAAATCGCCTTTTCTTAAGTGCTTATTTATAATTGCTGCTCAATTATGTTAAGTGTGCGTGCGTGTGGGTGTTTTATAGGATTAGCAAATTAAAAAAAAAAACTAGTATGTCAACTTCTTCTACCCAAAACGTTGATTACAGAATTACATACGTATATTTACAATTAGTAACATAAAAATGGTATTTAAAATACTACATACACAACTGTAATTATTTATAACAGAAACTTCACTTACGTTTAAAGAAAATGACGTAAAAGATAATTTACATCATTTTATTTAAATATAAGTGAAGTTTCTGCTACAAATAATTATATTTCTGTAGTATTTGTTGCTTTACTCTTACTAGCTTCATTTTTACGTAATTATTGGTATTTCAAACTTTTTCTTTATATACTTCATTTTCTCCACACCGTAAGATGCAATGCAACTAGCCCGCCTCGGTAGCGTAGATGGTAGCGTGCCTGCCTCACGTTCAAGAGGTCCCGAGTTCGAATCTTGGTCAGGGTGAGTTACCTGGATACGGCTTTTACCGGGGTTTTCCCTTATCCTCAAAGACGAAGGTTGGGTAACTCTAAGCTCTTTGGACCCTGGGCTCATTTGAGTATCACATCACCCATTTCATTCATCGACCGATATGACTTGACGTTGGAGAACGTAAATTACAAACAAACAAAAAATGCAATGCAACTTTTTTCTATATCTACTTTCACAAAATTTGCAGTTATATTTTATTATTTTTAATCCACACATTATTCCGGCAAATCCTTTTCCACCACTTTTATTACACTCTATATATACCTGCCTCTATTCTTTCTCAATTATCTTATTTAAAAGTACCCTTCATCTGATGGATTATTCAATATATTGTACTTTTCAATGCCATTGATTATTCTGTTTACAGTACAGTTTACTCTGTACTCCTTATTTATTAACTGCTTCTTGATTATGTATCTCATCCATTACAATTGTTTTTGTATTACAAATATATAATACATTCCAATTATAATCTTGTTGCTTAAAATTATTATGAGACCCCATCCGTCCTTAGCTGGAATAGAGTTCGTTTTTTTCAAATTTACATCCTCTAACGTTAAGTCACATCGGGCGATGAAAGAAAATAATGAAATGATGCTCAAGTGAGCCAGGATGCATACAGCTTAGAGTTACCGGACATTCATCTTTCAGGATAAGGGAAAACCTCCAATGTTAAGTCATATCGGACGATGAATGAAATGATATTCAAATGAGAGCTTAGAGTTACCATTCATTTTTAAGGATAAGGGGAAACCTCCAATGTTAAATCATATCGGACGATGAATGAAATGATGTTCAAATGAGAGCTTAGAGTTACCATTCATTTTTAAGGATAAGGGAAAACCTCCAATCTTAAATCATATCGGACGATGAATGAAATGATGTTCAAATGAGAGCTTAGAGTTACCATTCATTTTTAAGGATAAGGGAAAACCTCCAATGTTAAATCATATCAGACGATGAATGAAATGATGTTCAAATGAGAGCTTAGAGTTACCATTCGTTTTTAAGGATAAGGGAAAACCTCCAATGTTAAATCATATCAGACGATGAATGAAATGATGTTCAAATGAGAGCTTAGAGTTACCATTCATTTTTAAGGATAAGGGAAAACCTCCAATGTTAAATCATATCGGACGATGAATGAAATGATGTTCAAATGAGAGCTTAGAGTTACCATTCATTTTTAAGGATAAGGGAAAACCTCCAATGTTAAATCATATCGGACGATGAATCAAATGATGTTCAAATGAGAGCTTAGAGTTACCATTTATTTTTTAAGGATAAGGGAAAACCTCCAATGTTAAATCATATCGGACGATGAATGAAATGATGTTCAAATGAGAGCTTAGAGTTACCATTCATTTTTAAGGATAAGGGAAAACCTCCAGTGTTAAATCATATCGGACGATGAATGAAATGGCGTTCAAATGAGCTCGGGGTACAAAACGCTTAGAGTTACTAGACATTCATTTTTCAGGATAAGGGAAAACCTCCAATGTTAAGGTCATATTGGATGTCATATGAATGAAGTGATATTCAAGTGCGTCCAGGGTCCGTAGCTCAGTCGGTAGAGCACCTGCCTGCAATGCTAGTGATCCCGAGTTCGATTCCCGGAGGTGGGGACTTTTCTGCAACTAAGATAATTCCTCGTCTTCCCCAGGGTCTGGAAGTATGAACGAGTGTGCGAGTGCTTGCGTGATCTAAAGATTAAAACTCAACGAATACAAGTTAAACAGCTTCGATATGTTCCAAAGGAGAACGGCCGAATATAATAGAATAGAATAGAACGATGAATGAAATGATGCTCAATTGAGCCTAAGGTACATAAAGCTTAGAGTTACCAGGCATTTATTTTTTAGGATAAAGGAAATCCTCCAATGTTAAGTCATATCGGATGGTGAATGAAATGATGTTAAAATGAGTACAGGATCCGTAGAGCTTAGAGTTACCCGATATTCATCTTTCAGGATGAGGCCAAACCTTCAACGTTAAGTCAAATCGAACGATGAATGAAATGATGCAAAATGAGCCTAGGATACATAGAGCTTAGAGTGATTCCCCATTCATATTTCTAGATAAGGGAAAACTCCGGAAAAAAAACAGATCCAGATAACTCATGGTAAAGGAAATTTGAACTCGCCACCGCTTGAATGTTAGGCATACGCGCTGCCAACAGGCTACAGAGGCGGGCTAGAGTTCGTTAGTAACCAGCTTCTATGGAGTAGGAGTCGATTCATGTCTATCTTAGCCTATTGGAGACATTAGAATTTCTTTCCCACATGATAAGAGCTGCGTCTACTTTACCTTAGCTGCAATATCAGTCTATAAAATGTGTTTACAACGAAATAAAAGCACTTACTTAAACGTTTAACACGAATAAAACTTGTATAAGAATAGTTTGTAAAAACCTGGGTTGTGAATGTTTTTGAGCGTGTTCCAGCAAGCCTCCCGGTCACTAATCACGTGTAACAAGGTCGTGATGTGCCTGGTATAAGTACTCTATCATTATCCCTCCCATAACCTTGATCTAGACACCTTCTGTGAATTTAATAACACGTGAGGTGTTTGAATATCGTTAGGATGTCAATGTGTTAGTAATTTAGCCGCAGGTTCTCGCCTTTTTTGTTTCTATGTGGCGCCTCTAACGTGTAATCTCGTTACGTCAGATCTGTTTTCGGTTAAACATAAATCATTAACACCGTTGCTTACTAATAGCTATCTTCTTTCGGCACCAAATGCCGACAGCATTTCTTGTAAAGGAGCCAGCTACTGTGTTTTCCAGTTGTGGGTAATTACTGTGAAAAGTAAGATTGCATTTACTTGATCGCAGCATGTAGTTTGAAGACCAGAATTATCACGTTCATAGATACACGAGAAAGAACTTACCTACTTAGTGGTTTCTCTTACAACTGTAACATGACCATGATATTAATAGGTTTATTCAACCCAACAGGTGATTCTGAATCTTTTTATAATGTCACATTTTAAAATTGGGTGTATTACTATGTAAATATACAGGCTTCTCTTGAATGACGCGACTGGCGGCCCGTCGGTATCACGAAAATACAATGCATCTCCCTTCGTGCTGTAGCGCACATCGGTTCATCATTTCTCCCCGAAATAATGCAGACGATACAATATATTACTCCTGCCTCTTGTTATTAAGGGTGGTCGAACTGAAGACCCTTTGGGTCTATAGGGAAAAGTAGTACAAATGCGCTCAGAGGACAATGGCGCTCATGTAATGTTCTTGAATGAATGAATCTAGCAGATACTGCATACCACTGGCATTTAGCGGACAGCCGGGGTAACGCAAAGGAGTATCGTGGCCGTGGAGAAAGGTATGCTGGTTTGTTGACAGGAAGCGTGACTTGTGTGAATTTCTTAGTGCAGATACACCAAAAACATTACAAGGTAACACTAAATAGATTTCTACACATGTCTTACAAAGTACATCGTTTGGGAGTCCCTGGTTATGGCTATCAGATGACACTTTAATCGATCTTGTGGCGCTGTGTTTGAAGCATGATTCTCATGCTAAATCTAACCTGTCGTCGGCGGGGAATGCTATTACCCGCCAGGCGAGCCATGAGCCATGAGAGAGATTAAGTCTTCCGGGTGTTCCCGGGCGGTGTACAGAGCGCCACGAGCGGATTTACCCATGCAGTCTTAGAGATTTTTTCATTTCTCAAGCTTTTATGTCTTTGTAAGATGATGGACTTGATTTGAACACTTGTTTGCGGGATGAGCGTCCAGAAAGGAAGCCAGTGCCCGATGCCGCCACACCAGGAGTGGGATGCTTGCAGGGTCCGTCCAGTGTGGCGGGACCAGGGGAGAGAGGTCGTGTTCTGGTCACAGGGGACGGACTCGACTGACGGCGAATGTCAACACGTATTTGAATGTTACAATTATTTTATCCACGGATCACTTAAAGGGATATGGGATTTGTTACTTTCCATTAATCTTATACAAAAATAAATAACTAAACAAATAAATAAATACCAGCTCATATGTTTCACTGCACTGGTATTTAGCCTCTCAACCCAGATCAGTTCAGTGATGAAGATTTTATGACCGCAGAATACGTACAAATACCGGTACGTCAACAACCAGAGAATAACAGGCACTTTCTGTTGCGGACGAAGATCATGAAGCATCGCCTAGTGCACCTACTCATCAAGAAACGCCTGTATTGGACAAGACCTCAGCAACAACCAGTTCTTCCGCCATGAATCAAAAATATCAGAGTGCTCTAGCAATTCCTGGTCCCAGTTAGCAGAATTAGGCCTGTCCCTTCCTTCCTCACCATCCACTTTTGTCTCCAGAGACCCAGAAACGCCCAAAAGCTCTACTAAAATTTCCATCGCAGATAGTTCCCCCATTCCAGATCCCTCAAATGTTTCCAAGATGACCACTCGACGAAATCCAAATAAAATGTCTCAGATTCCAACAGCCTCTCCAATGAAGAAACAACTGCAGGAAGCAGAGAGATGGCGATGCCTAAAAGCTTCCACAAAAATCATTGGAACCAAAAGCAATATCACTAAAATGGCCGAAAAGAAAAATCCCAAGAATAGAAAACAGGATGGAAAATCGATTTGCCTGATAGCTCCAGTGACGAAGATTCTATCAGCGAATTAAACATATGTGGCGATGACGATCTTGACGATTTGGAACCTGTATCAAAAGTTATCTATTTTATCTGTGGATAATTTGGACAGAATAACGAACTGGTGATCCAGTGTGTCTCCTGGTATGAATGGGCATATGAAGAATGCAGTGGAGCCAACAAGCCTGATAATTATAAATGCGATTATTACATAAAGAAATATTGAATTGGTTTATTCCGTCTCGAGCGACATTAACCGCGCAATATCACTCGACCCAACCGTTTACATTTGTTTATTTCCATGGTTTCCTGTTTAAATAAATATTTTAATTTGTATTTGTTTCTAAGGCCTGTTCATGTAACTTGCAATTTATTATTTTTAAAATGGTTCCTGTAATTATATTTAAAGTTGCTACAAAATATTTCTTAAGTGAGCGCCATTACCCTACTCTCCCATATAAGTTGGGTACCTGTAGAAGTAATTGAAAACACTTGGAGCGGAATATTGGAAAATACATATCGGACACTGTTTTTAAATCTTTGAGCGTATGAGCATTTACTGCAAATGAGTTATCATTAAGCATTTTCCACAAATAATTATCACATAGATTTAGTTATGGAGATTGAGTCACTTTTTGTCATAAAAGACACGTAATCTGAGGCAGCGATTGCATTGTATGTCATGCAGTTTTTCCTTTACAGATAAAATCCAAGCTGACAACCCAAATGTAACTCCGTTTTGACAAAACAACAGTTAAGCGCAGAGAAACTAACCAAAAGTCTGAAGACTCCTTCTATCCGGGAGTGATGGAAACTCCAAGGTTCTTTTCACCTAAAAAGCCACCAGCCCCATCGACAACGTCAACACGGCATGGAAGCGGATACGCCACATACGCGCGTCAACCCCTCAGGGAAGACTACCGAAAGTTCGCCTAGTGATATAGCACACCTTCTGCTGGCTATGCAGGCTAGTACCCAGGACTTATGAGGCAACCCTCTACCCCCTCCGGGTGGCCCAGGCCTGGCCGGAGGTACCCGATCTCCTGCGGGTGTCAGGGACACACTGCCCACTCGAATCCAAGCCAATCTGAACTGCCCGACGGGAGGGGCTCAGCAGCTCGGCCCGAGGTTCCTCTAGTAACGTCAGAGGAACCACGAGCGCTAAGGGTCCGCAGCGCTCGCACCACAGCAGCTGAAGGTGACGGATCCCCTCCCCTACGGGAATGACAAAACAGCACAATAAACACAAGCTCTTTTGTAGAGCACCATTACATATGTAGAGTACCATTACATATGCTAAACAACGTTCCGTGCATACACGCATGGGCTAGACTACCGCCGAACGAAGGCATTGAAGTCGAAACTTGCGAGCATTCAGATCAAGTAGTTGTAAAAGAACGCTTGAGGGAGAGAGATAATAAGTGTTTATTATTAAATATGTTAAGTGTGAACTAGTAAGCTGATGTGATATATTTGTGTATCTATTGTTTATATCTAATACACACAATATTAATTTAAACTTTTATTTTCTGTTGCAGGTAAGATGAATTGTTTTAAACCGGTGGTGCCATAGATCCCCTAAACATTTATAAAGGTAAAATAAATTAAGTTTGCCATAGACAGCAATAGTGCAAACTGTAATGCTTAAAAAATACTCTTATTTTTTGTCTTTAGTATAGAAAATGTAATTGTTTTCAGATTAAGCTGGTAGTTTCTCTTCCTTCTCAGTAATTTTAAAGAAAATAATAGAAATATATTATGTTAATGTTTTGGAATGTAAGATGTTAAAATTCCACTTAGCTCCTAGGTAGTGCTGGTGTATGTGAGTGATAAACGCATTTTCTTAGATCAGGAAGATAGAAACACTATGCGAATTGACTACGCAATTATTTATGTCTGTAACTATTCAGTATGAATTAATGCTAGAGATTTTATTCTTTTTCTTTATTTTATCCCTTTATTCTTTTTTTTTTTTTTTTTTTTTTTTTTTGTAATTTACGTCCTTAAGCATTTTAACTCATATCGGACGATGAATGGAATGGGTGAAATTATGCTCAAATGGGCACAGGGTACATGGAGCTTAGAGTTACCCAACATTCGTCTTATAGGATAAGGAAAGCTCCGGAAAAAACCTTATCCAGGTAACTCACCCTGACCGAGATTCGAACTGGGGACCTCTTGAACGTGAGCTAGACATGCTACCATCTACGCTACCGAGGCGGGCTATTCTATTTTTATTAACAAAATAAGCTTCAAATAGGGTCTTGCTTCTATGGTCTATAAGAGGCTTATTTACTACTCCACTGAATTTAGTGTCAGCCAATGCAGGTTCTGTGTCGTCACAGATCACATCTCTCTTGCTTCCAACAGATATGAGAAGCTTGGGGAGAAATAGTACAGATGTAAATGGAATTGGTTAAAACCTTACTGGGAAGCAAAACGCAGCTACCTACTCTGCTTTCCCATTCTTTGGAACTTATAGTTGCTACTCCCACTTGGCTAACTATAAAGTACGACGTTTTTGGGGCTACTTAAATAACAGTAAGTCAAGTTTGAACTATTGTGCTTAACTTTACAGGGGATAAAATAATTTTCCCCCATAACACAGAACGTCTGATATTTTGGGCAAGAAACCTTTCATCAGAAATGCAAAGAGCAACAAATTACCAAAGTTCACTGTGTGCCAATAGCTAATTTAAAAAATACAGACAGCGCAATTGGACAAATTACCGCAGGGTACCATCATTATTAATCGATACATGACAAGAGGTAATGGCTATTGCACCTAATGAATATTAAAAACATAAAAGCATTCAACCTCAACTTTCTCTATGTAGTGTGACTTATTTGCCTGTCTCTTCTACAAATCCTTCATACAAAAACTTATTTTCTATATATTCTGTAGAGATGTTATAGTAATTTCTTGCAGCAATAATTCATACAATCTTGATAAATATCTGAATAAATAGTACATTACAATGGCTGCATATACACATTAGGAAACACAAGCTTACTGCTAGTTCGGTTGGATACCAATTTTTTTGTGTTGGAAATTGCTAGGTAGACTGTCTTGCAAGATATGTTCCAGAAAGTATTCCTTGGAGAAAAACAGTTTTAAGGGTGCCAATGTTGACTTATTAGCAGCTTCCTTTTCACATTAAAGAAGTCCCACACAGTTTTTAATTAAACTAATTATAAGTAATTATATTAAATGTGAGGCATTTATGTGCTATTAATATATTCAATCTAGGTGACATTCAGACATATACAACCGAAACTGCACATGTATACGACCAAGAAGGCGACCAGCCAACTAATTTAGGTCCTTTCCAGTCTAACTCAAGTGTAAAAGGTCTTAATGAGTCTATTTGTGTTTATATTTTGCAAGTGTACCATTGCATTAATTTGAGGGATGGTGTCCAGGTACTCCTTAGATACTTGAGTATATGTTCTGGTAATATGTGCAAAATATAAAGCGTAATAATCATGGTCTTAGATTAAATTGCGAATGAATGAAAATAAGATTTGCTATTTAAGAGTCAACAAGGAAGAATATACGAGGGGTATCGTAAAGTTTTAATAATCACTCTTTAAAAATGTGGTAGGGAGTTTGTGTTGCTATGTCCTTGTTAGATCTTCTCTACTTAGTCACCATTCAAATTTAGACATTTGACCTGCCTAATACCTTGATTGTAGACGTCTGCAGAATTCGCTTTAAACCACTCTTCCGCTTCATTAATGACGTCATTTGTGTTGTCAAATCGGCGACCACGCAACGGATTCTTCAATTCTGGGAACAAGAAAAAGTCACTTGGTGCGAGATCGGGCGAATAAGTCAGATGCTGTAAGGTCTCAAAGCTACATTCCCTTGTTTTGTCAACTGTAACTTGAGATGAATGAGCTGGGGCATTGTCAGCCAGAAGACGAATACCTTTGGAGAGCATACCGCGTCATTTCTTGATCAGAACTGCTCGTAACTTGTCCAGAAGATTGTAGTAGTATCGGTCAGTGATGGTTTGACCCTTGGCAAGATCATCTGTAAGGATGACTCCAAGACAGTACCAGAAAACTGAAAGCATGACGTCCCCAGCTGACTTTTGTACCTTTACCTTTTTGGGAAGGGCAAATCGGCATGCTTCCATTCCATGCTCATTGCTTTTGTCTCTGGATCATACTCATTGATCCAGGATTCATCCATGGCTACCAGACGATCAAAAAGTCCATCTTCATCCTGTTCCAACAGCATCAACATCTGTCTTGAAAGGTTACGACGTGTTTGCTCTTGAAAAAAGGTTAGCAAACACTGGACCCACCGTGCAGACACCTTAGACATGCACCGTTCGTCATGAATAATTTTCCACACACTACCATAACTAACATGTGTCTCATTCATGATCATTTGAATGGTTGCTCGTCTGTCTTCCAGTATTAAATACTCCACTATCTCCCTGTGACAGCATCCTCTGTCATTGACGGTCTACCAGCTCTTGGCTCATCTGTCAGGGACATGTGACCGGTTTGAAAATTCCTTTTCCACACAATAGTGTCATACGATGGGCAATCATTCTATAAACAACCGCCATCTCATAATGGATTTCCCGGGCAGTTTTGCCCTTCAAATGCAGGAACTTGATCACACTATGAGGCTCAATTTTCTCCATCTTACATCTCAGTCACTTCTGGCATTACTGTAGAAAAAAAAAAAAAGACTTTAATTAAAACTTTACGAGACCCGCTCGTACTTCTAAATTAATTTTAATTAAAGTTTATTAATCCATTAAATCCTGAATAGTGAACAGATAAATGTCTCGTACACACCGTCCTACGCATGCTCGCTTTGTTATTTTATCCGTCTTTCATGTAAGGGAACTGGCCTGGAAAGAGCATTGTTAAAGTACTGGAAGAATCTAGAAAATAATAGGAAATTCATATGTGACCAATACTGCAAAGCAAAAATAAAATACAGTTTTTGTTGTTGCTGTTATTTTGGTCTGGTGTTCATAAACTACTGACTTGTTTAGTACACTTTCTTTTGTAACCTTATTAAAATTTATCAACAGATGTGTTTTAGCTACTTTCATGAACTGTTACTTTCATTACATTTGGTTACTTTCATTAACATTCTGGTACTGCAGTAACCATTTCGCAGCAGGATCGGAGACTGGGCGCACCTTCGAAGCTAGCTCGAACCTTACCTTACCACAGTAAGCGTGACTTTCCCATCTGAGGCAAGGCACGCTGTTACTAAATGTTAGTGCATTTCTACCAATCTGTGTAACATATCGTTCATAAATGTTATATATGCTATCTGTGTGTACAAGCTGGAAATTTCTTTTGAAATTTAGATGTTTTGGATGTGTTTAATTGTAACTCTTTGGCCCATGACTGAGTTAAGACTTTTAATTCGGTTTAAAACTGAATCAATGTGAATGTTGGGTGCACTCCAAACGAAATAAAACTTGATGCGTTCAAATAGTAACTGGGAGGTCAGTTGACCTAATGGCTGAGTCGCTATTGTACACCAGAGATTTAGCCACGTACTCTAGCACGTAGGAATACCATTTTAACAGCGCTTGTCGATAATTTCTAATAAAACCATTTCTCTCTCGGTACAATATTGCTTGTGGTGCCACACATCTACAAAACAATAAAGATTAACGAGCGTGGACCAGGCAGGGGAAAACAAAACAGTAATCGCTTCCAGTCGTGCCAACCTCCTCCGAAAATAACCAGCAAAAAATGGTTGTAATTACGTTGAAACGAGTTCCAGAGGCAGGCAATGATACCGTTTCCCATCCGCCCACCCACCCAATTCATAGGCGGCTTTTAAAAAATTCAGCGCCAGTCGACGGAGAGAATCATTTATTCATGGAGCCTCTGGTGACCTATCAGTTGTCAGCAGTGAGAAAGCAAGGGTTGGAAACATATATACATATATACAAATTTAACTCCACGGTTCGTGTATCGATTGGAACAATAATGTGATCCGCTGAACAGGTGAGTTCACTTCCGCTTATTGAAAGCGCTTTTCAACTGTTGGACGTTTAATTAACAATTACAGGTTTAAATATGTAAAACTATGCATTCGATTCTCCATTACATCGCTTCTGGGAAACAATAAATTGACTGAGTTACAAAACCAAACGAATTTTTATTTAAGAACTGGGCGTGTTACTGGGTATACAACACTATTTTAGCATTTTAGTTAGTACTTTTTTTTTGTGAATTACGTAGCTTGCATCGTATTGTCTTAAATATGGATTAGCACCGATGTTTTAATAAGTCCTGCTAGCATAACTAAAGCCGAACAAGATGGCTCGCACGATCTTCACAAGTGTTGGGTTCGAGACGAGCAGATGCGCAAGCACTTGCTATTTGGACCTTCTCGCCTCCTCCAAAGAGTGGTCTACTACCGACTGGAGCTTTCCACGGTTGCCGCTGGAGGAGATCTCTGAATCACCCTTCTAGCAACTTCCATCCAGGTGGACAAGCCATTAATGTTAAGACACTTCGCTTTTCTGCCGCTTACGCCGTCCATACCTGCAACCCATACTCTCCCACGGTTCCTTCAGCTCATCCTTTCCTCCCCGGGGGGTATGTGCAAAGAATCCAAATACTGTCAAGTTCTTAGATGTCCCCTCCATTATAGGTAACTAAACTATCTCTAGCATGAAAAGGTAAAACGACTCGAAACTGCAGAGTTCTTTAGGCACTTTTCAATGATGTGTTCTGCTTGAGCAAAATTATCTTCAACCATGCCCATAAACATAGAAAGTCGTTCGGTAATTTTTTGAGATCAACGAATGCTTGTATTTGTTATAATTATTTCCAGATCAAAGGTCTCCATTTAAGTATCCAATTGAAACAAACAGAATTTTGAAATCTCAATTAAATTAACGAAAAACTAGAAAAGTAAGAGGGAGAGATTTAGTAACATATTACCTAAAATGCGAGATCAATTTCCCTCTTTTTTTACTATGACCTTTAGATCTTTTGCCGTTTCTTTTATATTTTGTATTCACAAATCACAAAATCTCATGATTTTTGTAATTTGAACTAACTCCAATAGTTAATAAGAAAATACAATGACAATGGGCGCTTCAATCCGACAAGTTATACATCGGCTGGGGGTGGGGATTTTTCTCCGATCAAATTGATTCCCCATCTTCCCCAGAGTCTGGAAGTATGAATGAGAGTGTGAATGTGTGCTTGATCTAATGATTAAAACCCAACGTACACGAGTTAACAACTTCGATGCGTTCCAAAGCAGAACTGCCGCCGATACGACCATTGCAGTAAAAGGTGGGGTATAAATGGAACAAATAACAAACAAGTAATACATTTTCCACGTCTATTCCATGTCCTTACATTCATGATTTTTTTTTCAATTTTCAATTTAACTAATTTATTTCAAGTCATCCAGATATACGTGGCCATCCTGTGAGGCTACAGCTGGGATCATCAAGATTTTCTGTAGGTAGCTGTACAAACTCGCTAAGCAAAGCTTGTCACTTAGTAGGCAGTTTGTCTTCCAATTGCTAGTCTATTTAACACAAATCACGAATTGCGTTGGGATCATGAACTGTCGTGACAACGGAGGAATCTTGTTCGAATCCCGATCGTGACTACATGTGCAGTCTGTCCAGCTATCAGGCGATCGTTGTCCAGTGAGGCTATACCTGTATTTATTGACTTAAGGTAAACATGCTCGTAAAACTCTGAAGTTAACCAAAGGAAGTAGTCTAAATATTGGCATTAAAATTGCTAATTATTTTTATATAAAGTATACAAAATTATTGATGTTACCAATATTTGAAAACTTTAAGATGCTAAATTTTACATATTGTTTTCTAAATAACCTT
Source organism: Mantis religiosa (assembly GCA_030765055.1). Lineage (NCBI taxonomy): Eukaryota > Metazoa > Arthropoda > Insecta > Mantodea > Mantidae > Mantis > Mantis religiosa. The sequence goes on along the minus strand of CM060949.1, from coordinate 151,020,424 downwards.
TAAATCAAAAATTAAATTTTGTGTAGCAATAACGATTTTGCTCTTCATTATTGGCGACTTCTGTGTAACGGATAAACTGTAAGAGATAAACTATTACAACACAAAAATGTAGCTGGCTAAAGCCAAAAATTTATGCCACATAAATTTTTTTGTGAATGTAAGAAATTTTTGAGTGATTTCTTGTTTGCAGCTCAAATTATGCAGTAACTGTCGTCAAGCCTACTGTATTCTACTATTGTACCTATAAGGAAATATTAATAAAAGCATTTCCAGAAATGTCTATATCCATTAACATAAAAGAATAAGATTTTGTACGAATAATATTCTTTTTTTGAAAATAGGTAAAAATGTCGTGTGAGTGTAAGACATCATAATTTTTCTAGCTTTTTCGAATTTCCCTACATATTTTTGAAAGCTGTAAATTTTATATTGATATTCCTGACTCGGCTTATAGTCCAAAATACCAGACATATTTTCTTTGTGAATTTTGAGACAATATTGTTAATATATTTGATTTTAAAATATTTGCAGGTCTGTTTAATTTATTTACGTTTACCTAAATCACTGCGAAATAATCGCCTATTATAGAAATGTTATAGTTGTCCTGTATAATGGTTTTTTTTTTTTTTAATATTAAGTTGGAAAAATAAGCATTCTTAAGAAGAGTTTGTAAAAGCTATAAGAAGGCATGTTTAGAATGGGTAGAGAAAGGAAAAGTTACATTGGATCGATTGAATCATACAGAGCTAGTGTGGCGACACTCCAAAGCGCTGGAAACAATGGTGAATAATGTCCAAGGATAAACAGTGCTCATTTTAAAGGGCCGAGTGGTCGTTTTTTGTTACTCACGTATAAAAGACGGTCCGAGGTCTCTCCCTCGAAAGTGCTTTCAGCCACCCTTGTGCGGATGAAGGGATGAATCCCTTGTAATTTCAACGACGAAATCCGCGGATTTGAGAAGAGGAGATGAAAAGCAAAAACAAATATCTTCCATAGAGAGGATGAAATCTACAAACCCAAGTGGACAGCGGGTAGCTTCCCTTTTGCAAAGGGCTAATACATAACAATTTCCCTTGGGAGGAAAACGTCCAAAACATGGAATATATGTTTCAACCGCCAGAGAAAGGAAAATAGGCGGATAGAGTGTCCATTCTTTCCATCTGCGGTGACCACTGCGGAGTCCATCTTGTGCGACAAGGTGTCGGGAAAATGAAATAACGCGAGGGAGAAGAATCGATAGGAAGGTAATCATGGGGAGTGCAGCAGAGAAGATGGCCCCCATGCACGCAAGGAACCCCGAGGTGAGAAAATGGGCGACATGCAACGCTTCCCTAACAAGGATTCTCTCTACCTGGCTTCCCGAAAACCAACTGGGCGTGCACGATTAGGCCAACCAGGATCATTCACTCTGTGTACACATGAAACACAGCCATAGTAGAGATAGCTTCGCAGCTGTCGAGAGCTGGATATTAATTCAAACAAATGTACTTTTTGGGTTCTGGGGCAGATCTCTCCACACTTTATGTAGCGTGTGTATATGAATATGCTGATTTCTAAAAAGTACATTTTTAAAGGTTTTTATAAGTGGTAACATTTTAAATTTAGAAACAATTTGAAAGTACAAAACACCTTCAAATTACAAAACCATAACAAACTGATCGATAACTTCGTCTAATACAAAAATATAATGAACTGATACCAAGTCACGTAGAACTGTTTTAGTTATGTCTTCAATTGTCTTAGTATGAAAAACATGATTGCCCAAAACAGCGGAAATTTTAAAAATAGTATTTTGTGAACAAAATAAACAACCAAAGAAGTCAAAGTTAGACTTCAGATGGTCTTAGCTTGTTGCAAAGAAATCTCCCTTCAAAGCAAATAAAAATTTCCTTTCTGAAGAAATACTTCTCTCTTGATAGATAGAGTTAACATGAAAAATTCAATGCCACGGCCGGGATTTGAACAACGTATCTCCAGATTTCCATCCAGTCGCTCTAACCCATTGAGCTACCATGGCCAACTTCCCGTCATGACATTAAATTCTCCATTTCACGCATTCGAAAGCGGTCTACAGAGGAAATATTTGAGTCAAATGTAGAATTTAATATCATGACGGCAAGTTGGCCATGGTAGCTCAATGGGTTAGAGCGACTTGACGGAAACCAGGAGATCCGTTGTTCAAATCCCGGCCATGGCATTGAATTTTTCATGTTGACTCTATCAAAAACCTTCGCCTATGAACGGCTAGTATGAAGAAATTATTAATTTTCATCGATTAACTTTTCTCTTGCATAAAGTTTCAGTAAAATATATTTTCTTATAAAAATCACTACATTCTGTTGTATCAAAACTGAACAAACTTCTGAAGGGAGGAGCGCAGCCCCCTTAAACAGCCCCTGAAATGAATTGCTTCCCTTCATCGCCAGCAAATATACGCTAGTCACTGTTTTCACAAGACACAAAACACTTTACTTCTGAGTAAAATGTTAATGACTAAAGCAGTATAAGAGAGCTGACCATTTCGTATTTTCAGTATCTCTCAGTTCAAGGCAGAAATGAGATTACATATTCATTAGCACACAAATAAATAAGAACAATATATCCTTCTTGATATATTCACTGCTTACCCAGTATTCTTCATGTTATATAATAGCTCAATTACACATTTATCTGTAGATACAAGAGGAATAGAAGAGGCTGGAATGATAATCATACTGAAACATAGGTACTTAGAATGGATGAGCACCGAGAGAGCTTTCGTTTGCAATGCAGAACCAAGCAGCCTAAACCGTTGACATCTTCACCGGCTGAAACTCGACTAAAGACCTGATCAAACAGTTGGAGTAACCTTTGGAAAACACTGCCCAGCCAACATTTACTAGCAAGTGCAATAACCGAACGTGAGCTGTTCGGCCAACCCGTCGTAGAACCGGTGATGGAAATCCAGGTGCTGGAGTTGCGGAGAGCCCGCTTAGGTAGGGGCAGACAGCGGGTGCGTCGGCACAGTTGCCTCGCCTTAACATTGAACATTGTGCAAACAGCGAGAATGATGTGGTAGCGCATGAATAGACAGGAAATGCCCTTCCAGGATGTTCGTGAATATTGCGCGAGACCAGATGTAGAGAAGGCTGCCAGAAAGGACGCCGGTCAGACACTGCGAGCTGCATATCTCCCCGGATCAAACTCTTCTAAGAAATCTTGCCTGGAGTTGACCATTGGCAGGAACAAGCTACAAATGTGAGTATCCCAGGTCACAACCACCGAGGAAGGTATGCTTTTGGCACCCTTGATTTCTTCGATACCAAGATGAATGCCGAGCGCCTCACATTGCACCTGGTGGGCGATGAGATCCTACTAAACCGTCTAGAAGAGAAGTTGTTGTAGTTTCAAGAGGAGCAAAAGAAATGGGCACAGAAACCCCTAACTAGGAACTTGATTCTGGACGGAGCGCCCCTCTTGGTGATGGGATTTATGTTGTAAGGGTACTGCTGCCTAAGGCCGTCCTGGTGAGGGTTCTTAATACCAACAAGGCCAGGAGAGACTTTGCAGAATTATCACGTTACTGATATGTTGGGGGAGGGAACGAGATTTGAAAGCAACTACTGTGTATTCCATTTATTGCAGCATATTTTAATAATGATGAAAAAGTTTAGCAGTAATCGCGGCTACTTATCTCGTTATAATATGACACAACGGCATGATTTTATAACGTAAAACATCAGCTCGTTTCTCAACTACAATATTATCAGTATGCAGAGATTAATATTAGCAATCACTATATAGTAATTAAAATTCAAGTCATTCAGGTGTTTTACCAATCCATATTCAAGCAGAGTCAATTACTAATAAATTGTCTCGAAAATCTGTGTCTAATTTCAATTTTTAGTGTAATTATTTTTCCTTCTCACTGTTTGTAGCACTGATTGTCATTCCTGAACACATTGATTGTTTATTCAATTAGTACATATAACGTGATCCGACTGTTGGCAGAATGGAAATTTCATTTTAAAAAACAGGAAGTGGAAAAGTAATAATCATTATATAATGAAATACGAGGTTATGGCTTCCATCAGATAAATTCATAACCGCTTATAGTAGTTACGTGAGTGTGTTACAGCCAATGCACGCAGCTATTCGTGCCTTATTCATGAATCAACTTAATCAATAATTTGGGTATTCAAAAACCAATGACTGTACTTTTTTCTCATATAATAACGCTTTATTACAATGATGTATAATCATGTACAATAATAATGATTAGAGATCTAAAAAGTCTATTCCCGTGAACTTTTCTTTTCACTATCAGCGGTTGGTACAAACTGAAGCGAAATTTCGTGATCTGTGAATGAAAATACAAAAGAAGCGATAGGGTAGAACGTGGCTATTCCGCTCATTTCAAGTTTATGGTATTATAAAACAAATAAAAAACAATTATTTTATGTTAAACATAGAGCAGAAGGGTCTTTATTAATCGCTTAAAGCGTACAGATGTCATGAACATACATATTTTATTTTCTATAGTTGTGATCAAATAAAACAGCGACAGAAAGGAAATCTCAGAAGTAACGGACTATTCCGCCCGGCCCTGGGGCTATTAGGGCTCAAATTACTTTTGCATTTTAATTAAATGCATTTGCCACAAATGAAGTTTTTCTTACCAATTGCACCAAGGCACACTTCGGGAAACCCATAGTCCACATTTCTGGAATTTGATCGTCTCCTTTAATCCACAAAATCCACATGGTGCATCTTCCTCATTACTGTATTCTATTTGGACTGGAACCGAAGCATCACTTCACTCACTATTTCCACAGTTTAGTTTTACAATAGATCTATGCTTTTCTTTCCTTTTGCTCCGGTGTACATCCAAAGCCTTTTGCTGCTAAGTATTTTATTTAACCTGGAAACTAAATGTTTCTCCTCCTCCAAACTGAACTCTGTAGAATGACCAACAGATTTGTACATTCCTCCTCCTAATGCTTCTTGACGTTGATATGCATGAACACGATCCTTGAGTGTAGAGTGAGGCACTCTGTATAGGCCAGCTGCTTCTCTCATACTTACATCCACTTAATATTCTCGTAACAGCACGAGCAATGTCATCCTCGTCCAGTTTCGTTCCAGCTTCCTTTGTTTATATGTGTGTACCATCTGAAACGATCAAATAAAATCCAGTAATAGTTGTGTAAGAAATAGTTAGGTTAAAAGAGTACAAAAAACCTGTTGTAGCTGGATGAGAATAGCCCTCTTTGCTTGGGTGAAATAACCCCAAATGTTGAACTTTTGAAATTGCACGCCATATGAGAGCTATGATAAAAGAAACGCGCCATGACGTAACCCAAACTATAACCCACTGGCACTCATTTTCAATCAAAATTCTATCTGCAGATACTATGCCCTAAGTTACAAACAGTATTTCTTATTCAAGGCAAATAACGCAACATAAGTTACTTGCCTTGCAATCTCCTTCTGTCAATACTATTAAAACACTAGCCTACAACCTCAAGCAAATTCATGGAAACGTAGCTCAAACATCAAGCTTGACAATGAACTGGCAGGCAAGTCATCGCTGCCCATGACTGTTGGGCAGTACACCAATTTGCTTATTTCAGGCGGAAAAGCCCCGTGAGCGAAATAGCCCCACCCTACCTAACTATATGTAACCCTAATAATAAGAAATGAAACAGGCAAGTCACTTCAGTGATTATTCTAAAAGTACAAACAAAATTACATCGTTCTCCTATTATAATTATACAATGTTGCTTAGGGAATTTAATTGAACTTCCAAACTCACGCATGTTTACATTCATTTTGGAAATATTTATTATGATAATCATCCATACTCACGCATGTTTACATTCATTTTGGAAATATTTATTATGATAATCATCCATTGATCTTGAAAAACAATTGGCAGCTGTGATATTACTGAGTATATGGTTGTAATACCAACATTCAGAAAATATTTGGCATTATATGTGGGAAGCTACTTGATGAAATTGCAGTTTGTGAATTACGATGAGAATAAAATAGATATACATTTTTGTGGTGTTAAAAGATTTAAAAGCTTATATCTTAACTCTATGTAGCATAAGGCTATATTTCAAAACTGTAGTAAATAACGATAGGTCACTTATTAGAGGTCTCAGGAATCTTCATGCACTAAATCAGGTGCAGAAGAAAGTGATCTGTACGTAAATATATTGAACGCGTTTTAGCAGAACAGTGTAAGGAACGACGTAAGTTTACCGTTAACATCTTTAAATTTACTTTAATATGTTTTCATTTGTCAGCACATTCTCATGTTCCAATGAATGAACCGTGTACACCTTCTTATTAATAACGAAATAAAATAATACAAGTCGCTAACATGCTTAATTTTGAGATTATTGAAATAAAACTCGCATAACTGCAGATTTATTCTAAGTGTTCAGCGATCACACTTAACAAGTGTGCGCTATTTGGCATTCCGTAACTAGATTGTTATTGCATTTCCCTCACTTGAAGTGACTACAGAGGGTGAGGAATTAACTTGTGGGGCCTGTTATCACTGACAGGTGCTAGTCAAGTCGCTGGCCAGTCAGGCAGTAAGAATGCATTATCTTCGTAGGCATCACGTCATCGACGTTGCAACTGCTACGGGTTCAGTGGAAGTTTGCCCGCGTTTACATACACTGTTTACACGCACTTCATTTAACAAAGTGGTTTTAATCACTATAAGTGTTATATAATATTCATAACTTGACTATCTTTTAATATCTCGTGGATATTACTATTACCGCTGTGGACGGACAGCGAGTAAATATGGCAATCGTGTGGCAGCTCGAACGTCAGTCAGAAAAAAATTTCTTAACAAAAAATTACGAAAGGGCTCGTACACTGTTCAATAACATTTTGGTTTCGCTTTTCCACCAGCACGAAGATACCGACTGCCAGATATTTATACGAGGGCTGTTCAATAAAGAATGATCACAATTTTTTTTGACAACGCACCTTTACTCATCCTCATAATTTTGATGGTCCCTTTCAAAATAGTCTCCCCTGAATGCGATGCACTTGTCCCAGCGTTTCTGCCAGTCTTCAAAGACATGCTGGAAACTATTTTTCAGAGATCCTTCAAAATCGCCTACGCAGCCTTCACCACTGCTTCTGGTGATGGATAATGCCTCCCATGAAAGCATTTCTTCAAGTTAGGGAATAAAAAATATCACATGGTGCTAAATCCGCACTATAGTGAGAGTGAGGGATTCACTTCACGTTGATTTTTGCAAGATATTCAGTAACAGCATTGGCAATATACGGCCACGCATTATCGTGGTACAGCATCCAGCCTGCTTCACGGAAATGTGGTATTTTGCGCCTGATGTGGACTTGCAATGTTTTCAGGACATCCCTGTAGTATTGTCCAGTTACTGATGTGTGTACAGATACAACATGCCAATAAACCATTCCATGAATATCAAAGAATGAGTTGACCATAACTTTTCCAGCAGAAGCAACCACTTTTGCTTTTTGGGGGATTGGTGATGAAGGAGATTTCCACACTGAGCTTTGCTGTTTACTCTCAGGATAAAAATGATATAGCCAAGTTTCATCAGCAGTGATTACGTTTGAAAGAAACTTCGGATTTTCCTCTAACATCAACTTTAACTGCATGCAGACCTGCATGCGAATGTCCTTTTGTTCGGCAATCAACAGTCTTGGAACCCATCGCGCACAAACACGTCTCATGTGTAATGCTTTTGTCACCAACGTGTGGGTGGCATCCAATGAAATGTTTAGTATTTCGGAAAGTGATCTTAAGGTAAGTCGTCGTAACTGGAGCACCGGGTCCACCTTCCTTTGAAATTGATTGTCTCCCCTCTTTAAACATTTTAAACCACCTTTGAGCTGTGCTGTACGAAAGAACAGACTCTCCATAGGCCTCCTGTAACATTTTATAGGCCTCAACTGAGGATTTGTTGAGACGAAAGCAGAATTTCAAAGCCGCATGTTGTTCCTAGCGTGTTACCTCCATTGCAGCGGTAGGCGATACTGAGCATGTACCTACTGGTTCTCATAGGAGGGAACCAGGAGTGCCAACAATGAAACAAATAGGCGTGTTTGTTTCACATTAAGTTAACAGAATACAATAAGATTGAATTTTAGTGGGAAAGATTATTACCGTAAAAAATAATGATCATTCTTTATTGTACATCCCTCGTATTTATTGCTTTGCCTTACGCTACTTTGGAGGAGAAACATCGCGGAGCAATATAAAACGTACGTGCAGGTTTTAATTCGAATGAAAGATTTGTATGATATGTTCTCGTAGTCTCAAAGAATTAGATGTTTGAGTAGGGAAATTTGCTGTACCATTGGCCCTTTAAAAGAAATCTAAAGTTTAGGGCAAAACAAAGCAAACAAAATAACTAAAGGCACTGAATTGAAGATTAATATTGTTTTTATTCAAGTTTCACCAATTTATGTTCATGCTATACCTACTGCCTGATTTTCTTTACCGGTTTTGAACTTCAAAGAGACTTTTTAAATATGTAGATTTTTCTGAAATGTTAAGTGTGCCTTTTTGTTTTTAACATTTGACAATTTTCAATTTTAGTTTAATTCTGTAGAAATAGTTTTGTGGCTTAATCTTTATATGTTTATCACAATTGGTGTCTCATAATAGGCATATTTAGGAATACTTTTCGCTTAGCATAAAATCGTAATGAGAAGAAACTCTAGCTTTACTATTCCGTCATCTGGGGCAATGACATTTATTAACGTTTTAAGCATATTGGGCATAAGTTATCATTTTGCACCCTTCTGTTATCATTTTCCAGTAGTATCAGTAGAAAGTTCATTTTTATGGCTGTGAAATTCTCTGGTAAATAGTTTGCTGACAGCTATTTCTTCGGCGAACTGTAAAGTCTCTTTAATTGATTCTGGAACGAAAATGGATCGCTACAATACGTTACAGCTCTCCTAATTTTAATCTACAAATGAGATGAATATATTACCTAATGGTCCATGCCAATGAGCACTACATTAATCACTGCTTGAACCTAAAATCCTTAATTTAATAACTGTTGCTTTAGATTGGGATGCGAGATTACACAACATTTATTTTGTTGTTCAATTTATGCTGGGAACATCTTAACTTAGAACATTATTTATTTCATTTTATAAACGAAATGAAAAGGCGAAATGTTATAGACAAAAGACGGAATGTAGAAGCGCAAAATAGTTCTGCGAAAACATAGGAGCATCTGTTTTTGAGGACTGTTGTGGATCATGAAGGAAAGTGATATAAAAATGCAATCTGTGACTAAGGCTATGTACTGTGCGAGCTTCAAGAAGGCCCTTCTTTGTTCTTTTGTTACTTGTTAGTGAGTTATAAAGCGCTCACACAGAGGTCAGCACTAGGGGCGAGGGTATCAGTAGATCTTGTATAGCTTGACCTTGAGGTTCATCAGTGGCGGCTGGTCAGTAGCCATTTCGATTTGTTACCGTAGGGAGTAGAAGTAGAGGGCGTTAAAGAAGGGAAATCAAAGAAAACCAGAACTTCTCTTATCCATTTAGAAACCCCTCTTTTTCTCTATTGGAGAAGGGAATTAACTGCAACACTCTCGATGGAAAAGAGGGCAGGAAAAAAAATTGGGGTCTAAAGGAAAAAGCATTAGAAAGAAAACAGTCTTAGAAATGCAATGTATTCAGTGCTTGAAATTATTCTATTAAGTATTCCTCTGCCACTGCTTCTCCCATACTTTCCATATGCTCAATATTTCATTAGCAGTTCTTTTTTCTCCTGTGACTGACAACCTGTGTAGTATTTTGTCTTTGTCTGTTTTTTCCCTCTTGTAGTTTTCTTTTTTCAGTTATGTGAGAGTGTACGCCTGCAAAAACCTTATCTTGTTAATTAGCCCTTCCAAATAAACACACCAAATTAATTGCTTACTTGAGTCAGTTCGCAAAGTAAAGTTTTAAAGATTTTCTCCTTTCAGCCATTACAGAGGACAACCTTTTGGGAAGTTTTACTTTTTATTTTTGTAAAAATATTATTCATATGTTCTCTAATACTTGCCTATAGCATGCAGAGGATACGTTGTATTCCACCCAAAAAAATAGGTATATAGATTTTATTTTATTTATTTTTTTATAATTTTTATTGATCGATCAGCAGTACACGCTTTACAGATCAGAGTGAAAAAAGGTAACAGTACAGTAAGAACAATAACTCAGGGGTAGGCTAACAGGCCGCCCTCTAACTACATTAAGTTAGAACTCCAATAATACTCTCTGAGAAATTATGTCAATATTGAAGATGTAAGACAGACATCAAGCACTAGAATCACTCGAATCGGATGTATCACTTAGAAGCAGGTCCTGTGTTAGTCTCCTCTTCAAGCGTGAGTGCTGGCGCGTGCGGACGCCGATGTTATAATGCACAGCTCCTGAAACTTCTTGCAGCGTGGAAAAGAAACGACGGGCGATCCTGTGAATGTAGTCGTGAAGAGGTAATAGTCCTAGTTCGTGATGGAACTGCTGATTACGGATGAACCATGGAGCGTTGGTAGCGATGTGCATGAAGCGATTCTGTATGACCTGAAGACGACGCAGATGACATGTGTGTGCAGCCCCCCACACTTGGCAGGCATATGTAATAAGCGGACGAACGAGTGATTTGTAGAGTAACAATGAAGACTGTAGGCCGAGGCTGGAACGGCGATGCAACAGAGGTGAGAGTTTTGAAAGTCGCCCGGAGGTCAGTGATATAAGACGATCGATATGAGCATGCCAGGTCAGTCGAGAATCCAAAAGCACTCCAAGGTATTTAACGGGAGTTGTAGTGGGGAGCCAAGGGATATTGTTCCTGTAGAGACACAACGGAGTAAGCGGAGTATATCGGCGAAGAGTGAAGATTTTAGCTTCCGTTTTCTGAGGGTTCAATGAGATCCGCCAAGTGCTGAACCAATGAGTTAGGCGATCTAAAGAGGGCTGTACTACTTGTGCGTGCTGGAGATTAACATGAGAATAATATAGTACTGTGTTATCAGCGCAAAGTGCTAAAGAAGTCGGAGCTAAGTCAGGAATATCAGAAATGTATATATTAAATAGAGTCGGGGCCAAGATATATATAGATTTATGGCTCATGTGCAATGGATTGTTTGTGATTCTATCCCCGTTGAATAAGCGAACCTCAAGATGAGTAGTTATTAAAGTGCAGTTTCTTCCGGTTAAGGAATGACTAATTAAGGAACGTCGACCACCCTGGCCGACTAGGACACGCCTCATTGAGACGGTCTGAAACAAGTGCCGCATGTCCAGCCCCTTCGTTACTACGGTAATGAACTCCAGATTTCCAGATACCATCTGCCAAGCTCCAGATTTAAACTGGTCTAAGTAGGGGAGCTATTGGTGGCAAATTCTGTCTCCACGGCTAAAAGAAGTGCGAGACTTCTGAATGATCCAAAGGCGTAGTGCCATCCTCAAATTGACTGTATGTAACCGAACTGCCATGTTTATAAAGTGTTCATAAGTTTGCACAGATTTCAACTAAACTGAAGAATTTTTCTCAATCCATTAATGTAGAGTTTAAATTAAATTACACAATACATGTTGCCTTAACAAAGATTTATAAACATGTACATAATATTTTTTTTTTGAAAATTTATACTTATTATAAACAATAATCCTTATATGTATACACAGTAACTGGGTTGATTTTTACAATTCTTTTAGCATTTAAAATCGCTGTTCTTCCCGATGTACATAGGTTATAAGATAACTCTTATTTGAATTCCTAAAGAACATTTTGGAGTCATGTAAGAACACGCTTTTCAAGAAGGCGTTCACATTTTGTTTGGAGAGTCTATTGTAGAAACGAATTGTTACTCCGCAGATATTATATATAAGATAAATTGAGCAGTTATTTAATTCCAAGCATTGCAAAAATTGTCACTAGTTAGTAACCGAGAAAAACAAAGATAAACAAAATAAGATTCAACTAAATCGACCTTATAACGGTAGTATATCATGCATACGTGAGAACTTTTTGTGTATTTCCTCCGGAAAATTCATAGATTATTAGAACGCAATTTAAATAAAGTGTTTAACAGATGTATAGTAAACAAAATGACCACTTTTATATCGTTATTCTGTATAGAGATTAGGTTAAATTGCAAATTAAACTGGATAGTTCTTTAAGCATTAAATGCCAAATCTCCATAACTCTCTGTCTCTTTATAGTTAGGTAATTTTGATTGTAATTAACGTGCTCCAACGCTAAGTCGTATTGGACGATGAATGGAATAGGGGAAATGATGCTCAAATGAGCCCGGGATCCATGGAGCTTAGAGTTCCCCGAAATTCGTCTTTCAGGATAAGGAAAAAAACCGGAAAAACCGTGTCAAGGTAACCCACCATGATCGAGATTCGAACTCGGGACCTCTTGAACGTGAGGCAGACACGCTACTATCTACGCTACCGAAGAGAGCAGGGGTTAGATGTCAAGAACCGTAAAAAATGATACCTAATCAATTTATTGTATAAGCCAGATTGTCCATCGAATACGGAACAAGTGATTTTCCGATTAGCAAACATTAAGTGATTCAAGCTCAATATAGAAACATTGTATTTAATTACACAATATTTTAAAAATATCTCCTATCCAGTGTATGTAAAAGTTAACATCATCAAGATAAAATGTTAATGTTAATATTTTAAGGACATCTAAAGTATTCTGATGTATACAGTATTACAGAAAGAGCATTAGAGAACGTTCACATGCCGTTAATCTTTTTAGTATGTAATAGTTCAGCTCCAAACTGTAAGGATTTTCCTCAAAATTAAGAAAGTTCAGAAATACGTCCCTGTATCTGTTTCTCTTACCGATAAATTACATTTTTAACTCATATACATATTATTGCCACCAGTATCCTTCGTATTTAATTTCATAGCTATGCTCTAATTTGTTCACTTAATTAATCTAAAGATATTTTTAACTACTTATACATTTAATGAATATAACATTTTACTAGCATGTTGAATTACTGTTGAAGACATTTCAGTGAAATCAGAAGTATTTTAAGGAACCTTTATTATCCTGTTGTTTTTGTGGTGAGGTAAGAATAGAGACTGGCGAAATGAACAGTACAGTTTATCCCCCTTGTAAATGGAGTAAAATTTTTAACTTCTTTTGAAAGTAAGTTAAATAATGTTTACAGGTAAAGAGTGCGATGAAGGGAATCTGTGAAAAACTTCCTCTTGCATCGCTGAAAGGAATTCTGGTTTGTACACACTCGTACAGATACCACTTTATTTTCAGTTAAGAAACCTCAAAACGAGCGGTGTAATCTAGATACGATCTTTTAGATGAAATGGAATGGTACCTAGCCACAGATATATGGAAGGGACAGCTCACTAGTATAGTATTGTTGATCTCATGATCCTAAAGGAAGTAATTTTGCTGCGATAGGCACCTATTAAACGGGAGCTCAGGGCGTGCTGAGCTCTTGCAGCTATTGAGTGCCCCAGGATGAGCTTCCCTGCTGTTATAAATGACTCATGACTAAACGAGTAGAAGGGAAAGAGAGCCAATAAAACGACGAAGGAAAAAAGATCCAGCATCCTCATCAATCTTTTCATCTATATCTCGGTTATTTCTTACCTCACTTGATCCTGCAGTTATTAGTTTCCTATGTTGGATTTACTCCTTTTGTGTGTAATCTTGCTTCCTAAATTGGTGCAAAGGCCTTTTAAATCTTACCGTAAAAACTTTCGTTTTGACCACACCAAAGCGTCTTCAAATACAGTAGTGACAATTAATGTATTCTTCATTTTTTACTACCTAAGTCATGTTAAGTCAAGATAAAGCTTATAAAAGTACTTCCTTACTCATTTCGTTGTAAATATAATAAGGATAGAGTTAATCACCTCGATTGTCAGAAGTTACAAAGAGTGCAGCTATATTATTTATTATTTTTGTAATTTACGTCCTCCAACGTTAAGTCATATCGGAAGATGAATGGAATGGGTGAGAAGATGCTCAAATGAGCCCGGGGTCCATAGAGCTTAGGGTTACCCGACATTCGTCTTTCAGGATAAGGGAAAAACCCGATAAAACCTTATCCAGGTAACTCACCCTGACCGAGATTCGAACTCGGGACCTCTTGAACGTAAGGCAGACATGCTACCACCACGCTACCGAGGCGGGCTGTGCAGCTATATGCTGACCTAGAACCTACATTCTATTTTAATGACATCTCCAGAAACAAATTAATAATAGCACTTTAAAAATGATACAGCATTCCAAATTCAAACTAGCAACAATGAACATCTTTAAATTGACTGATACACTAAACGCCATTTTAGAAATAAGTGTGCTTTGAAGTTAACTTTCTTTTTGGCAGTTATACTTAATTCCTTCCGAATAAAACTACTTATCTCCAGTTTGTCATAAACATTTGTATTATGATCAAAATAAAGCTAGTTGTTCGCTTCTGTAACATAAGTGATAACATGTTTGCCTCACGTTCGAGAGGTCCTGATGTCGAATTTTGACCATGGTGGGTTATCTGGATGAGGATCTTTTCTGTTTTTTTTTTTTTTTTTTTTTTTTTTTTTTTTTTGACTTACCCTGAGAGATGAATGTCGGTATCTCTATAGATCCTGGGCTATCCATGGATCATTTCACCCATTTCATTCTTTTTCCGATATGACTTAACATTGGAGAACGTAAATTAAAAAAAGATCCTTACTGTAGGTAGAATTAGGATTACTGGGAGAAGATTCAGCACTCAACCAGCCTTGTTGTATTGTACCTATGCCCCCAAGTGGGGCATCTCCGGGAAGAAGAGTGAGGCGAGAGGAGACAGGGCGGCCGTCCCAAGGAGTCACGACAATGCAGAGAATAGGGTTCCTGCATTTTACTTAAATAGAAACCTCCCCCAGTAGGCCAGGACAACGAGATACTTTCCCTGTAGTTCGGAAGTGGTCCCAACAACCGGTTCGGAGACTGGCAACCGTCTTAGCGGAGGAGCTTAGAGCATATCATGCTGTCATGCACCACCGAGACTCTCGCCGACATTTCTACCCTGAAAAAGCCAACCAGATGAGATGAAGTCAACTGATAATGGAGATGAAATGGAGGGACAGGAAATGTGGGTGTTTTAATTAACCTACCCAGGATTTCCCTGGCGATCCGGGAAAACCCCCGAAAGAAACTATGGGTCAGGTAGATCGGCCACCGGAATCGAATCCGGGTCTCCCGAATGCTGTGCCAACTGCTCGGTTAGATAGTAGGAAAACCAAAAATATGAAAGTTTTCAAAATGAATGTGATAGCTGAGGCATGCACGGGGGCAGGACGATAAAATGCCTCTACTGCTTGTTGTAAAGCTGGGTTTTCCTCTGCAGGGGAGCCCTGCCCACTTGTCCAGTGTATCGCCAAGTGCAGATTCTTGTAGAGGCAGTCACGGCGCATTAGATCCTGCCAATAACGAACTACATTTGTCACCACAAGCAGCTGTATATCCCTTGTCCACACAACACAACTTGGCTTGACGTGTACTGTAGCAGCCAGCATCGTAAAACTGTTTCAGGGTGGAGTTCAAGATCAAACACATGGCTCTTAGTCAAGGGTGGTTTATCCTTTCTAAATATACTCTCGACTTAATGAGACATTTTGTGCTAATTTCCTGTCACTCTTAAAACATTATACGAGTAGGTAATCAAAATTTCACTTGAAATACGTGTTTTGAAAAACACCAACCTAATTAAAAACTGTGATGTATAAGTAACTTCATACCATTTATTTTCCGTAAATTCAAAACAAATGGTTCCGAAAAATTACCACACCCAAAAGGAACCTTTGCTTAGACAGAATGATTTCACGACTTTAATTAAATTACTTATGTTTAATTGCTTATATATACAGGGGAAGATACAATAGGAATACACTAAGCATATCTAAGGTCATGAAATATGAAAGCCTTGTTACTATATGTCGCATATTTACAAAGCAGCAAGTAACAGAATATTTTCTTTGAATATTTAACTGTTACTCCTCAGTATTTTCATACTGGACTGGACTACGCTACGGGAGATTCGGCATGGTGGTCCAAACTTGGTCTATTGTACCTATGCCCCAAGTGGGACACCCCCAGGAGGAAGGATGAGGAGAGAGGAAACAGAGGGCAGCTATCCCAGAGAATCAGGACAGTGCAGAGGGTAGGGTCCCTAAAATTGACCAGTTGGAAACACTCCGGTGGGCCAGCACAAAAGGCATCCCAACCACCGAGGTCCTGAAACTGCCCACAGGTTGGCCCGGAGACTGGAGATCGTCCTACCGAAAGAGGAAGTATTTCCTCGGAGCTTATCATCCCGCCATGCAACGCCTAGGCACCCGCCGGCACATCTTCCCTGAAAGAGACCACCAGATGATGTGAAATGATAATGCAAATGAAATGGAGGGACAGGGACTTCGAGGGATGTAATTAACCTATCCAGCATTCGCCTGTGTCGCGGGAAAAGTCCCCCAAATGCCTATGAATTAGATAGGCCGGCCTCGGGAATCGAACGCCGACCTCCCGAATGTGGGACACAGACGAAACCGCCTGAGCCATCACACTCGGTATTTTCATATTGCTGTGGTCTAGACACATTTTACTACTTAGTTCTTCAATTATGTCAACCTTTTAGCATGCTATGCTAAAGAACTGAATCATATCGCCAATTCATATGATTCTTTTATGAAACATTATGTCTGTTTTAGAGGATCCACTAAATTCAGAGGCAAAATCCAGAGTTCTTAATGACCATTCAGTTGTTTCTCGTGGTTCTATTTACTTAGACAGTATACTTCTATAAGATCTCGCAAAACTCGTGCTTACTGAGCAGGTGCCTCATCTTCTGAAAATACAACTCGTTATTTTGCTGTTCACGTGATAGTTTTGAATATATACTTTTGCTCATATCGGTATTATAAAACGTATATATTTTACCCTGAATAACCTGTGAAATACTCTTTATTCTGTATAACATTTCTGTGAATTTTGTATCCATAAAATATGGGTAAAATCGTATCAACATTCAATATGTGTCAAATTTTTGTGAAATACCGCATGTTTCTGAGATATTCGTGGTCTCCTGTTGAAATTTCCCAATACTATTTATGTTTACAAAAATATAATTATTTGCAACAGAAACTTATCTTTAAAGAAATTGATGAAAATTTCAAGAAATTGTGATACCGGTTTCATAAATTTTTGTTTACATCCCCAGTCACATCCATTCTCGTTGTTGTCAACGTTACGATCGCTAGATGTTGCAATATTTTTGCCAGTATTACCAAACTCTGAAAATGAAACAAATTTAATGACAGAATCGATTGAAGGTATTTCAAAATTCTTTACGCAATTTCTATTCTTTAAATAATATTTCCAGACCATTAAATCTGCCAGCCCATTTAATTGCTTTAATAACTTAAATTCTGGATTTATTTCATGGTTAAATCATTTGTTACGGCCGATTTATCAGTCTGTTCAAACTTAATATTTCGAAAATGTTCTTTCGTTCTAGTTTCTAAATTACGTTTGTTTCTTCCAATGTAAACCTGATCGCAATCTAAACACAAACTGATAAATGCCAGATATTTTATTATTAGGAATTTAAAGATAAGTGAACTTTTTGTTACACATAATTTTATTTTTGTAGTATTCCACGTACCCGTCGTGGTAGCGTGTCTGCCTCACGTTCAAGAGGACCCTAGTTCGAATCTCGGTCAGGGTGAGTTATCTGGACAAGGTTTTGCCCGGGGTTTTCCCTTAATCCTGAAAGACAAATGTCGTGTAACTCTATGGACCCTGGGCTCATTTGGGGCATCATTTCGCCCATTTCATTCATCGTCCGATGTGACTTAACGTTGGAGGAAGTAAAAATAAAAAAGAAAATTACAAAAAAATCCTCCTAATGGAGATGTCCATATTTTGGTTTGTATTTTATATTTTAACTTTCTGTAGAGCTAGAAGGAGTGCTGTATTCCAACTACAGTTAGGGGACCCTGCGTGTCCAACAGAAGTGCTTGAAAAACATAATTTAAGAAGCAAAGTGCAGATTAAATTTCAAATTTGGTATTGCTCAGTATCTTTCAAGAGAATATTCTAGAGTATTCCATCACCTCATGTTACCTTACCTTTTCACTCGTTTGTTCTTTCGTTGTTTTTCTTTTCCTTTCTTTCTCAAAAGATTTGATTAAATGCCAGTTTAGTATGAGAAACAACCTGTAATCTTCAAGTTTCTGTGAATATCCTGAGCTTCTATTCATTGAATGTTGTATACGTTTGTGTAACTAGCAAACTTTAGCACAAAGAAAAGTACTACAGTAAAAATATAGAGCTCACACAGTTTGGGCCATACAAAGTTTTTATTCCGTTAGTCGTTTTCATTAGTAGCTTTGGACCTCATCTACGTGTAATTTTATAATCCTGCTTGAAGGTTTACTATAGTGGCTTTTCCCCCGTATGTTTCGTTGTTTTGTTATCAATAATGAATATTTGTTTATACCCTGTTTCTACATGACAAACCATTCTTTTTTAATTTGAAACAATTTTCAGTATAATATATCCCGAGTAACCACAGAGCATAGAAAAATAATTTGATAAGCATTCGTTTTTTGTAAGTAGACTCGTTTGAAGTGTCGTATTATTTTTATGAAGAGAATACCTATATATTTTGGAAACTTGAGGCCAAGATTTTGCATGAGTGATAGGATTCTGAATACGAACGCTCCTAAGCAGAGACGCACTAGTGCGTGAGAAAGGAGCACTAACAACATTCAGTGACCACTAATCCTCTCAGAGGGGTCGGATTTCTTTTCTGCGAGGCAGTACTAACAGGCGGACAGACTGACAGACGCGCGGCGGAACTGTAAAGAAGACAAATGTCGTGGACTGATTTCGTCCCCTCCAGTTGGGCGCTTTGTTGCCTTCAAGTGTCCTCTTTTGCCAGACTCCAAAGAGAAGACGGATAGAAACCATGCTCGACAGAAGTATCCGAGTCTCAAGCAACTGTTGTAGACGCCACCATATTCTATGATTTGTCTTTTACAACGATGCTGTGTGGTTTAAATGCAGCAGTAAGGCTTGTACTCAAGGCAAAGAAGATATTTAAGTGACATTACTGATCATTCCTCGATCAGTAGGTACTCACATATGAAACCGTGTTCACAGATACACTAGTTGCTTCAGACGTCAGCTCGGTTAAGTCAAATCTTTCGCAGCCAATGTCATAACGTTGAAATAAAAAGTCTTTTCACCACTCTTTAGAGGCTTTACACTCTTAATTTTATGTGCAATACTCAGAGGAACTGAGCACCTCGCCATACTGACTTTACACGGAACATGCAATACAAATTGGACAAGTGAGCATCGCTTCACTGCAGTAAATAACACAATCGGGGAAGCACCAAGTTCCAATGTGACAATAAATGGAAGTAAAATATTTACGGTTATGTTTAAATGTTTCGGAAGTTGAATTAACGGTATTTATTCGTCCCGTTAATTAATTAAATTTATCAAATAAGCCATAATACATGTCATGTAGTATCGAACTATTTCCACGCGCACTTTACAATTTCGCTCACTCTAGAAGTTGTGCTACAGCGTAATGCTGACATCTGTACGTAGTTTAAGGTCGAATAGTGTAATATTATATAATAATATGTGCAGAATTTCCAGAACGTTGAAGACTGTCGGTGGAGATAAAGGACGTTTTACCGAAACTGAATGAAACTGCATTTATGAAGAGTAAAAAACAAGTTTAAAGAACTAGACCTTTAAAGAACGTGGAGAAGTAAATTAAATTAATTTAATTAGTCATTCAATTTTTATAAGCTAGTCGTGTAATATATTTCATCGACTTCTGAGAGAGACCCGTTGTACAGCAATTCTCCAGCCTCCAGCAAGACACGATATCGCACCGTGGTTGTGAAATCTCTCACCTCTGGAAGCGTTGCTAACCTTCAGATGGTCAAACTGCGTGACCATTCATGTTGCGTCACGAACTTGGGAATAATAGAAAAGGCTGGGAATACTAACAGCGTGGTCGACACCCAACTGGACTTTTGGCCCGCCTCTCCCGAACTAGTACCGAGTTATTCATTATTACTCGTGAAGATAACATCACAGAGAATAAACACATTGTAAAGGAAAAGCAATCAATAAGTTGGGCCTTTAAGTTGGATGTATTTTCACTTTCATGTATTTTCACTAGCTTGCCTCGGTAGCATAGATGGTAGCGTGTCTGCCTCACGTTCAACGGGTCTCGAGTTCGAATCTTGGTCAGGGTGAGTTATCTGGATAAGGTTTTTCCGGGGGTTTTCCTTATTCTGAAAGACCAATGTAGGGTAACTCTACGCTCCATGGATCCCGGGCTCATTTGAAACTTATTTCAGCCATTCCATGTCTGATATGACATAAAGTTGGAGGAGGTAAATTACAAAAAAATAATAATAAATAAATAAATAAATAAATAAATATAATGTATTTTCACTGGATGCTTTGAAACCGCGTAAATTTACGTTCTCCAAAGTTGTCATGTCTGACGAAGAATGAAATGGGTGAAATAATGCTCAAATGGTCCATAGAACTTAGAATATATTTCAGGATAAGTGAAAATATTAGCAAAACCTTATCTGGACAGCTCATCTTGAATGAGATTTAACTTCGGGGTCTCTTGAAAGCGAGGTACATGCTACAATCATGCTACAGGGCCGGGCATTGCGTTGTATGGACATAACTCAAAAAGAAAAGAGGGTTAAATGTCAACGCTGATGTTTAAGTTAATCATCTTTAGGATTTGACACCAAGACTTTCAAGCTGACTCCATCCCAGAATTACCTACCCCTGACATGAGAAGTGTCACATATTTTTTATTTTCGCAAAAATGCCTCTTAGGATTCTGATAAATTTTTTAAAAATTTTCAAGACAAATAAAATGTACATCTTGAATTTTCTTGGAATAAGCCTGAAGAATTCTTCTTTCAGGAGTTTTGCACATACAAACTTTTATAACTGGTAAACCTTACAGTATTAACACAAACATACTATACAAATATTGTAAATTTCTGAAGCAAAATCAATTTCCATTTCGAATATCTCAGTGTCTAACCTTTTCCGAAACATCCGTTATTAATGATTTGAATATTTTATTATTTTTATCATTATTACTGTCACGATGTCATGAAAAGAGTGTGGTGGCGAAATATTAAGAAGCAGTTATACTAAACCCACGTTACTAAACTAACAAATACATATAGCAAACATGTTAGTGTTAATGTTTCTATTAGTATCTGTTGTACACAACTCGTGATGCTCGAAACTTCTCGACGCTCACTGTTCGCATATTTAAAGACTAACTTTCACACTTCTAATGCTTGTCAACACTCTGACATCTGAAACTTGCATTTTCATTTAAATCTCGTTACAAAACTTTGAATAGAATACACATTTCTCTTACAGGCAAATGATAAAGTTAAACTCATAGTGTAACCTTTTATATTTAAATACCGGCTTCAAAAGATACAATTGCACTGAAAAACTTTTACAGTGGTTTTAGTCCTTTATATAAACGCTGGCTTTAAAAAGAAACACATAGAGAAAACTTTACATTGTTTTAAGTTTTCTAGTGCCAGTCTGGGCTTATCTGAGGATAAATGTTGAAGAACATAGTCACAACACCCTTATCTGTCGGGATGTGATGTTTGGTTGTTTCAGGAGATACGTTATACTTTTGTCACTGAACTGTGCACGAACCAGGTTGACTACCGTTGTAATTGCCATTGCAGAGGAAGAGCTTTTCAGCAAATATGGAATACAGCCCTTGAGTTTAATCCTGAAATATAATATATAATTTTTAATATGAAATGTTTGCCAGAAGTCCATTAATGGCCGGTCATGGCCTGCTGACATGGAGCGCCATACAAAACAAGGATTAGCGACGGAGTGACAGACATAATAATGGTGGCAATATCAAGTAGCAAGGGAAATCCTTTGAACTATCGCAGTAATACCGGGGATATTTGCACAAGTGTTTAATTTAGGGATTACAGCGAAAAGGGAGAGGAGATATTACAGGCGATTGCATTCTGGGAGAATGACCCGTCAACATGGCACAGATTTCATATCGCAGCTTTTGCTGTCCACTAACTTCCACGACCTGGGGGGTTTAAATATTCATTTCTAATTACACAAACTTATTACACATTATTGATTTCTGTACTGGTTACCTGAGAAGAGGAAACCTGCAGTCTACCAAAGAAAGGTAATATGGACATTTTTGAGGAAAGGGGGAAAAATTGTGTACATAAGTTAAGAGCAGCCTATGTGTACATTTCTTTCAGAAAGATATTGTGTTTAAAATCATAGCAGGTATAATATAATTGAACAAAGGATTAAGCAGGGAAACTCGCCCGGGAGTGTACATAGTGTCGCGAGACATTGTTGCGACTGGCGCGGCCAGCGAGCACAAAGGGACAGATAGTGCAGCGCGGTGATAAAAAACTTACAGAAACAGATAAAGATAGATGACCGGAAGGTTCGCTTTCTTGGTTGTTACAGAAAATTCCTCTAATTTCTAGATCAATGAGTGGAGGTATAAAAAGGAATCCGTAACTCATCAGTTGGGGCAGTCGTAATGGGGCTCGATAATTGTGCGCGTGCATCTGTGGTTTGAAAGTGAACTCTTTTGTTTATTTACGTATGCAGAAGTGACGACAGATTGTGTTGGTTTATGTTACGTTAGATTCCTACAAAGAGGTGTACAAACAGTGTCCTTCTACGGAAACAAAGAGCATTTTGAATTTCTGCAAAGGTGACTTTTAAATTTACGAACCTACAAAGTCACAATAGCAAGCAGTTTCTTGTGAGTCTGACAGAAAGAGAACATCTGACATGGATAAAAGTGATTTGACTAACTTAAGAAATAGTTGTTCTATATTATCTTTGCCCGCATCACTTTACTAATCTATAGTCGTTTTGACGGGGTAGGTTGCTCTGCGATGCAAAATAGTTCCATATTTAACATAATTATTTGTCTTAATATATTGGAAGATAACTGTCCGAATTATAAGATATAATTATACTTAGACGAGGGCTGTCCAATAGAGAATGATCATAATTTTTTTACGGTCATAAATTTTCGCACTAAAATTCCATCGTATTATATTCTGTTAGCTTAATGTAAAACAAACACGCCGTAGTAGTTTCATTGTTGGTACTCCTAGTTCCCGCCTGTGAGAATCACGTAAGTTCAGACATTCTCAGTATCGCCTGCCGCTTCAATGGAGGTAACATGCAGTTAAAGTTGATGTTAGAGGAAGATCTGGAGTTTCTTTCAAACATAATCACTGCTGATGAAACTTGGCTACATCATTTTGATCCTGAGAGCAAACAGCAAAGCTCAGTGTGGAAATCTCCTTCATCACCAACCCCCAGAAAAGCAAAAGTGGTAGATTCTGCTGGGAAAGTTATGGTCATCTCATTCTTTGATATTCATGGAATGGTTTATCAGTATGTTATACCTGCACACGCATCAGTAACTGGACAATACTGCAGCGATGTCCTGAATATGAGGCGCAAAAGACCACATTTCCATGAAGCAGGCTGGATGCTGCACCACGATAATGTGCGGCTGCATATTGCCAATGTTGTTGCTGAATATCTTGCAAAAATCAACGTGAAGTGCATCCCTCACCCTCCCTATAGTCCGGAATTAGCTCCATGTGACTTTTTTCTATTCCCTAACTTGAAGAAACGCCTTCGTGGGAGAAATTATCCATCATCAGAAGCAGTGGTTTAGGCTGAGGAGGCGATTCTGTCGGATCTCTCAAAAAACGGTTTCCAGCATGTCTTTGAAGACTGACAGAAACGCTGGGACAAGTACATCGCATTCAGGGGAGACTATTTTGAGAAGGACCATCAAAATTATGAGGATGAGTAAAGGAACGTTCTCAAAAAAAAAAAAAAAAAAAAAAAAGTATATGATCATTCTTTATTGAACAGCCCTCGCATATAAAATTTATATTATAAATGTGTATCAACAAGTAAATGGGAAGATCCTTTGATTAAAACTTTTCTCTCATCTTTTAAATGGTTTTATTGCCAATCCTTGCGACACCATTCGAAGTTGTACATTAGTCAGTGGTGAGAAAGGGAAAGGAAACGTAACGCGGAAGAATACGTGCCAGCTTGGCAAGTTAGAAGAAACGGAGAATTTGCTTCAACAAACAGTAGGATAGACGTAGGCGAGACCCACTCGATTTGTATTATATAAATTCAGCGTGTGACATAGAAGAGAAATGAGAGTGATTTATCTCAGATTGTATCAAGCGACGTGGCGTGTGGGTCAGTCTTCAAACGCTGAGCTGGTGCAATAAACGAAAATATTAAGTAACCAGTCATAGAAAAAATTTATGAGTTAGAAAAAGGAAATCACTTGAGTAAACATACACCAAGAAAAAGATACAAGAGGAGGTCTTAGACGACATATAGCTCCTAAAGCATACTTAGACGGGTAAAAACACTCTACAGTGAAATGTGTGCCTCTATTAATATGAGGCACGCAGAAAAATCCATATCTTGTTGCAGTAATAAAGTTTTTTTTTTTGTTTATCTTTAATGAAATTGTGTCTGTACAGAAGTACCTTTGTATGTCAATAAACTTTATAGTAAAAATAGTCAACAGTAATGTACTTTAAGCGGTAGGAAGTAACCTTATATGACAGCAAGATGGTGCTCCAATACGCCACGGATTTTACGCTCGGGAATTTTATGATGAACTGAACTTAGGAAGGCAAGATATAATCCGTTTCCCACCAAGGCATCATAAGTCTGGTCATGTGATTTTTCATTGGAGACAAAGTTAAAGCTATAATACCTAGCTGCATGTAACTAACACTTTAAACTAGCTTTTAAATCTTCAGATAACAACGAAGATTACTTTGAACAATTCCTATGGAACAACTGTCTTTTTGTGTATAAAATACGAGCCAAATTAGCTCCTACTTAAGTCATTTAAATTTCAATAGCCATTCTTTCCATAGATGTCAATTTTATCCAGTTCCCAATCACGCTATTAAGCATAGAAATTTCAAATTCCGTATGTTTTACATTTTTTCACAGAGCAAATAATATGCAGGGTAGAAGCGTGCAATTTTATCTTACAAAAGTTCTTTACCTGTACTTTACATCTGTAATGGTTAATTGAGATCGTAAGGTAACCGCACTTGTTACTGTTATGTGTACCATGAACATTTAAAATTCTCTCTGAACTGGTGATCCCTCCAGTATATCTTTATATGTATGAAAAATCCCTGTTTCTGATAGCTTTGATGTAGACATACATGCATTCTTCCTCTTTCTGCTGATTGGGAATGTTGATGTTTCAACAACAAGCCCTGCGCAATGCAAGGATATTATAAGCTATATAAACACTGTGATATGATATATGCATATGCTTTCGTCATCCTGAGGTGGAGTTTTAAAATCACAAGTTATTTTAGTTGTTAAGAATATTTCATTTTAGATTAACTCGGTTATGTGATATATTTGTCTATATTATTATGACAATACAATTGTGGTTATTCTCTTCGAATATTATAAAAAACTATATTTTATATCACACAACAGTATATTCGGCGACAACGGTCAATGAGAGGTAACCAAAATGCTATGAAATATGCAATAGTTGTTTTTTAATTTCTTTTCTTTTCGCTTAATAAATCCAACAAGGCCTCATTATTCTAAACTATTCCACCGAAATCAGCTGGAAACGTTGAAGCTGACTGTCCAAGAAACAATTCTTTAGGTGGCCTGTAGATATGAGTAAGTCGGGGACAGCAAGTGTCACATGTTTTGCATCTTGTTTTACCCCCCCCCCCCCTCTCAAAACGGTTTTATCCCCAAGGATGTAGAAATACTCCCAAAAAGTTTAGTCCGTCTTATAAGAGTCATTTTCTTCAATCGATGTTAAATATTAAAGTGATTTAACGCAAATTGTGTTTAATCGAACAATGTTCCTTTAACATAGTATTAAAAATAGATTAACATCCACTTAACCCTCTGTTCGCCCTTTAACAAATATTAAGATTTTGATAATGGTTGCCACAAACCAAGCTGTTGCGAGTTTGCTAATCTTAACGGTTTTCAGTGGTATTTCTAACAGCAAAAGAGCTTAAAACTAAAGTATTTTACCGCATTTTGTGCCTGTATAAGTAGTATGGTTGCCATTTTTGTTCAGTTATGAGTTTAGGCTTTTGCAAAACAATATGCCTATCAAAGTTAGATGAGCTGTTCGCCATAACTGTATAGTAAGCTTTGAGGAAACTATTATATTATCTAAGCTGTTCGCGAAGTTTAACTCTGCCAACTTAAAAACTGCATCGTAAGTAGCTAAGCGCAACACAATGCAAAATATTGCAACCGAGAAACCCGCGCTGGAAAACTGGCCTGAAATTTTGCTTTCTCTCTTTCTTTGCCATAGAGATGTTTATCGACATCTCACCGTTGCTGATTGTTATGTATTGGAGTAAACTCATGTACTTCTCTGGTGTACATTTCAGTTACGGAGTTGTGTGGAATGGACCTTAGTATGCTGCCGTACGTAACCACGTCAGTGTGTAAACCCGAGCCACTTAATGACTCACCAGGACCCCCACATCGTCTTCCACGGAAGATGGCAGCCCGCCGTTCCCGTCTATTGAAACCCAGCGAGCAGTAAATAAGAAACATTTAGCTAAAACGTTTACTAAATAACAATTATTTCGATTCGGGTTACGGGAAAACATAAAAGGTGCCCTGAACCGTCAACAATTTCAGAGGGGAAAAGATAGTCCCCAAAATAAAGCGCCCCCTGTCTGTAGATAAGGCTGAGATAGATAAAAATGCCTTCTTTCACAGTTTTTTTGTGAGTGCGCATGTGTGTCGCACCGCTGACGGATTGCTGGGACTCTTATCTGACAAGCGGTAACATATGACAACACTGGCTTCCTTTAACAGATGGCTTATCTCTGTCAACTTGGCTTATCTACGTAAATAAGGAGTATACCTCCGTGTGTGGCTCCGGATTCCATATTCAAAATACTGAGATGTACTGCACGTTTATAGCTACATTACGTCTCTATATACAGGGTGGTTCACTAACATCTCAGGCTGTTTTAAATGTGTATGATTCACATACTAAATGATTCAAGAAATGGCGTCTATGGATGGCATTCAGGAGGTGCTACTGCCCACCCAATACAAGAAGGCATGGCAGAGGAATATATGACGTAATCACTTTTGCTCTCTGCGTGATGTTTATACTCGCCATCTGGTTAGGATAAAGATGCTAGGTTTATCTAAAATACAGTGTTGGCACATAAGTCACTCATACATAACACCTGTCACTGCAGTTACTGAGGCAAGAATTAGATTTGGCAGCAGTGACTCATAGGCACTCTCATACACTCATTTCATAGTAAACTTATCCACTACCAGAGCAGATAAATAGTTCAAGCTCTTCTGCCTCTTCAAGCCCCTCTTCAGTACATGACAGAGCATTGAGGCGCATTAAAAGTGACATTTTCTCTCATACGCACTCCAGCGCTGGGCGACTATACTGGCACCCGGAACAGTCGACTCAAAACCTCACGCCAGGTAGCGGCGCGAGTATGAAAACCCTACTGCGCATGCGCTGGACGTCGCGCCTCAACGCCACGCCAGTGCCACACTACTAGAGAATCACACATTAGCCTTCATTGACGAGCGCTGCATTCGCTTGTTATTATGTTTGCTAGAAGCGCGAAATATTAGTAACTAGCGTACCTTAGGTTACGAAACACAAATAAGCACTTGGAAGCTGTTTGTCTAATATGAAAGTTTAGTCAATTTATTATTATACCCAAATGTTAACCAGTACTGCAGCAACCGGTATTGTGCTTGACATAAAAGGATTTTGTTCCCTTTTCTTTCTCCTTGTCACAATATTCAATCACGTTATATGCGATTTCTCGCGCCTGCCATTGTATGACACTTGCTGTCCAAATGCCATTCCATCTGAGCAGATTGTACTTACACTGACTCGCCGTGTATATGGGATAGACTTACGTAAACAACTCTTTTGATATGCATATTTTCCAATACCTTCAACGGATTGCCATTTATCAGGTTCAAATACCTTGTATTGCGCAACCTTGCAATACTCTTTTTCTCATAACCTTGCCCTCCAGACAATATGTCAAATAATAGGTAATTAATAATAATATAGTGCGATCCATATAAACCTGAACCATTTCAATAGGCCATTACCTTTGAACCAATAATAGGACACACGTGCAATTTTCGGAGAATATAATACACAATTGGGAGATAACATTACACTATTTACATCTCAGAGAAAGTGTTGGAAGTTTCCTCCAGCATCTATACATGTTTGCACTGGTCTCACCATGTTTTCTGAAGTTGTATTGAGAGTATCCTCGCAATTGTTACTTATTTCGGTTCGAATGGATTCCTTGAGAATATCAATTGTCCGTGGCCTATTCTTGTGCACTCTATTTTTAGATACCCCTACAAGAAAAAAATCCGGTGAGTTTGGGTCAGGGGATCTGGGGGCTCACAGACCTTTTGAGATTATTCGATTATCAAAGAAACTGGTTATAAGTTCCATGGTGTCATTAGATGAATGTTACGTTGCTCCATCTTGCTGGAAATAACCTTCTCTCAATTCGATATCACATCCTAAAAGCTTCAGAGAATATGGTGAGATGAGTGAAAATATGCTGTGGAGGACACTTCCAAAATTTTCTCTGAGATGTAAATAGTGCAATGTAATCTCCCAATTATGTATTATATTCTCACAAAGTTGCACGTGTGTCCTATTATTGGTTCAGAAATTATGACGTGTTGAAATGGTTCAGGTTTATATGAATCGCACTATAGTTTACCAAAATTATCCTGAAAATTATTTAACAACTATTTAATTCTAGGGGCACGTCAGTTTCTTTGGTCATTCAGGGCTGCAGGTTTAACAACACATGCTGATGAAATTCTGTCAGACGTTCCTTGCATACCAGCGCTGATATTTTATACTCTTTCGAGAGAAATGACAGCAACCTGACAATCGAAAAATACTAAAACATTAAAAAATTCAAACTAAAAGTAACAATATCTTGGAAAAAGTTCCATAGCACAAAACTCAATATTTGAAATAAGTAACAAATTTTCATTCTTTGTGCTGTAAGAATTTAACTATCATGTTAAATTACACAAAATTAATTTGGAATGAAGAGCATTAAAACAATGTTTCCAGAAAATTCAGGAGGTACATTTTAGTAATGTAAATATTTGTCGATGCGGTATTTCAAGAAAAATATCCGCTTTTAGAAAAAATAAAAATATATGAAAACGTTTTCATGTAAGCAAACATTTTAGCTGGGAAGATTTTCTTATAATTATTGATGTCATATTTTTGGAAGATTAATTAGTATGTTTCTATTTATCCAACTTTTCATATTTGGGCGATGCTGTTTACAGACTTACACGGAGATATTTCTCTTTTACTCAGCCTCAAAGCCGTAGTAGAGGAAGTAAGAGCTTGATTTCATTGAAGCATCCTGTATTTGATTCGCGGTAGAGGCTGCTTGCACAATAGAAAACAATTTTGTGGAAAAGCGGTTACGTGACGTGACAGGAAGTGCCCCTATGATCGGCTGCCTTTGTTGTGTGAAGAACACGATGTCCCTGTCTTCTTCAAGAATGTGTGATACAAGATTATCGGCACTGCAGCTGTTGCTTGCTATCTTGTTTCTTCTGTCTGGTCCATTACAGTTCTATGATGACACACAGGAGATAAGCTACGTGTTTTTAGACTTTATATCTCCCGAGAATTTTGGGTAAGGTTTTCTGTTTATACCGCACTTTTACACCTAGGGACACGAGTTAAGAAGAGATTAAATATCCTATCCTACCAGTGTTAAGTCTCTTAAACTCAGAAGTCCATTATCTTATAAATTAGTTAACAGTATCTGGTTACGGGATTGTTTTCGGCGAACTAATTTCAATACCTCCCTCACCACCTAGAGAGTAACCGCTGCGGTGACAGGGTCACTGCATCCCCGCCTTAGTTTTTCATAGTTTATCCTTGTTACTTTGGCGAACGCCTTAGTGCTTACTTTCACATCACGACTTCCCTCGTTCAATTTCCTTATATTTCAGGTGTGTTTCCAGACTGTGATGTATACCGGTAGATGGTGCAGTGCTTGCGCATTGTAAATGCCGTTCTCAGCACTGCGTCGCTTTGGGGGGTACGTTTGAAGACAACGTACCCGAGGTTTTGGTGACGGCACAGTAAGTTTTGGCACCTTTCGTTAGGATCTTCCGCCCATCTCTGTCGTCTCTCTGCCTGAGACACTTGGCCTCCCGCGTTCCCTCACTTCGTCTCTCCCTCTGGAGGAAGAACATTCCCCCTGCATTGTCTACCCTTTGCACCCTTCCCCGTGTTTTATGTAATTATTGTGGAATCATTATTTCTATGGGTTTAATAATATATAAATTATAGTTTCACATACAATGGATACCCTTCACATATTCAACAAAATAAAGGTGAAGCTCACAAAGAACTCCTAGATCAACAAGTTACCCTCTTTGGAAATGACAGTCTTCGGTTCACTGATTTCTAATGTTAGCAGTTTGCGCCCCCCCCCCCCCATTTACAATTATTCGGTATGCTCTGTAAGTATAATTGCATGAAAGTACAATGGAAATACGTCAAAATTTTCTTATATAGGTTTATTGGTTATCGCATGCGTGTTGCAGCTTTTGAAACAGATTTCATTGTTTTGTTTTGTTTTGTTCTGTCTTAATTGCTAACTCATGCTAACTCAATTATTTGCTACACTACGACATTGTGAACTAAATAGTCGACGCTTTCTTTGATTTTTTTTTTTTTTTTTTTTTTTTTTTTTTTTTTTTTTTTTTTTTTGTAATTTACGTCCTCCAACATTTAGTCACATCGGACAATGAATGAAATGGGTGAAATGACGCCCAATGCGTCCCGGGTCCATGGAGCTGAGAGTTACCCGACATTCGTCTTTCAGGATAAGGGAAAACCCCGGAAACTCCAGTGTTCTTATTCAACTATATGAGAAACGAAAATCCATCTTGATTCTTTAATAATTTATAAAACGAAACTAGACCAGTTTTTAAGCCAGTTGTCTGTCAGAAAGAGGAGTTTCAATAATAAAATAATTATTTAAGCACATTCACATACATGGCTCCAAATTCAAATATTAATATAAATATCGGGCTGAAACACTTAGAGGATGTCGATATATTACCCTATAAGTTCACGTGAATGCCTAATTATCTTCTCTTTGGATTAACACTTATCAGCATTTATTTAGCGAAACTACCAGTCGTCCAACGAGTCCAACCCGCATTTAAGGGATTGCTTTTTATCATCCTAACACGTAATTTAATTCTGCCAAATAGTTTTCTGAGAAATGGATCATATGTGCCAGAAAATATTCACATGAAAAAGCTGATAATTATTAAATGGGGAGAAAACTCCATGTATATTTGGGCAACAAAATATTTGGCCTGAGCACACAGAAGCTCTTATGCTCAACAGTACATGAACAACAAACCTTCCCTGCTGGCCCCATAGCTCAGTCTGTAGAGCACCTGCCTGCCGTGCTAGGGTTCCCGGTTTCGATTCCCGGCGGTGGGGGGTGAGGATTTTCTCCGACCAAAATAATTCCTCGTCTTCCCCAGAGTCTGGAACTATGAATGGGAGTACGAATGTGTGCGTGATCTAATGATTAAAAACCAACGAATACGAATTAACACCTTCGATATGTTCCAAAAAGGAGAACGACCGCCGATATGACCATTGGAGTTAAAGGCGGGGTATAAATGGAACAAAAATAACTTTCCCCTAAAATATACACAGTAAATTACAATACTGCAAAGTGTGTGGGAATTATATTTTTCTTCTCTGTGAAGTGGAATTTTATTTTAAATGGATACTACCTTCTGAAAACTGACAAAATAGTTTTAATTGTTATGATCTTTTTATATTGCTATAATTTTGGGTAAATGATCGTATACTTTTAAAAATTGCAGATGCAGTACCTCTGTATCTATCTGGGAACAGAAAAAATCATCAGCAAAATGTCGTATATTCCTCAAACTTTGAATTTAAGTTGAACATTCTCCTAAAATGTGGCTTAATATATTCAAGAAGTCTCTTCCCTCACCAAACTACACTTACATGGAAATATTTGCGATATCATGTTTAAAATGTTTACCTCACTAATAAAATCTGTACGCAACTTAGGTCAAATAACATTTCCAATATATTTTTTGTTATTTGGTGTGAAGTTTCAATACTTAAAACCCTTTTTTTAATTTTATGTCCTCCAAAGTGAATGAAATGGGTAAAATGATGCTCAAATGTGTCCAGAGACTATGGAGCTTAGAGCTACCCATTCGTCAGTAAGAATAAGGGAAAACCCCGGTAAAACCTTATCCAAGTAACTCACCCCGACCGAGATTCGAACTCGGTACCTCTTGAACGTGAGGCACAGGCGCTACCATCTACGCTACCGAGGCGGGCACTTAAGCATTTTGATCCGCCTTTTAAAAACCCGTCTAACGCTTATGACTTCTGTTCTTATAGCTACAAAGAAATGTGTAAATGATAATGAAAGTTAATGTTACTTTGCAGGAAGTAAATTGACGAGTATCATTTGTGGAAGAATGGAGGGTGAGACTCATGTGAATTCAACACTTACGAGTGTTTCTTTGTATCATTTTAATTTTGGTAATGCTAGTTGTAACACGATTTTTCTTCGGAACACCATATTTAGAAGGCCGGTGGTTTCAGTAGCGCCCTGTATGAAATGGCATATAAATGGAGGTCTAATTTGAACGTGAAAGTTGGAGGTGAATGGGGTAGGGCGGTACTACTTTACCTGAGTAAGGAAACAATCGATATTCTACTCGGCCCGGCAGACTGGCTACGTGCAGATAGCTTGGGGTTTTCCTCATTAACCCCATACAGTCCAGACATTCTGGCGACAGCAAGGTTAATGTTGACACGTGGATCTGTTTCGTGCTACAAAGCTTGAATTAAATGTCGACACCAGAAATTAATCAGCTCTGAACCTTCTATTGATTTCTACCTTCTGTAAAACTTAACAACCGAATTATCCTATTTCACTAAAAGAACGATACTGAGGTTTCAGCGGAAATAGGTAGAGGTTTTAAAGCTCACTGAGAAGATTAATTAGACAATGATTCGTCTGTTTGTGAGGAAGACTACGTTAAGCGCATTGATTTTTAGGTTAATCTTCCAAGCATGCCACAAAAAGATTTTTAAGAGAACGCCCTTCGTTCAGCAATAATCAGCAAATATCGAACTCGTTTTATAATTCTAAGTCTAGGTGCTTTTTCTTACATTCATTTTTATTACTGTAATCCCTGCTTCGATACCATTAGGGATCTTGCAAATCTACCCCTTTGCACTCAGTTTTGACGCTTGGTCTATCCTAGTTTTAACTATATGCGCATTCAAAATGCAAAAGAAGAGACACAAGACCTCACTTTAGACAATACGAGATGAAAAGTGAAGGCAACATCACTGATTTTATACTAAAAGTATAAAAAATGGCATCGTCCTTTCAATCTAACTCTCTTACCGAATTCCCCTCTTGTTTAGTTACCTTTTCTTCGACAATAGTTTGATGGAGCTTTTAAACTTATGCCTGTTTTTATGAATCTCAATTAAATTACTTAATATCTGTCAACATTCGAGTTAACACTGAAGAAAATACCATATACTAAACCACGTTTACATACAAAATGTTTCGTTATGTTTTATTTCCTTTAAATACTATAATTTTTAGATATTTACTTGCCCTTTTCATTCTGAATGACTTTTGTATAGTGAGATCTATATAAACCTGAATCATTTCAAAGAACCATAACTTTTGAACCAATAACAGAATATACGTCCAACTTTGGGAGAATATAATACACAATTGGGAAATTACATTACACTATTTACATCTCAGAGAAAATGTTGGAAGTGTCCTCCACCAGCATCTATACATGTCTCCACTCGTCTCACCATATTCTCTGAAGTTTTACGGAGAGTATCCTAGCCAGTTACTTATATCGATACGAATGGACTCCTTGAGAACATCAATTGTCCGTGGCCTACTCTTGTACACTCTATTTTTCTGATACCACCACAAGAAAAAATTCAGGGAATCTAGGGGCCACAGACCTTTTGAGATTATGCGATTATCAAAGAAACTGGTCACAAGCTCTATGGTCTCGTAAGATGTATGGCACGTTGCTCTATCTTGCTGGAAAATAAGCTTCTCTCACTTCGATACCGTCTCCGTAAAACTTCAGAGAATATGGTGAGACGAGTACAAACATGTATAGATGCTGGTGGAGGACACTTTCTACATTTTCTCTGAGATGTAAATAGTGTAATGTAATCTCCCAATTGTGTATTATATTCTCCCAAAGTTGCACGTGTGTCCTATTATTGGTTCTAAAGTTATGACCTATGGAAGTGGTTCAGTTTTATATGGATCGCACTGTATAAGTGCCAAACTGCAAGAGTTAGCATGGTGGCACCGTCTCCACTTCACGTTCGCGAGGTCCAAAGTTGGAATCTCTATCAGGCTGAGTTATATGGATAACCCTTTTCTTCAGTGTTTTCTCTATACTGAAAAATGAATGTGGGGTATTTCTAAGCTCTATGTATCCTGGGCTCCTTTGAGCATCATTTCACCCATTTCGTTCATCATCCGATATGACTTACGTTGGAGGACGTTAGTAAAAAATGTGTCGTCAGCCTCAAAAATACTTTTTTTCTTTCTTTTATTATTACTTTTTTGAATTTTCAAATTCATATACTTTCTTCAGATAAGTCAGTTGCATTTTTCTTTTCCATGCTCTTGCAATGTGAAGAAATTTCAAAATTTTTACATAGCGACTTGCTTAAAAAATCCAGACAAACCGTTCCCCTGGTTTACAACAAAATGTGTAACAAATGTGTGTGTGCGTGCGTGCGTGCGTGTGTGCGTGCGTGCGTGTGTGTGTGTGTGTGTGTGTGTGTGTGTGTGTGTGTGTGTGTGTGTGTGTGTGTGTGTTATTTTTTTATCGTTAGCTGTTTGCTTTTTTCTCCTAGCCGTGCAAGAAACTGCAATTTCAAAATCAGTATATAGCGGTTTGGTTTTTAAAAAAGTTAGCTGTTGTTTTAGTACTATCATTACACAAAGAAATGTTTAAACGTGTAATTTAAAGTTTGTCTTGATTAACAAGAATTAAACGAGGAGAATAAGGTTCTGTAAGAATAATTCTTAAAAAACTGAGTAGAGAAAGTCACATCAAACTTATATGAATGATCAGGTATTGGATTTGAAAAACAAAAACGTATTATGCATTCACGTCATCAAATCCACGTTTTCCAAACACTACTGTTTTGTCTTCCCCCACTCACTTCTTAGGGGGGCCTTCTACCGAGAAGCCTCTCCAATCGCGTGTCAGTCAAGGGTTGGCAGTCACAGCCACTGGTTAGACTTTTGTGTTCAGTGTTCAGTGCAGCGTCCTGTGTATATTGTTTACGTTCATTTGTTGCTTGAGTTAAAGTTACCAGAGTTTATACGCAACAGAGCTTCATTCATGTGACTTGTGCGACACAAATCATCTGTTTAGTGTACGTTTTCTGGTGTTACGTGAAGTGCAGTGGTTTTACAAAACTAATCACGAACATCGATAAACTGCAGAGCGAAATACAGAAAAAGTAACTAACATTTCGGAAGATGAG
The DNA here is from genome assembly GCA_030765055.1 of Mantis religiosa. Classification (NCBI taxonomy): domain Eukaryota; kingdom Metazoa; phylum Arthropoda; class Insecta; order Mantodea; family Mantidae; genus Mantis; species Mantis religiosa. Next base: position 150,984,563 of record CM060949.1, on the reverse strand, counting down.
CTGGAACATGTGAAGCAAATGTGTTTTGTATTTGCTGTAACCCCTATAGTAGAAAATAGGAATTACCTTCAAAGTCTTTTTGAAACAGGTAAGCTCTAGGATGTCACACTTATGGGACAACATGTAGTTCCTTTAAAAGTTGTTAATGTAATTACTATATGCTAATTAAGAGTTACAACGAATTATATTATATAATATTCCAAAAGTATTAGCATTTGTTAATAATCCATCGTGATCATGTTTCGATGTAGGCAATACTTTAAAATAAAAACTCATTTTTTATGTGTAATGCGTGTTTGTTATTGATTTTCTCTTGTAAAGCAATTTCAGATACTTACGGCTTTGCATAAGTGCACCACAATTGAGGGACACTTATAAATAATTGCTGTAATGCAGTTCAATTTAGTCAGTTTCAGTGTTGACCTTTGGTTATAACGAATATTTTGCACAAAGTTTACGTTTTTGTCTAAATACATACGATTTTCTTTGACAAACATTAAACATAGACGCACTAATACCCGTAAATCACGGTGAGTAACAAATATACGATAATTTCGGAAAAATCCATAACTTAGCAGTTCGTCTGTTAAGGTTGGCAACCCCAATAAGCATGCTTTCCGGAGTTCCTCGGTGATGCCACGTGCGCGGTCACCGCTTCCAACTACACGTGTCAGGGAAGATAAAAGTGCGTGCTGAGTTAATATTTATGACATTTTGTCACAAATCATTCATCAAGACGATCACTGGTCTACTTTGTCAAGTGTGCCTTTTAAATTTAGGTACTGAACTTATATAACAAAAATGGTAGTTAAGTTGCCGCCACGAATAGGAGCGCATAGCAATTCGTGTATTTATTGTGAGCTGCAAAATGCGTGGCGGTAGAAATCGACGTTCAAGATGCCCCGCGTTGTGGCACTCATTTTGCAAGAGTAAATTTTGCAAAAGGCATAATGATGGATGATTAATTACTCTCACCTTTGGTGACTATCTGGTAGAATTCTTGTAGATGCTTTGGTGCTCTGGAGCAGTGAGTCTTTTCTCCGGTCGCAGTATAGCAGTGAAAGTCTTTTATGCTGCAATTATTGGGCAATAACAATGTTCTCATTCAAATATCGTGGGATTTATACCACAAAACCATTAATAAATTCTCCTACCATTTTAAATGAGGTTTTTTTGTGTGTAATTTACGTCATCCAACGTTGTCATACCGTACAATGAATGAAATGGGTGAAATGATGCTCAAATGAATCCGGGCTCCATGGAGCTTAGAGCTACCCGACATTCGTGTTTCAGGATAAGAGAAAACCCCGGAAAACCTTATCCTGTTAACTCACCCTGGCCGAGATTCGAACTCGGGGCCTCTTGAACGTGAGGCAGACACGCTACCATCTACGCTACCTAGGCGGACTTAAATGTCGAAGATTTTGTCCTTTCACAAATTATTGTTGTTGCATTTATGAACTTTAAGTTTCTGGCATAAGCCGTTAGTGCAACAGAAATGCATTTACAACTAAAACCATTTTCTGCAAATTCGCAGAGCGACACAAAAACACGCCTTACTCTCAGGGCCGTTGTTTGCAAAGTGACGCTAAGCTGATTATTCTGGGTTCTCTGCTCACGATGTGTCTAGAACAATTAAATTACTTTTCTTTTATCGGTCCACGTCACCACACTACGTAATTGCATTATTGTAATTATCAGTAGCAACACTATTATGTAAGTTGTATCATTCCGTAGCGTACTCAATTTCACATTTCATATTTTGTACAAATTAATTTTTCCGGAACAATTAGGAATATATTCTTCAAATTAAAAAAAACATGAAATAACCGTTACAATATTAATAAATAAACGTTTGCAAAAATAGTAGGTTTTTTCGCAATCTTGCTCCAACCACAAGAATAACGGAGCTAGTCAAATGACACTGAAGTTTCCATACTCTTTGCAAGACCTCAAAAAACTTTATAAACTATTTGAAAATTCAGTCTATTAGTAATTAATTTATAACTGTTAATATAAAGATTTTTGCGTAAAAAGTTGTTTTAACGGGAGCTATATTTAAGCTTTTTTCCATAAATTTTCCAATTACACAATGATTATTCAAAATAAACGTTATTTTAGAGGCTATTCGTAGGAAATTCAATATAATTTTTTTGGAATAAACAATTTAAATATATGATATATTTAAACAAACCTGCTACAGTTATTTTTGGTAAAGAAATGAAAATTATTCCACATAAAAGTAGCCTGTGAAAGAAATATTTTCTAGAAAATATTTTTATTGAATCATTGTAAAAAGTTAAACATCATCGCAACAACATCTGAATTGTTACGCACACACAACTTTCCAACAAATGTTCTTATAAAGATTTATTGTATAAACTTCTTGTTAGTAGAGACAACATTTTTATTATACAGTTACATGTGAACATACTTGCCTTTAGTATGACGACGAGAACAAAGGAATAACGACTTACTACTGTTTGAAAATTGAAGACAATAGTAATGAATAACTTGAACATGATTGTGGTTTTATTTTACTTAAATTGAGTTTTAACGGAAAATTCAAGTTATTGCATATTCAACCCTCCTCTTCTTAAAAAACTAATGTCCAAGAAATATTTTATTGCACAAAAGTAAGAATTTGAAAACAGTAACCATAACCCCACTTGAGTACAAATTTATTGCAGTAACTCTTACGGTGTAGCAGTTACGCAAAAATCACTGAGAATTAACAGGATTTCACAGACAACTTACTGAAAGCTCTAGATTCTATACATTTTATTTACCATGTGCAAATCTTATACGATAGTAGTTTGACTCTATGAGAAGGTTCAAGGGCCTTAGAGTAAAGATTTTCTGTACCTATGCCACTGAGGGAGCGTACCCGGGAGGAAGGGGTGACGTGACAGTTTACTAAGGGTAGTTCGACTACACATTTCTTAAGGAATCCGGAGACTTCCGCTAATCTGGAGGATGAGGATTTAAAAAGGGCAAATTTCCTGCCATGCAGGCCGAAACTACTCGACATACTTAACTTTAAAACAGACAAAAAAGGATGCAAATTGAAGTGAAGTGAGATGAGAAATGTGGGGATAGAAAATTCAGGGAATTTACTTATTCTTCTCAACATTGCCCTAGCGCTTCGGGAAACACGAAACACCCCATTGGTCAGGATCAATCAAGGGAATTGCGGTCGTCCTCTTTGGCCTAGAAGTAATATGATAGCTTCTGGTACCCCGGAAGGTGTACCTAGAAAGTTATCAGGTTAAGCTTAAAGTTAAAGTTTTCATTTACACTGAAATTCAGTATCTCTGATTAAAATCTGTCGGAGGACGTAAACATTCTTAGCACAGCTACTTTTGGAAGGGAAGTAAAGCCGGTGGTCCCATGTCGCAGTAAAAAGCTTAAAATCTTATGAAGGGGCCTGTGAGGAGAATGAATCAGTCTTTCATGTCCATTTCATGCCTCGAATGTCTGGTAACCCTAAGCTCTGTGTACCCTGGACTCATTTGAACATCGTTTCATTTATCGTCTGATGCGACTTAACGTTGGTTTTCCCTTAACCTAAAAAATTAATGTCTGGTAACCCTAAGCTCTGTGTACCCTGGATTCATTTGAACATCATTTCAATCACCGTCCGATATGACTTAACGTTGGTTATCCCTTACCCTGAAAGATAAACGTCTGGAAACTCTAAGCTCTAAGCATCACTTCATTCATCATCCGATTTGACTTAACGTTGGAGGTTTTCCCTTATTCTGAAAGATGGATGGATGTGAGGTAACTCAAAGCTCTGTGGACCCTGGACACATTTGGACATCATTTCATTCATCGTTTGATATGACTTAACGTTGGTGGTTTCACTTGTCCTGAAAGATGAGTGTCAGGTAACTTTAAGCTCTATGTGAGCTGGACTCATTTGAACATCATTTAATTCATCGTCCGATATGAGTTAACGTTGGTGGTTTTCCCTTATTCTGAAAGATGAATGTCAGGTAACTCTAAGCTGTATACACCCTGGACTGATTTGAACACCATTTCATTCTTCGTGCGATATGAGTTAACGTTGGAGGTTTTCTCTTATTGTGAAAGGTGAATGTAAGGTAACTCTAAGCTCTGTGAACCCTATACATATTTGAACATCATTTCATTCATCATCCGTAATGAATTACGTTGGAGGAGGTAAATAAAAAGATGGTGTACAAAATAGTGTGGAACGCTGAGAACCACAGCAGCTAAAACAACTTCCATAAATAAAGAACAAGGGACTCGATTCTATCACCTTCCGAATGTGGGTCACAAACGATAACGTCTGAGCCACAGTCCCAGGTTGTTACATTTTAATTTAAATTAATTTAGATTTTTGAGAAAAAAGGGTAAGGAAAATTATTCTACGTACAGGAAGTTGAGAGAAATTGGATAATTTTTAAAATCTTGGTGTCGTATCCTTAGAAATTGCTGAGTGCTTTTACAAAAATTAATTCAGGGACCTCCAAACATGTAATCCTGTTTCAATCTCGAAGGAGAGTATTTGGGTGAAGTATTTTAAGAAGTTCTTACTTACTTAGGTTCTCTGGTGAACTAAAACCACCGTTGTCTGCCAGTGAAGCCGTGAATTTTACCTCCTCTCTGTCTTAGCATAAGTTCATGGATATAGATGTCTCTTGTCAAGGTACTGACAACTCACGTTACGTAATGCCATTTCTTATTTCTCCATTAGTGTAACTAACGTCTCAATTAAAAGAAAAATGAAAAGATTGGTTCGACCGTAAAAGACTTCCATTGCGGCCAGTTCATTTTTCATTTTACTATTCCACTCTTTTCCTCCCAAATCTCTAATTCCCTCTCTTTTCCATTTCCCCAGCCAAAAGCCATACGTACTGCCTACTCTTTTCATACGACTACTTTAGTTCTAAAGGGGGTCGGTGGGAGGGAAAACCACTTCCATGTCCATTCGTTTAAAAGCAGGAAAGGTTTCTTTTGTGCACGTGGTTTTTGTTTGAAGTCGTTCATTCAGGGACCACATTGTGTACCATAAGCGCATTACGCAGGGTCACAAGGGCCCTGACATAATGGAGTGGTGCATTACAGCTACTCTCACGACGGGTACATACGTACCGCGCAGTTTTGTGATGTCACTTGCTCCCAATAGTTGCCGCGGGTGCTTAACAAATCTCGTGTTTAACAATAACATCCACTGTTCTACAAACTATTCTTAGAACTGTTTATTCATGAACCATTTTCATCACACTTATTGTGTTTTACAGTTCGTCTGGTTTATCTTAAAACATGGGAATTAGAGAGTGTGAAAGGGAGCACTATAGCCCGCGCTGTTGTAGGAAACCCATGACTGTCTAATCCCACATCGTATCACTTCCATGTAACGTACTGCTTGATTCCACTTGATTATATTGTAGCTATTCCTTTAATACTTTCAAGCGTGGTAGATGACGATAGTATAGATTCTACGGTCCATTAGGAGTTTATTGGAGGGTCCCGGCATCTGCTATATCCTAAGCTCCATTGTCATCGGGTGCTCGATTACACCCATAGTCTTCAAGTCATTTTCTAATTCAGTCATTTTCTTCTAAATTTATGATGACATTTTTCCTGTTCATTTCTTCTACCCCTTTCACATGTTTATAGGCGGCCTTCCAATTTTCAGCAGTAGCCTTAATTGCTGCATTAATATGTCTTATGTTTCACATCTGCCTTGATTTCTGCCCAAATTAGCTCGATAGCATTTTGATCATAATGATATGGAGGTAAGATATCTCCATTTAATTCAGCTATGAAGTATATTCCATGCCCTTTGAATTTAACCTTGTTTCTCTTAATTATATCTTGCAACACCGGTTTTAATGATGCCTTATTTCTTTTATTACTACATTTTCACTGCCAATATAAGGCACAGTTTATAAGTAAGTGAGCCTTGCACTGGTTGGAGCACTGTCGCGGATAGCAATGGCAGTGAAATTTGTCACCCCAACCTTGCCACAGGGAGGGGTAGCTCTAAGTAGGTTATTTTTCAAGTTAAACCTTTTATTGCATCAAGTTAAACCTTGAGTTATCCCATTTTTAAAACAGAATTCTCCATGTGCTGCCTTGAAATCCCATACACTTTGCATGATCACGAAATAAAAAAACAAATGCCGTCTTCTACATGCAAAAGGCTAAGTATTTGACAGTTAAAACTAATAAAATAGAATATTTTTTTCTCATATTTCTTCATTCATTAATACATTACCATTAACAAATTCCTGACACACAATAGTAAACTTCCTTTCTTAATCCATTCTTATTTATTCCTTATTCCTATATTTCTTACATTAGTTTCTCCTTTTACAGATAACACTTTCCTGATTAGTAATACCTCTCCCCCTCCTTAAAACTATTCCATTTTTGTTACAAAATTCATTCTGTCAATATCTTTGTTTGTTTACATTGTAGTACACAATGCCGGGCTATATCATCTTCTCCACACACTGGGAATTTCGGTTTATCCTTATCATGTGTAATTCCTTTCAAATTTCTGACTCCTATCCTCGTCCAAAGGAATCCTTCTCGCTCTATCTTATTATACACGTCTATATACTTTTCCATCCCCCATACTGTTTTTATTTCTCTATATATCCTCAACGAGCCCTTTTCCCTTGTACTAGCAAAAATAACTTTACTACCAATATCTGCTAATCTTAATTTTGCTTCTTTCCAAAAGTCTCTATAACAACACTCCCCATTTCTCCAAATATGTCCCATGCCTATCTGTTCCATCATTTCGCATACTTTTTGTATCCAATACCCTTCCCATTTGCTTCTCATTTGCATAAGAAAACATTCCTTGATAAAATTGCTTTCCTCCAAATTGGCTACTCTTTATAAGTGTTTAATTACCCTTAAGATAATTTTAATAAAAACTGTTAGACATTTTTGAGAAAATTAAAACTATAAAATTTTCTCATATAAAGTGGAGTGGTAGGATTTTCTTCAAAAACATGTCGCAACTTTAAAGAATGTGTACTTGAACCGAATTTTCTTATTTCAGTTTTGTTGTTTGTATACAAACACAAGTCAAGCACAGATCGAATGTATCCGACCTGAATATACTGACATTATTTTGTCCTGCTGTTCTTCAGCAAAATAATCTTACATTAGTTTATTGTTCTGTTTGTTTTATGTGATATATGTGTAGTGAGTCTGGTATTTAATGTTACTGCGATTAGGATTAGTTTCTTTTAATCGTTGTTTATTATAAAAATGGAATAGTATATAATGTTTGTATATTAACTACCATCTATATTTTATGGGACTTGAGAGGAACAGATATACGGAGCAAAATAATTACAAGCAAAAAATGCCTGAGAAAGAAAGAAACTGTAACGGTAAAGAAAATGTTCACAGATCTATATCAGTTAAGAAAATTAGGGGAATTTCTCTGGAATGTTGGATAAAAATGGAAATGGTCAGTTGCTAAAAGCGAAGAATGATAGTTTATTAGTGCAAATAAACAGAATATAGAATGTTTAAGGAAAGGAGATTGTGTAAAATATATGTGGCATTGGACTTGTATTGAATAAGTGACCAGGGCATTTAATACTAAATAAATGAATAAAAAAAACTATTTTATATCCATTGACTAATTTAGAAGCTGTCTATTTCTTCGAAAAACTTTTGGAAATAAAAACTTTCACCAAATATTGAGTTTGAGTAGAGTTCCAAGATACATTTTTGTTTTTAAATAGCATTTCTACCTATGACTGAAGAAGCATTCTATTGCATTAAAAGTTTCGCCGAAAATACAGTGTTGAAACCCTCTGAATAATTAGCTAACATTTGGTAACACTGTACCACAACATGGAATGTTCATAAAATTCTTCGCCCAAAAAGTCAGATCGACATTGATCATGGATAAAGTACTAATGACTTTTGATCGAATCAGTATGAAAAATTCAATGCCACGGCCGGGATTTGAAGAACAGATCTCCTGGTTTCCGTCCAGTTGGCCAACATGGTAGCTCAATGGATTAAAACGACTGGACGCAAACCAGTAGATCCGTGGTTCAAATCCCGGCCGTGACATTGAATTTTTCTTGTTGACTATCAGAAACCTTAGCCTATATACGACTAGTAGGAAGAAATTATTAATTTCCATCAGTTGACTAAAATAATAAGAGTTAAATAATAATAGTAATAATAAAATAATAATGATGATGATGTTGATGGTGGTGATGATGATGATGATGATGATGGTGATGGTGATGGTGATGATGATGATGATGATGATGATGATGATGATGATGATGATGATGATGATGATGATGATGATGATGATGATGATGATGATGATGATAGTTAAATAATGAAACCTGGGACTCAAGTACTTACAAAAACTGCTGTCTCTCCGAAAGAGTATAAAATATGATTGATTCCAAGAAAGATTCTTCTAATTGTAATTTTCAAGAGGCTCACTTTTCATCATCTAGATAGGAAGTGGCGGAACTTAGATAAGCTGGGAATCTTGAGCCAGCATTCTCAACTTCAGTAGCACACCGTTGCAAAGTACATTAGCCAGAACTATCTGGCGTGTAATTATGCATGGGTGAGCTATGTGACTATACTGTATTCTAGATGAACCTAGCATTCTTATTCAGATGGCGTGCATAAACATCATGCGACAACAAAAGTTATTATGTTACACATTCCTCTGCCTTGCCTTCTTGTGTTGGGTGGACTAGAGCTACGATGGCTTTACCAACTTCTCATTTGTTAACATTTTAAGAATATAACATGGCTCGTATCAAATTAGTTGTGTAATTTATTAAAAATGGTTGTTTCAAATCACCATGGACATACTAAGCATTTCAGAGAGTTGAGTAAATAATGGTAGATTCACCCTTATAAAATTATTATCATTATTAATTGGATTCGCCTTGTTGTTTGATCAAAGTTTTACTTTTTCTAATCAGAGGTCTCCAAACTCATTAATACGTAACGAAGCGGTCACGTGACCTCCTTGTGACGTAAATTGTGTCCCCGGAACGAGGAAAAACAGTGTCTACGGAAGAGATTCCCCATTTTGAGCAGATAGCGAGCTGGGCTCCAGCGCAGCATCCGGTCTAAACTTAGTCTGGTCTTATCAGCAACATAACGACTTGGCGAACGCCCTAATGACGCACATTATTTATTAGGATGCAGAAAACACATGTCGGTGAGATTTCCTTCATCAGGGTTGTCCACAGTTTTCTTTGTATTGTAAAATTTGCACTTCCTTTTCTTCTAGATGTTACCGTAGTAACCTTTGGAATGTTTTCCTTCTCTTTAGTATACATTTTATAGCTCGCTTTGATCACGATTCTCTTAATTTTAATACACAGTGTCTCCTTCATACAAAATAGTATATTCGATGAAGAGATAGAGATATAAATAGTTAAGTGGTAAACTTCTAGCCTGTAGATTTTGGGAAAGACAAATACAAATTAAAAGACCTTAAATCTTTTCACATATTATAGTTTTCTCCTTAAAATCTTTCCCGTTTTCAATTTGGCAATTTTTAACTTTACTAATGACGCAGTAGATTATGTAGGTCAAGTATTGTATCCCACCAAAAATTATATATCCAGATTTCAACAGAAACACATATTTTAAATTTCTCGGATTAAAACATATGCATTCTTACAAAAATGTCTGTGTGTGAGGACAAGTCGTAAATATCATTGTTAATAGGTGCAGCATCTCTAGGATGTGGCACTAATATTAACAAGAAAACTGTCCATAGGTAACTAAGAAAAACGTTTATAATTGCTTTTCTAAAAAATAATACATTTGAAGATTTTAAGTAAAACGCCATACTATATTTACTATAGGTATCGTACTTACATTATCAGTGACAAGTGTAGATATATTTTGAATTTCCTCAAGTAAATGATCAAGTCTACTTCTTTCTGAATAAGTATTATATGTATATTGTATGACTTACTTTATAAGAGAGAGTTAAACTCTTAATGCAAAACAAGGTCTTAAAATTAAAAAAAAAGTTTGAAATAGCTAATTGCTTCGTAGCATCAGCCATTTCCAAAATAAGCGTTTTAAAGTTTTTGGTTTGAATGTTATAACATTGTCATTTTTTAAGCAGCATATCTAATAGTCTGGTTTCTGGAATCTCTACCAGGCCTTAATATTCAAATTTTATTTTTACACGAAAGGGTAGAGCCAGACTGAAAAATTCAATGCCATAGCCGGGATTTGAACCACGGATACTCTGGTCTCCGTCCAGCCGCTCTAACCATTTGAGCTACTATGGTCAACGTGCCAACATGACATTAAATTCTCCAACTGACTCGTGATTCTCCTCGTAAACCACTAGAAGTTCTCATAAACAAATGAGAAAACTAACTTAATGGCGACTTACTATGCTGTAAGTACTTTAAGGCCCGGGCTTTATAGTTCGGACCACTATTAGGTGCAATTAATGGAAATTAATTGTTCTTTCACACTAGCCGTGTGTAGGACGCACTATGAATAATACATAGTACTATGCATGTATATATATGAATAATGCATATTATCATTGTGTAGTAAGTCGCCATTAAGGTGGTTGTCTCATGTGTTTATGAGAGCTCCTAGTGGTTTACCGGAAAAAACACAGTCATTTGGAGAATTTAATGTCATATCGGCACGTTGGCCATAGTAGCTCAATGGTTAGAGCTGCTGGACGGAGATCAGAAGATCCGTGGTTCAAATCCCGGCTATGGCATTGAATTTTTCAGTCTGGCTCTAGCCTTTCATAGTGCGTCCTACACACGGCTAGTGTGAAAGAACAATTAATTTACTTTATTTTTACATGTATTCAATTTTAAAATAAAATTAAATAAAGTGGTTTACCTATCTTGCAGTTATAATCATAACCAATCTACTGATCTAATTTATCTAAAACAGTCTTTCTTCTACTTTACTTCTACCCCAACAATATAATTCAAATCTACGTTTCTACTGCAGCTTTAATTACTATAACAAACGACGAAAAGTGTTTCCTACAATTTTAAATTTCCTCTTCGGCAAATGGTATCCAAAGCTTCCTCCTACTGGTATCCATCTCCTAAAGGGACTGGCATTAGTAGATGGAGCTGGTTTGTCAGTTACAGATATACAGGTTACATCTTTCCTCTTCTACATAATCATTTGTATCTGTCCCCTGTGATTCTCTCCATATATCTCCTCTGGCTTTCCTGGGGTTTTCCTTTTTCGTTAGCTTCTGCTCTTCCTTTTGATATCCATAACTCGCGTCTTTTATGCATTGGTCGTCAAGTCAGATAATTTGTCTCACCAGTTTCTCCTGATCTTAATATTTCTCTCCGAGGATCTCTTAAATAACATTAATTTTGTTTGTTTGTTTGTTTGTTTGTGTGTGTGTGTGTGTGTGTGTGTGTGTGTGTGTGTGTGTGTGTGTGTGTGTGTGTGTGTGTGTAATATACGTCCTCCAACGTTAGGTAATATCGGATGATGAATGGAATGGGTGAAATGATGCTCAAATAAGCCCAGGGTCCATAGAGCTTAGAGTTACCCGACATTCGTATTTCAGAATAAGGGATAGCCCCGGAAAAACCTTATCCAGGTAACTCACCCTGACCGAGATTCGAACTCGGGACCTCTTGAACGTGAGGCAGACACGCTACCACAACGCTACCGAGGCGGGCTAGTATTCATTTCTTGTAGGTTGCAATGTTGCTATATTTATATGGGTGCGGGACCGAAGCCTCCCGCGGTCAGAAAGGTAGCCCTGAAGCCTCCCGGACCCTTAGAGGTCCTTAATTACATAGCCCCCAAACCTCCCGGTTCCAGTAGTTCAGAAATTTTCAAATTTCTTTCTGGAACAGTAGTCATGTGGGAGTCCCAAGTTTTGTATCTTTCGCCACCAGCATTGTGTAGATGAAATTTAGAACCTTGGATATTAACATGAGTCCACACTTCTCTTCCAGCATTCTAGATGCTTTCTTCAGCGTCAGAAAACATTGTGGAGTGAATTTCTGATCTAGCTTATTAAATTTATCTACAACTATTGAAAATACCTGCTGATATGATGAAGTTTTCGTGTCCTTCAACAAAGAAAATACCATAGGAATGTAATGTCCATTAACGAGCCCAAGGATTGTAAATAGCTGGAACAAAATTGTGGAATACTTGAAAGTTTGACCAACATATATTGTGTTACACGGAGTACTCCAAGGTTGCCGCATTCACAAAATATTACAGCGTTCTTCGCATCATCGGTGTGTAGCAATAACTCGGCTCCATCTACAGTGTTCATATTTAATGTGTTCAAAACATCAACTCGTGGGTAATTTTGGCAGAATTTTCCGCCTAGCTTTGTATATGGAGTTAACGTAAACTATGGATAACTTCAGTAATTATGTGTTTTGTTTCTTCAGTTGCTGGTATAGGTATTAGTTTTGATGGCCTTTCACAAATATCTTCCATAGCTTCTCTCTTCAGATCACGAAGTACTTTCTATCTCTAAATTTTGTCACTAGGTGGCGCCGCTTGGTTATGGCCCTCTTGAATATCCAGGACATCTGTATCTTCGGTGGAAAAGGTTTTAATAAAGCTTTTGCAATTTTAACATTGCACGTCCATCGCGCTAACTCCACTTTTTAAACACTTCTGGAATCCGAGAGTCCACTACGCCTTAGTCCACTACGCCACGGCGCAGGACAGTTTGCCGTATACTGAGAGAACTCCAGGAAAAAATTTAGGCATATCCATTCCACCCCACCTGCTGGCTAATTACACCGGTTTTGCGGGAGGCTTGGGGGTTGTTACCTGATAGGCTCGCGGGAGGGTTGGAGGCATTTACCTCCTACGGGAAGCATCGGTCCTGCACTCATTTATTTCTTGAACTCTTTCGTCGCGTGTCATATATTCCTCAAACGCCTTAGCGGATATTATCTGAGATATATTTTCTAAATGTGCATAATGTTCTTCTTCCCTTAAGATGTTTCATAAGAAAGTTTCCTTCGATCGCCAGTGTAGTACCATAGAAAGAGTATGGCATTTTAAAGACAATATGCAGTGGCCATTTTAAAACACCATACTGTTTATTATATTGATTTTCTTTATCCCCACTGTATAGGCAACGAAATGTATAATGAAACATTTCTACAAATGTTTTTTCCCTTCCTTTGTTTTAAAATAATAGTAATTATAAATGTAAATCTTGTTTTAAAGCTTCTAAGTAAGAAATTAAAATTATCTCTCATAATGATGTAGATGCTAGAGTGTCATATTTCTTTAAGTTACCAATAGTGGCTATAGTGTTTTTCTTCAGTATATATTAAATGTTTGTTGCTTTAAGCATTTAAGTTTGGAAAGGTGACATTGGAAATTAACTGCTTTTGCTAACAGAGTTCTGTCTAAGTTAACCAAAATATCCAGCAGTGTTTTCCCAATTCGTGCAGAATATATTAAAGGTATTTTAACACCTTAGTTCCGTATACACTATATAAGTTTCAACACTGTAATCGTTCCTAGCGATGTTTACTTGGCAAGGCCGTGGAATAAATTTCGTGATGATGCATTGAACCCAGGCTTCCAAATCGTTTAAACCAGATTTCTATCTGGTGCCAGAAAACTTTCGGTAGCGTTGATTAATTTCCATGTTTCTTGCATGTTTTTGCTCGTTCAACCCGCTGCTCCCCTCTAACCCTTATTTCTACTCTGTATCACACAAAGACAAGGATGAGAGTTATTAGGTTACTTGGCAACTACAGGGGTGCACGAAATGCGTCAACGGAACTTGTCTATGCTGTGCGTAAAAACGGATGTGCAGAAAACTGTAGACCAGCAATTTTGTATCAAGTTAAGCATTAGGAAAAGTGGCATTTGATAAACCCACCTTTGTAGGGCAGATGACAGCGTGTCTGCCTGACTGAACGTGAGAGATCCCGAGTTCATTCTCGGTCAGGGTGAGTTGTCAGGATAAGTGGTTTTCCGGGGTTTTCCCTTATCCTGAAAGATAAATGATGGGCAACTATAAGCTCTATGGACTGTGGTCTCATTTGAACATGTCATTAATCGTGAGATATGATTTAACTTTGGTGAACTTAAGTTTAAAAACCAAACAAACGAACAATTTCTTACTTCACTGTATACGTCATTATTAAATCCGGCTGTGAATTTTTTTGCAGCGTGTCATGTAAACAAAACGTATTCGTGTACAGTTCTAGTAACTGTCACTAGGTGCGTCTGATGTGAAGCCTACCTATGGTACGATAATACCTTCCTGTTCAGTACATTGCACCCATGTAATGGATAGATTCTCAATGAGAACTAGTACTCATTATTTTGGGCAACACGTACATACTTGTCACACGAGTTACATTTTGAACGAGTTGCTCTGGGTAGCTCAGTTGCTTGGGCGCTGGTCTAAGCTCACAAGTTGGAATCCTGCCCAGTGTACAGTTTTTAAATATGCTAGCGGATTACAAGAGCTAGTTCAATCCTGGGAGCTGCCTTTTGTCGTTCGGAGCAAAATCAATCGCACTCACGCCACTGCCCTGCGTTTAACTGTAACTGCCCCGTTTCGTTCTGCAATTGCTTTAACTGGGATATCTGCTTATGTGAAAGACGGAGCAGTTGTGCCATCAGGTATAAGAGTAAATGAGGTCATGTGAGTGCAATATATAAGATTTTTGAAGTTACAAGGTACATAGAGTAAACCAAAGCGATGTCGAGGTGTACGAAGCTTGATTCTGTATACTGGTGTTTGATTTCAATAGGTACACCTTCAATGTCATCGTCAGAAACACTTAAATAAAGGTCCTTCAGGAAATGAAAATATCTGAAAAATTCAGACATTACATTGAATATATCCAAAAGAATGATTTCACAAACAATATATTTAAACTGTACTGGATATGTCTTAATATATATATATATATATATATATATATATATATATATATATATATATATATATATATATATATATATATATATATACGAGGGCTGTTGATTAAAGAATGATCACAATTTTTTGACAACGTGTACCTTTACTCATCCTCATAAATTTGATGGTACAGCATCCAGCCTGTTTCACGGAAATGGAGTCTTTTGCGCCTGATATGAACCTGCTATGTTTTCAGGACATCCCTGTAGTATTTTCCAGTTACTAATGCGTATGCAGGTACAACATGCAGATAAACCATTCCATGAATATCAGAAAATGAGATGGCCATAGCTTTCCCAGCAGAAACAACCACTTTTGCTTTTTTACGGGTTGGTGATGAAGGAGATTTCCACATTGAGCTTTGCTGTTTGCTCTCAGGCTCAAAATGATATAGCCAAATTTCATCAGCAGCGATTACGTTTGAAATAAACTCCGGATCTTCCTCTACCATAATTTTAACTGCATGCAGACCTGCATGCGAATGTCCTTTTGTTCGGGAATCAACAGTCTTGGAACCCATCGCGCACAAACACGTCTCGTGTGTAATGTTTCTGTCACCAACGTGTGGGTGGCACCCAATGAAATGTTCAGTATTTCAGAAAGTGATCTTAAGGAAATTCGTCTATCCTCTCTCATAATGGCAGCAGCAGTGTTGATGTTTACTTCCGTAAGAGCAGTAACTGGAACACCGGGTCCACCTTCCTTTGAAATTGATTATCTCCCGTCTTTAAACATTTTAAGCTACCTTCGAGCTGTGCTGTAGGGAAGAACAGACTCTCCATAGCCTCCTGTAACATTGTATAGGACTTAACTGAAGATTTGTTGAGACGAAAGCAGAATTTCAAAGCTTCATATTGTTCCTCGCGTATTACCTCCATTGCAGCGGTAGGCGATAGTGAACATGTCTGAACTTGTCTGTTTCTCACAGGCGGGAACCAGGAGTACCAACAATGAAACTACTACGGCGTGTTTGTTTCAAAATAAAAAAAAATAAAAAAAATTAAAGATAAAGGTAAAAATCTCTTCCAGTATATAATAAGATTGAATTTTAGTGCGAAAAATTATGACCGTAAAAAAATTATGACCATTCTGTATTGAACAGCCCTCGTAGGTATTTGTATTTTTGTGTATTATGATTTTATCTATTGTGATTCATTAGTTGTACAAAATTATAAAAAATGCTTTCCAAATTTTGAATTATAGAAGTTTTACTTGGAAAATTGAAGGTATGCATTATGTTTACCAAGAAGCCCGTTTTTAGGAAGTAAAAATGTTCTTGTTCATAGGTTAAATTGTGTTAAGGTTGTTTCTTTGATATATTCATTTCGTTTTTGAACTGTGGTGTTCGAAGACTCACTGGTCTTTCTTCTAAAAAGAATGTTTATTTTGTATTTGAGGTGCCTCAAAACATGTATACCCTGTAAAAATTTTGAAATATAGTTTTATGAATAAAATGGAATACTTGGTCTACGTGAAGTTTCGTGGTAAATAGGCAAAGCTATTTTTAACTAATACTTTATAGAATAAATATGAATGTAAATTACGATGAATAGAGAATCGTGTGATTGTAGCACATCAGATTGTAACTGTAGTACTCTTAAAAGAAAGGTTACGTTCCTTTTATAAAATTGTTTTCATTCATTAATTTTCTATAGCGTGCCTTTGTTTGCCATCTCATTAAGCTGCGAGAATTCCAACCACTAGAAGCGACAAATGTAGCTATAAGGACCTTTTTTGTTTCTTCTTTCTTTATTCCTCGTTTTGTGCCCCACTTAGATATTCTTTTCTTCTCTCGCTGATATTCGTCAGCTAATTTTATTTCAATATGAATTGCTCTTAGCTCGGTGTGCACAAAATATAATAATAACTACGCTGGAAAAATTCCAGAGCATGCTTTCAATACCCCGCACAAGATGTGAAGAGAGACGCGATAAAAAAATGTAATAGAGGCATTAAAAAAGAAGCCATTGAATGTGGAGACACGGTAAATACCCCACTTCAACTCTGCGCAAGAAAAAATCTCTCCCTTGAGATTTAATTCCAGTGAAAATAGCAGTAAGGTGTGAGTTCATTTTACCCGGCAAGGAGGAGGGGGGGATCCCCGTTTTCGATGCCAGGTCACGTGCGCCCCGGACCAATTTGTAATAAAAGGCATACAAACATGGCTGGGATGCTCCTCGTATTTGTTTATATTCTTACAGCTTGCCCTCCAGGTAGATGCCTCTTATTGAAATATCCCCTGCTCCGGATTCTGCTGAAGATGCGCTCACATATGTCTGGTTCCTGTTTGCTTTTCCTTCTTTCTAGAAATAGCAGCCATCTTTTCCGTATTCAGCACGGATTCGGCCATTCGTTGTTGAAGTCATGGCCACCTCTGGAATAAATAGCAGCGCTAATAAAAGTCGGCCATGCATCAGCTGTAATTGCGCTTTTTGCGAAAGATTAGTTGAAGCGTTTTGTCTATAGCGCTATAAAACTGTACCACGAGATTGGTACGTGGATTTACGGACATGCAAGCTTAAAACAAAAAATACAGTGTGTTCCGGAAGGTATTGAAAATGAGTCTCTCTGTGAGTGTTTTTTGGTCTGAATCCCTGCTGTTTAAGCACATGTAGAAATTCATAGAAGTTCTTCCGCACCAACGTTTACTAACGTTACCTAGAGAACCTATCATTATTTTTAGTTCGTATTTTAGCTTAACAGTTAGATGAAGTATTGCATTCCAACCGAACATGATGAGATTTTAACGGAAATACTTGTTTTGAGATTCCCTGAATCCAAAGCAAGCACATTCATAAAATACCGTATGTGTATATTTAACAAATAAACCAAAAACCAAAGGTCGAGTAAGCACCAAACTTGGTTTAGAAGTTGAATATACTCCGAAGATGCGATACAAAGATTTTCTCCCCAAAATACCATTTAAATGACACGGAATGGCCTGTAAAGTACTCTTCATTGGGAAATAATTACGTGTAATTTTGTATAATGAGCAAGCCATAAGAGAGAAAATATTACTACAATAGTATCATCATCCAGAATGGTAGGTGGTGCATAACACAGCCAATTAGTTGTTTGTTTCCTTGTTTTCTATTCCTTGATTACCTTCCCCCCCCCCCTTTTGTTAATGACGATGCCAATTGACAGCATCTTTAGCCTACAATTATTTCGCCTTTCAGTTGTTTTACGCGCCAGTGCTGTGACAAAGAACTGCCACTTTTATTTTGAAAACACATTGATCTAGAACAGAGTCAATATGAAAAATTCAATGCCACGGCCGAGATTTGAACCACGGATCTCCTGCTTTCCGTCCAATCGCTCTAACCAATTGAGCTACCATGGCCAACTTGCCGTCATGACATTAAATTTTCCATTTGACTCGTATATTTCCCCGGTAAACCACTAGGGGCTCTCGCACCCTTTGTGGTGACTTACTATCATAAGTATTTGAGTCACAGGCGTCATCATTTAACTCTTATTATTTTAGTTAATTTGTGGAAATCAATCATTTCTTCACACTAGCCGTACATAGGCTAAGGTTTTGATACATAGAGTGAACAGGAAAAAATCAATCCTACGGCCAGGATTTGAACCACAGATCTCCTGCTTTCCTTCCAGTCGCTCTAACCAGTAGATCCGTGGTGGAAATCCCGGCCGTGGCATTGAATTTTTCATGTTGACTCTATCAAAAACCTTAGGCTATGTACGGCTGGTGTGAAGAAATGGTTAATTTCCATCAGTTAACTAAAATGATCTATAACAGTTTTGAACCTCCCACTTTGGGATCAGTATGCCAATGCCTAACCAACTGGGCAACCCAAACCGAGTACTTTTGAATTAAGAATATTTATAATAATGTTTTTAATATTAATAAGGCTGATTATAGTCGGCTTATTTAACACGCCTTTTGAGTATCAGGATCACATCAGGACATTAGATAACAATATTACATGCATTAATAATAATAGTGATAATGATATTATTATTATAATCATCATCATCATCTACGTACACACTTATGGAGCAAAGTAAATACTGAAATTCACAAGTTCGACTTCATTTCCAAGAATCGAGTAGCCCCTGTCCTTTCTAGTATACAATAAACAATTAGATGTTATTAATTCAGGAGTTATTTACAATTACGTAAACAGTTATTTCAATAGCAAATATCTATGACTTTTATATGGTATTTGTAAGAAGGTATCATAATTATGAAATATATATAAAATCGTGTAAACATAACATACATAGGCGTAGTTTCTCAGGAATATCTGCTTGGTTTCGGTGAGGTCCTAGCGTGGCTATAAGGGTTATTGGCCTTCGCTTTTGTGACTTGAAAGAAGGAAATTTGGGGTTCCTCGGGGTTGAAGAAAAGGGCAGTCTTAGAGAAGAATCGAGGTTCCGCCTGACCCCTCTCTTCGAGGAAAGGCAGCTCCTACCCGATCACCAGTTTGATTTTCGTCATGGACATTCCACGACCCTGCAGCTATTGCGACTGGCCGAGAAAACGGCCCTGGGGTTCCAGGAAAACCTCAAGACAGTCGCGGTAGTGCTGGACGTAGAAAGAGCCTTTGCCTCCACCTGGCACCAAGGCCTACTGTACAAGCTCAGGGCGGCCAATATACCTCCTCTCTATCTCGCCCTGATTAGCAATTTCCTTCGAGACCGCATTATCAGGGTGAGAGTGAAAGGACGGCTGTCATCAGTCAGACCCATAGCCGCAGGAGTCCCAGAAGGCAGTGTTCCGTCCTCGCTACTCTTTGCGGCCTACATGTCCGAATTCTCTCTAGAACCACAGACTGTTACGTGCCAATATGCCGACGATGTCCTAATAATAGCACGTAACAAAAACGTGCGTTATTACTATCCTCCGCTGCAGCCCCAGCTCCGAGCCATCGGCCGCTGAAGTGATAGGTGGAGGATGGCCATTAGTCCCGTGATGAGCTCCGCTCTTCTCCTGGCTAAGGTCCGAGCTAACCGACAGGATTGGTTGCTGAGGTTGAGACAGAGGCTTACCCCTGGTTGCCCTCTGCCAAATACCTCGGCGTCCTTCTCGATTCGTGGGCTCACCTACGCCCCTGACGTCCGGGTCAAAGCCCGGCAAGGGCATGCAGCATTTAGGCAGTTGTACCCTACTGTGAAATCCCCTATGCCAACACATCTAAAACTACGCCTGTATCGGGCGATTATCCCGTCCCTGAATCCGTACGGCAGGAAGTCTGGGGATCAGTGGCTCCGACCACCATTCGCAGACTGCAGCGCGTCCAGAACATGGCGCTGCGAATTATCTGCGATACTGGACGTAGATTCCCGTCCCATATCCTTCATACCTATTTCGGAGTATCATATATTGTAGACGTTGTGCGGGAGAGATCCCGTACCATCTACAATAATCTAGACTCCCATCCCAATAACCTGGTGAATACCCTTGGCCGTTACGACCATAGCATTCCTTGCCGTAGACCTGGATACCGGCTGGCCAAAGACGCTTTGCGCAACCTAACCTGAGCAGTGCCACTGTCCCCTGATACCTGCACCCCCAAGCCCAGAAATGGGCTTGGTATGAACTATACCTCACCCTTGTTCTTTTCCCTCTAGCCTGTCAAGCGGACTGTGCTCAGATTCCTCTCAGGCAGGCGGAAGAGCGCATTCAGGACTGGGCGCACACACCCTCCGGGGGCATTTGCACCCACATATAGCTAGATATACTACTGTCCAAAACAACCTCCTGATGACAATGGGCAGTTCTTTTATACTACCCAGATAAAGCCGCACTAAGCGGCTAGGTGCTGGGCAGCAAACACCCCGGCCAGATAAACCTGGGCGACTCACATCTTCTGCTGGTCTGCGGGGTAGTCTGGCGAAGTCTAGGGTAGGGAGAAGTGGTATCCCGTAGCAGCATCAAGCGACGTTAAGAAATTTGTATCCAGTGAAGCGCGAGGTGCATCCGACGATATATAGAGTATTCTGAGATTAAGATAAACATTTTAAAGCTTCTAGCAAATATATTTATGAGTAAATTCCGCGAGTGACGCCTAACTTACAAAATCCTGCAGACATTCGGGTACCTCGACGCCGACACAAGAACCCTTAGAAAAACTCAAAGTCCCTCTCCAAACACATCCCCTACTCGACACAGATACTCGTCGAATTGTTTCTTGGAGTAATAGCACCTCCTGAGCCAGAATATTGAAGAGTTGGCAACGGATCGTCGCTTGAAGCCCGACGGAGCGAGACACCTTTGGGAGAGAACGCGACAAACGTTTCGTATAAATATTGTAGCTGTTGTGGGTTTTAACTCTACATTATCAAACCATTTCTCACTCACCCATCTCTCTATAAGGTTAAATGTCTAATCAAGATAAATTGGACTAGAACCTATACTTTTGTTTACAGGAAACAAAATTCAGCTTTTATTTTACATGGCAACGAAGATGAGACACCGAATGGTTCATGCTGGATTCTTAAAATTTCCTTCAACCCTATTATAAGAGCCACGCGAAAAGAGCCATATTGTTTGGATAAATTAGAAAACTTTGGAAAGAGGAAAAAAATTCATAGTACTGTTATTCAGAAAAGTGCACCGTCGTCTAGTGGTTTTCGACCCTTGACTCTCACCATTGCGGCCCCTCTCCTATTCCAGGCGACCGCCAAGTGAGATTTGTGGTGGACAACAAGGCGCTACTGCGGGTTCTCTCCGGGATCTCCGATTTTCCCGACATCATTCCACCAATTCCTCAATCATATCTGCTATCACTCATCTCGCTCTCATCCTATCATACACTTCTTTCATCCCTACTCCAGGCATTGGGCTGATCACCCATCCTGGTTCTCTATCGGATCCAAAACTTGGGTTCCTCGGACCCAACATAAAGGGATAGAGGAACAAGAACCCCTAACACCTTGGTAAGTGGAATACTACAGATAATTTAAAGAAGAAGAGCAAGAAGAAGATATTCAGAAAATTTGGCCACATTTTCTGTTCCTGTGTGTACCTATTGTATTTCCCAAACTCAATTGATATACAAAAACTAATACAGACAAACTTTCACTATTAATTTACACCTTACGTTGTAGCAAGTAGGCACTAGTCGAATCTTTTCAGAGTCGGTCGCTATTTGCTTGTTTCTAAAGTTCTATTTCCTTCGTAGGAACATGAAAAAGAAGAACGAAGGGCAGCGATTTGCAGTCGAAAGAAGTAATAATAGAACTTTCAAGCTCATAACCAATTTTTTTAAAGGAGATCTAGTTATTTCTTTTTTCTTTTACGGTTTAATAACTATATACAGACGTCGGATCGCATACACCTTCAAAGGGATATGAAGTTTAGGAGTGTCGCATTGTATAACTGCTGACGTCAGTCCCGAGGACAACACGCAGGAATAGCCCGGTTCGCAACGCGTACACCTACTGCTCGCCAAGCAGGTAGATCTGCCTTCCTGGGAGTGCAAGGTGTTGGACATATTGTATTAATAGCATTACTTTCACAACAATTATTGGACAATCTCCATTTTATAAATCAAAAGCCTTGGGTATTATCAGCAGCCACTAAGCAGCTTGAGAATGTAATTTCGAACTATATAAAAACAGTCGGGGAGGTGTCTGCAAAAATTAACAATGTACAGACTGCACCACCTACCAAGCGAGCAGACATAAATTTTCCAGTATTTAACACAAAAATACTGGATTTTCAGTGCTGCATAATATAAGAAATAAACTAAGTCTCGGACAAACACATGAAAATGATTTGTACTACTCATATCCACCATTAACGTCATGTGACATTGAACGAACTTTCAACGAATATTTTTATTTTGTTTCAGCGAGAGGCGCAGGAAATTCACATTCGACAATTTACGAATGTTGTTCACTGTAATCCCCGAATCGAAAGCAATGAAAAGTAGGTTACATTTTGTATCCGTACCGGAGTGTACACACACAGCGCTTCGGTATACTTGTTGACTTGGACGTTTATTGATGTCACACTCGCCCTTATATAGTACCTGTGTGTGTACATTGATTGCTAAGGTGTATCTGATCCGATGTCTGCTTATATATAAAAAGAGGCCTTCATAGGCATTTCCGGAAAATTCATGAATATAAATTGTGTTTGTTATAGCTTAAACGAATAGTGTTTTGTTTCTTTTTGTTATAAGCATTTCTGAGCAAAAATTACAAAAATGTTTTCTGTAAAGGATAATACAGAATTAGAGAAGATTAGGGAAGACTTTCTTCAAAATCTTCATGTTTGGTTCTTGAAAATCCTGAATTCCAACCAAACGTTCGTTTTTCATTCATATTTTTTATATGCAGGACTTGTATCTAAAAGTATGTGTTTGGATGTGTTTTGGAACAATGACACCAGATTGCATGCTCTGTGTCCAACAGCTTGTATTATGTCGTAAATTGGTCAAGCGACTAAGGTTTATAAATATGAAAATCCCTTGTAGAATTGTGAAATAGTAATAGATGAGAAAGCCTTGTGACAGCTGCACATTACATTTTTAAACCTCATATCCTGTTTTATTTGTTCACAAATAAACATTACCGGAAATTCATGCCCGATTTCACACGTTCATAAGAACTGGTTAAGTCTAAAACCCTTGCTGATGAACACAATTTACAGAAGGTGGTTCAATCAATCGATTAAACGAAGCGTTGATTTACAAAAAAGCGGATTAAGCTGGGGGGAGGGGATTGGCTACAGAACGGTATGTGGCTCGTAACAAAAGGCAGGTGATACAACCATTCATTTGGTGCCAAAATAACAGAAATATTGGAACGAGCTGCGGTTGGAGATGATTTAGATTGCAGTGTTAAATGTAAATTCCTAGAGGAGAGACGGTTATTAATAGCGGCTTTTCCGTTGCCAAGGAAACTCGGCGTGTGCCATCACTGAGAAATAACAGTTTACACGGGATTATGTTGCAAATATATTTCAATAAACATTTTGGAGCGAGGTAATTTATTGTGGGGAAGGGTTTGTGGATAACTTACAGGGGCCATAACGAACACAGGTTCCTTATTGTGGGTTAGTGTCTGACTTAATTATGTATCATAGGCTTTCTGCACCTGTTCAGTACCATTCGGAACGTCTGCACAAAAGCTGCTATATTCCCATATTTTTTTTCTTCTAATTTACGTCCTCGCACGATGAATGAAATGGATGACTGGTGAACTGATGTTCAAAGAGTTCAGGTTCCATAGACCTAATAGTTACCCACATCGTATTTAACGATAAGGGAAAAGCTTGGCAAAATCGTTGTCGGGATAACTTACCTGACCGAGATTCGAACTCGGGACCTTTTAAAAGTGAGTCAGACACGCTACCACCTGCGCTACGGAAACGGGCTCTGTATTTGCTTGATGAAAGGCTTCTGGCATATGTGATATCCTTAAAGATTGCGCAAAAGTTTTAATTGGACCTCATTAAGCCATTCACAGGCTTTTTCTCGTTTACTACATGCTAAAACCAACTCCGTTCTGTGAAAAGGATCGTCCATAACGTATTCCATACGACTACAGACGTTAGTCGAGTAAACCTTAATTTAACATATTCTAAATATGATTCCCGTACTTCTGAAAAAAAAAAAAAAAAATATGCCATCTATTAATAATTGTAAACTTTTTTGACAATCCTGGAAATTACCCATTTTGTGTTGTAATAACGCTTATTTGGGGTAATACAAATATGTAATTTAATTATTCAAATGCAAAAGCGGGTATTTAGTGAGATTATCTTCCCCAATTAACGTCCTCCAACGTTAAGTCGTATCGGACGATGGATCAAGTGGGTGAAATGATGCTAAAAGACCCCAGTGTCCATTGAGCTTAGATTTACTATTCATGTTTAAGGAAAACTTAAAAGCTGCGGAAAAACTTTAACCAGATATCTCACCCTAACCGAGATTCGAAATCGGCACATCTTGGACGTGAGGCACACATGTTACCACCTAGCTACAGAGGCGGGCTATTTAGTATTATCTGTTAAATAAGGCGATAATCTTATTTATAAAATGTCTGTAGTGAGATTAGCTGTTAAAATATTACCTGTAATACTTTAAATACACAATTTTAATAGGGTTTAACATGTTTACGTTTTCTACCATCTGATTCCAAATTAAAGTTCCATATTATTGAAAATACATATTTAAGGGTCCTTAAATTCAAAGAATCCTGGTTGGTAGGAGAGTGATGGGTTGCATAATATAATGACGCAAATTTTCCTTTTCTTCACTTGCTGTCACTTAACTTCCTTTTGTTTAGGGTCTGAGGATCAGGCGAGTGAATGGCGGCGAAGGCCAATAGTGGTAGAGTTTGCTTTATAGAAACGTCTGTTTGGGAGGGTAATCAAAGAGGTGGACCAATGGGGCGGGGTCCCATTGTAGTTGAGATGCAATAATATTTACACACGTTAAGAATCCCGCTTATCTCTAAGAGGGCCGTTTCGCCTCTGATCGCTATTCTGTGTCCTTCATTGCACTTCTTCATCACGGGAAGCCTGTGCATTTAAATCCTAATGTCGTTTTCCACTTCCTGATAACCGTAAGCAAAATTTTAAATCATTCCCAGTTAAAATCTAACTATCGCCAACTTAACGTGAATAGAACAACTAATTATATATGTGTAGATACGCCTAGTGCTAACTTGCATAAAAATCATGTGAATTTATCACACCAATAAATATATATAAAATGGAATAATTCGAGCTTCTCTTACAACTAGAGTCTTAAGCCAAGAACAGAGTTCTTCTATTGTTTCAGATTTCGTTTTGGCAACTCAGCATCTTCTATTGACAACTTCGTGCCATCCCCATATGCGAAATGATTCATCCAATTAGCGACGCTACTTTTGATCTACTACGAATTTTCTGTAACGGTATATGACATTGTTACGCATTTTCTGCTCTAGCAAACTTATTTTTCTCACAGTCTTTCCTCACCCTTAACATCTAAGGCTGCATGGACGTTATTGACTTTAGGAATGGTTACTGACTGGTTATGGTTTGCTGTTTTGGACTCTGAACTGTATATAATCTAACTGGTTCTCTTTTCCATAATTCAATATTCCGAGAGGATGACAAATAATGGTAATTAAAAACCAATTTTCTGCAACTAAATTTGAACTCGGGTCGTCTTGGATGACCCAATCATCATGCTGAACACTCGATCGCAGAGGCAATTGAATGGAGTGTTACAGTTAGCTGAAAGGGTAACTTCCTGATAAATGTTCTACCGTTTATCATCTAATTTGCAATAGTTTACGCTAAATGCTTCTATTTACAATCTACGGTATTTACCTAAGGTAGCATCAAATAATGTACAGTAAAACCTCGCTAACTCGGACCTCTTGTTTAGTATAGTAAATGAAGACTTGTTTTTACAGACGATAAATTGCTATTTTCAGTACGTGTATTACTCTTTAATTCTCTTGCTAGTGGACGAATTCATTGCACTCACCCCACCTACTTGGAACCACGTTGGAAAGAAAACTTTTATAGAGCCATGGAATAAGGTGTGGCCTGGCGTGTGTGACTTGCCAGAAAGCACGATTGAGGAAGAAGAAAAAATAAGTGTGGAAGAAGATTTTATTAAAAATTTTAAAAATATTGATTGTTGTTCCAATATTGATGAAGAAGACATTGAAAACTGGTTGCAGATGGACAATGCCGGAGCTTATAAACGTATTACGGAGGAAGGCAATGAAAATGAAGAATATTCAGATTTAGACAGTGATGATGAACTAACTGTGGTTATGTCAGATGCACAAGTAACAGCAAACATAGAGAAATTCATGCTTTATTTAAAGAATCAAGCCGAAACATGGCAACATTGCTTTTAATGTTATAGTGGATGCCTGATGGTGCTACTTGTTAGCAATACACTAAACTGAGACAGCAGAAACTCGCTACCTTTTTTAATGCCGACTAGTTTGTAGCTATATTTTGTACAGTCCAAATACATAAGCTATTGCAGTACATACAGTGTATGTACTTTTACGTGAAAATATGCCGATAGCAATTTCTAAACCTAAACATATTTCGATGATGTTATACCTGCATGTCTTTTTCCGTCATTCTCCGGATAATATGAAACTCGGATCGGCCCTGGTTCCAGTTCCTCCAAGTAAACGAGCTTCTACTGTATAGGAATGGTAGTTGCATCAATGGGGCAATAGCTTTAGAAAATGGCTACAGCGAAGGTAACCAAAATAGTTATAAAGACATATTATTGTTAACATCGCAAGTGTGCATATAGTGATAAACTGCAGATGTATTGAACAGAGTGCAAATAAACTACCCTTGGTTGTCGAACTCCTTGGATGCAACATTTAAAGTTCCAAGGCAAGTTAAAAGACTTTGAATAAAGGCTACAATATGGAACCTAAACTTAATTCCACAAACACATTGTGGTTGTTATTGGGAGAGTTTCAAATACACATGACGTTAAAGCAGAGGTCCCCTAAGGCAGCAGAAGATTGTCAGTAAAATCTCCGGATTGCATACTTTTGGCTTAATTCCTCTCCTCAAGCATGATTTACAACATTTGGTCATCAGCACACGAGGTGTCCATCTGCACAGAACAGACGTACAGACAGACATTGTAATTATAATATCAGCTTGCATCCTGCGCCCTGTAATTAGTGACGTGTTCCAGGGGAAGACAGAACACTTCCTGCCCGCCCACTCAGACCGCATACGTGACAGCTTGCTGGCTACTCATGTATTCTCACCTCTCATGCTTCTATTATCACAAACTTCCTCTTCAGAAAAAAGTCTATGATACACACGAGAAGAAAGTTTTGGTTGATGAAGTACCCAATAAGAGTCTCCAGGGGAGGAGATGAAACGTAGCCCCAACAGTGAAATCTTGATTTACAGAAACTTTGACTGAGCTGATCATAGTAATGTCAACGCTGAAGCAATCGTGATAGTGGCACTCAAATGCTTAACTGGCTGTTCTATAGTTTTGCATGAGTTTCAAGTTTGGATGTACAGAATTATCCTTGGATTCTTTACAAACTTGGATTATCCACAACTGCTTCATGGTTTTAAATCCAAATCCAAAATGTATCGTGGGGTAGAGCCCTAGAGTCAATACTGGCTGAGCAGAATTTGTGCTCAGCAGCAAATCTGTTTATAATGCCCAAAAGTGATTACATCTGATTCTGTAGCTTTAGATGTATCATATAGACCAACGTTCTTTGAAAAATGGTCACCAATGGCGTTCAGTAATTTAATACAGCGTCAACATTGCATTGGAGACGAAATTATTGTAGTTTTTGATATGGCACATAGGTTTCAGTGCTGGCTGGACATATTTCATGGTAGGTGGTTCAGTAATTTGGATTGCAGCACCAAAGCTTAATTGAGATCATTCCTGGAGGCTCCATAACTTTGATCATGGCAGGCGAGGTTCAATATTTAATTCAAAATAGTTAATAGCTGTGTGTTCAGCTCATGACAGACGTGCAGACTGCTTTATCTATGTGTACTACTGGAAATCTTCAGGCAGTTTTTCTTGGATACACCGAAGCTGCTACACATGCTGAGGAAAAATCTCCTCCCTGGAAATTGCAGTGCTTTGAATGTATCATGCACTGTTCAATATTTACTTGACAGATACATTGGTTATAAGGAGTCCCTGGTTTCTTCTTGGATCTAGAGATTTGAGCACCATGCAAGGTAACGTCTAGTAGTTCCATAGCTCTGAATAGATTTGTCAAAAAGGCACCTTCGAAAGATCAATGCCTTTTCCCCTCCACTTTTGGAAAGAAAAATTAATATTATGAGGACATCAAACAATAAACATAACAATTAAAAGGGAAATAAAAGGATAATGTATTCTTAAATAGATGTACAAAGCAAATATGCTTATGTGTCCACGGAAGCCTTGAACGTGACCATAGTACAGTATGACATACAAGTGTGTATGTGTGCGTATGGAGGAATGGATGCAGCTTATGCTCAAGGTTTTGCAACAAATTTTCCATTCTTCTTGCTTCACAGATAAAGAAAAAAGATCCATATTCAATTCTTCTTTCCTAATACATAAAAGACAATCTAGAAATAGTTGCATTTCAGCTTTTTGTAGAGGTTTGTTGAGACGGTCATATCTAGACAAGTTCTATTAACCGTTACTCAAGGTAAAAGGATGTGATCTATACCTGCTAGTTAGCACGTTTATAACTGAAATAGATTGGTTCGTTAGAATTTAATGACCTTCCATCTATCCTGGAGTAATGCTGGCCTTGTGAGACAAGAATGCAAGCAACACAGGAAGTACACATCATTGGCCAGGAAGCGACTGAATGGAGCCGAGTGTTTGTTGGCAGCTTGTCAGTCAACGTACAGTCTATTTACATACACACAACTATTGCATTTACTCATAATATAGCGTTCATTGCAAGAAGTACATACAGGAAATAGTTCCGTCTAGATGCCCTGGTAGCCTTGCAGCAACTACTAGTTTGTAGATAGATTGGACATAAATTTATGAGTTCCACTCATGTAGCGAAAAGTTCATTTAATGATGAAAATTTGTTGGCATGTTTCAATTTTGTTGACACCATTAGAAAATTAAGAGTAATTCATGTGCGGCGTTTTAGAAAGATATTCTTTCAATCAAACTGCTTCACAAAGATGGGAGTACAAAACACTGTCCATTCTCCTAGATGGCAGTCAAACAAACAAACCTGAACTCCTGGTTATACTCGGTACGATACTAAGGAGGTGTAATAAATTCGTTGTGATAACAAGAAGAGATGACTAACCTAATTTAACATGATTTGCTGTTTGCCCTTGTAGAGGGAGTGGTGGATAGGAAATATTATCTTCAGAATAGCATTATTTATATCAAAGGTTTCTTCTAGGGTAGGCATGGAAATGTATTTTGAAATTATTCCGTTAGTATTACTGCCTCTAAGAGAAAAGCATTTCCACGTATTTGTCAGTTTCATTAATTACTTGGTTCATAAGTATCTGGGGCCAAATTATTATTATTATTATTATTATTATTATTATTATTATTATTATTATTATTATTATTATTATTATTATTATTATTATTATTATTATTATTATTATTATTATTATTATTATTATTATTATTATTATTATTATTATTATTATTATTATTATTATTATTATTATTATTATTATTATTATTATTATTATTATTATTATTATTATTATTATTATTATTATTATTATTATTATTATTATTATTATTATTATTATTATTATTATTATGATTATGATTATGATTATGATTATGATTATGATTATGATTATGATTATGATTATGATTATGATTATGATTATTATTATTATTATTATTATTATTATTATTATTATTATTATTATTATTATTATTATTATTATTATTATTATTATTATTATTATTATTATTATTATTATTATTATTATTATTATTATTGTTATTGTTACTATTGTTATTGTTACTATTATTATTATTATTATTATTATTATTATTATTATTATTATTATTATTATTATTATTATTATTATTATTATTATTATTATTATTATTATTATTATTATTATTATTATTATTATTATTATTATTATTATTATTATTATTATTATTATTATTATTATTATTATTATTATTATTATTATTATTATTATTATTAAACAAGAATAATGGATATTGTCTGTTACGAATTCAAAACATCACATTATCTGGATGAGATCCTTATCCTTTAACCTTCTTGAGTGGACAAAAGAATTTTAGCAATTAGAAATAACGCAATAATATTTTCTGTTGTTTATATATAAACATATATATAAACATATATATATAAACATATATATAGACACGCTTATTTTTTCTCTTTATAGTAGTATAAGTATATTAATAAATCAGCGTCTTACTTGACTAGTCTGGAATATAAACAATCAAAATCCCCCCAAAAACAGGAGTTTGGTATAAACAGAAGAGCTAACACATGAGATAAAAACACAGGAACTGACATAAGTTAACATTTACTTGGTGTTGAATTTTGTTTTTCATTAATTCTAAATTGGCAAGCTGTAGGGAAATTAAGTTTTTGGAGGGAACCTCCTTTCCCCTCTGGCGGTAGCTTGTCGTAATGAATGGCTTCTACGTCGCTGAATCCCCGCGACTCGGGTTTCCCGATGCTCTTGTGTTTCATCCCACCGGGCAGGCAGTGGCGGCTCGTCGGTTTTTTTAAATGTTTTTTTTTTTTGTGTAATATACGTCCTCCAACGTTAAGTCATATCGGACGGTGAATGAATTGGGTGAAATGATGCTCAAATGAGTCCAGGGGCCATGGACTTTATAGTTACCGGCATTCGTCTTGAAGGATAAGGGAAAGCCCTGGAAAAAACCTTATACAGGTAACTCACCCTGACCGAGATTCGAACTCGGGACCTCTTGAACCTCGGGACCTCGTGTTGGCAGGCACGCTGTCATCTACGCTATCGAGGAGGGCGACTCATCAGTTGATAACTATATAACAGTAATAAGGTTTAATCACTTAAGGAACCACTAATAGGAAATTGTATATTTTGTAATGTTAGCCAGAGAAATATCAGCTGTATTATATAGCGAATCTCCCTTAAAACCAATTTATTTTTTGCATACAAAACTCTAAATCACGGAAACAGATTGTGCAATATTCTCATTACATTTACAGCAAATTTACGATATATAAATCAGAAATGTATTCTTTATATATACGTATTAGTTATCTTGGATACATTGTAATTATTGATGTTAAAATAAATATATGAAAATTAGCTAACATAGAAGTGGTACGTATTGTAATATGTTTTAAATTGTTTGTTCAATTTACGGGATTTTAAATTTTAGCATCTTAAGAATAACCAAGTCCAAAGTTTAAAACAAATATGTAAGTTAAAAATACCTTGAACTTTAAGCTTCAATTACATATTTTGGCATTTGGTCTCACAGCTCTTTAAAGATTCAACACGTGATAATTTAATTGTCAAAAAGCATGTAATTTTATCCTTTCATACGATGCAGTCTAAAGCATTGTCATACTCTTCATGATCAACTTAAGAGCGTTCTGTCAAATTATAGCAGTATCTATCTTTTTATCGCCTCCCATATGTTTACAACATGATGGTTCTGATTTAAGACAGGCTACAGAAATTAGTTAACAAGCCGCCACTGACTTTCATCTCGACTTTTACCACTACAACTTAATATAGACTTTCTCCCTTCCTACACCTTATACCGAGTTTTTTCCCTTCCCCTCTTTTCCTTTCGTTGAGAGCGTTATTGGATTTGCTGCGGCTTCCAGTCACACGTAATTTACATGTTGTAAAGGATTAAGTTATTAGCTATCAAATGCTATATACTTTCGAAGCGACGTTTATATAACAACTGCTGAAGTGACGCAAATATCACCGGAAACGCGCTGTTAAATATCTGATGTGAAACTCTCCTAGTTATGCATTCGCTTAAAGATTATGCATATTTACGTTATAAACTGGTTATCACTTTATTCACTTTCGAACATAATTGGCTCATTATAACAATCGTAATTATGTATTTACTCTAAGAATGACGTACTCCGGTAATGTAAGTTTTGTGGCTTTTAGGAGTAAGGTGAAACATTTTGTGATGATTTTCTCTGAGAAATCTCTGTACGTTATTAAATATAGGATGATTTAAAGTCTGAATTTATAATTACTTACATGCCGTACTGATAGTCACAGGCCGTAACTTGTGCTTACTTCTCTCCCAATAGGAGAATGAATGGGAGTGACTCTGCTTATCGGCTCAACTCGCCAGTTAATAAATTAAATCCACAGAGAGACGCTAACGTATATTTATAAACATATGGAAACGCTCTCATTTATAGATGAGGAATTATCTCTTGATTTATTTCTCACGTACTACCCGACAAAGCGTTGAAGCGTATTGGCCTTTAGTGACCAGCGCTGCCATCGATAAGAAGATAAGAAGAGTGAAATTACAGTAAGTTGCCGTACTGTAACTGACGAAACACAAACAGATCACATACAAGCTGTATATCTGATATGAAAGGTCAGCCAATTATTATACACATCACGGGTGCATAATAATAATTAATCACAATAATAAATGCATTAAATTTGTACCAACGTAACTAATTATTGTAATATTTGTCAGACAATGAAAATGGGGGTCAACAGCAATTTTCATTACGAATAAAAGAGAAAACCAACTAAAATTAATTACTACGCTTTTGTTATTAAACGACTATTGCAATAATAACTAATTTTCTAGTGTGATCAGTTTGTAGAACGGGAATAATTTATAAAAATATGATTTACTCAACTCACAAAGGTGTAACGCCAAATATATAATCAGTGATGTTCCGTCACTGAAAGATGTCTCACTGTCATTGTCGCTATTATCGTATACAAATCATCAAGCTCAAGCTTCTTGTTTCAGTAATCTATTCCTTTTCCCAATAGTTATCAATTCTTGTAGTCCTTTGGTTAAAAAAATAAACCTATTTTATTAAGGGAAACCATTTCGTATTAAAAAAATTCTGTAATTATAGGTAGTATATGGTAAAACAACTATTTTTCGAATCTCGGTCAGGGTGAGTTTCCTGTATAAGGATTTTTTCGGGGTATACCTTATCCTGAAAGACGAATGTCGAGCAACTCTATGCTCTGTGGACCCTGGGCTCATTTGATCATCATTTCACCCATTCCATTCATCGTCCGATATGACGTAGGACGTAAATTACAAAAAAATCGTTTTTTCGAAATTCTAATCAATCTGTACAAATAGGCCATTGCCGTAATATAAACACATGATTTAAATGCATCACATCGTTAAGCTATAGAAGATTATGAGTATATAATTTTAGATATTTATTATTATTATTATTATTATTATTATTATTATTATTATTATTATTATTATTATTATTATTATTATTATTATTATTATTATTATTATTATTATTATTATTATTATTATTATTATTATTATCATTATCATTATCATTATCATTATCATTATCATTATCATTATCATTATCATTATCATTATCATTATCATTATCATTATCATTATCATTATCATTATCATTATCATTATCATTATCATTATCATTATCATTATCATTATCATTATCATTATCATTATCATTATCATTATCATTATCATTATCATTATCATTATCATTATCATTATCATTATCATTATCATTATCATTATCATTATCATTATCATTATCATTATCATTATTATTATTATTATTATTATTATTATTATTATTATTATTATTATTATTATTATTATTATTATTATTATTATTATTATTATTATTATTATTATTATTATTATTATTATTGTTGTTGTTGTTGTTATTGCAGTTCATAATGAAACACGATCTCTTGTTAGTTTAATAATGATGGATCTGAATTTAAAAATATAAATAAAAATAACGTCAAATTCATAGGTTTTGTATAAATCACATTATAATATAAATCTCACCCCTCCCTCCCCCGACATAATTACGAATGCAGAGCATGTCTTGGAAATTAAAGAGAAACAACAATTCTCCTGACTTTGATTCAATGTACTTGCAGGGTTAAAGTGCTATAGATACAATCCCACACAGTCGATTAGCAGTATCTACTAGGAAATCGCAAAGGGATTTTGATTCCAACTTCCTCCTTGTCACAATAGCCAATCTCTTTGTATATGATTTCTCACACTTGCCATGTATGACATGTTGCTGTGATTGTATCTGAAGAGAGTGTACATACACTGGAGGTACTGTGTAGTTGCGATAACTTTACGTAAACATCTCTCTGTTGCGAATTTTTTCCGATACGCCTGCTTGCTTTGTCATGTAGTATATATGTTGAATTGTTTGTTTCTCTAGAGA
Organism: Mantis religiosa; assembly: GCA_030765055.1. Classification (NCBI taxonomy): domain Eukaryota; kingdom Metazoa; phylum Arthropoda; class Insecta; order Mantodea; family Mantidae; genus Mantis; species Mantis religiosa. The sequence continues at coordinate 150,949,714 of CM060949.1, read as the reverse complement.
GGAAGAAACAGTTGCCTCATATTACATTTTATTTGTTGCTTATTTCCATAACCTGCTGAGCTCAATTTTTAAATCTGACCGTGTTTTTAGTCAGATTTCGGCTTTAGGCTTAAAAGGAAACAAAGTTTTTGTTATATACTTTTATTTAACTGTTATGTTATAAATTAATAGATTAGAATCGGAATGTTAATCTAATCAGATACTAAATTTTCATTTGTTTGAATTTAACAAAACACAAACGCAGTTTGCAGACGTTGATCGCAGGCTATATTTGGGATTAATAGAACAGTTTGTGTTGAACTCTAATGAATGTTTAGTTTAGTACACCAAAACCATGAGCAAGACTGTAAACTACCCTACGTCTCTCAGCTATATTTAGGCTCAAAGACGATGCCGTTTGTAGATCGCAATAAAACTGTCAGTTCTGCTTTTCAAGGTAGTACTTAAACAGATTCGTGTTCAACGACACACCTCCCAAACGGATTAAATGCAAGAAAGGTAATGGATTGGCTATTATGCGTTGGCTTACATCTGAAAGCAAAGGATATCCACCTGTCGCCGAGGAAAACGATATAGCAGTACCCAATAGCTAGCTATGTTAGATAAAATATACCTAGTAATAGCACAGAGCTCGAGGCATGTTGTTGCAGTTTAAAATTTTCAGCAGGTCGCTAATTTTACAATTTATCGCTCTATCTCTTTCTTTCCTTATTAGTTTTGTTTTCTAAATATTCTGCCTTGCAACGGAAGAAGCCCAATTTTTCCCCCAAAGAAATTTGATGCTAATTAAATCATTGCTTTTAAGTTCTCATAGGAAACTAAAGAAGTTATCATATAGTAATATGCTGAACTGCTCTGAATTTAAGAGCTGTTAGTGTATTTTTTATTTGCATAAATGCTTCCGTACTTTAAATTAGGTGTTTATAATATAATATTATTGATGAGTCGATTAACATAGGTATTGCTAAGTGGGTGAAATTCTGTTCCTTATACCACGATTACATTTTCAGTTATTCAATTCTTTAACGCAGGAATATCTCTAAATCACTCAAATATATGCAAGGAAACCTTCAGCGAGGACTTTTGTTTACTTAGCTTTAAAGTTTCAGTAAAATAACATCCTGTAAAACGTGAATTTTTTATTTGCCACAAAATTAGCTTTAATCGACGACATGTTATGTTATGTACAGAGGTTGATCTCTATTTGTCAGCTCGCCTGCGGTGCCATATGTAGTAAAAGCGGGCGTTAAATACTACACATTTCATTTCTATTTGTCAGATCTGTAATTTCAATGCTTAGATAAAAAAATTAACAAGTAATGCCATTTAAAATCGATGTATAATGGAATTATAAGTATGGTTTACCAGTTATACGAAAGTTTACCTGCAGTATCTAAAAGGTAGTTTGCTCTTGACGTAGTTGGCTGAGTTTTTTTTTTTTTTTTTTTTTTTTTTTTTTTTTTTTTTTTTTTTTTTTTTTTTTTTAGGTGCTTAGAAAGCACTGCACTTGGCAGATTGGGTGTTTATATAACTTACTATTTTTAAGTTTGTTGTTCACACACTGGTTGTTATTCTAAAACCTCAGATCATGCATTTTAATCGACTAGATAATGAATTTCGTGCAGGATGTAATATTACCTCTACACACTAAATATAGATGGTAAAGAAATTGCAAATGGTAATAAGCTAAGATAAGGAATGACTTAAATGATAAGATTTATTTGATAAGTATTACTTTATCCCACGTCGGTAGTTATAAAATCACACTTTGCCCGATTTCACCAACAGTTATTAAGACTTAACACTAGGTTACCAATAGTCAAAACAAAAATTGCATTTCAAAAACAAGTGTTACCTTAACACTCGTGTTTAATCTCTTGTTAAACTAACAAGCAAAATTTCAGTTGTTAAGTCCTTAACAATTGTAAATAGTCAAGATGGCGGGCGTGAACGCAGCTGTTGATGTTGCTTTGAAAGTTACTGCGGAAGTACAAGAGAGGTTAGAACATGCATCGAAAGGAATATGCCGATCTCACCTTTGCTTCAAGTATTAATAACTTTGCGATTATATAATTCACTTAATTATGTGGATAATACACTGTCCACCTCCTGTCTTGAAACGTTCAAGTCACTCGTTACTTGTCCTTCTTCGCTCGTTTTAAATTTACCTAATACTGAGAACATGCATCAAAAGAAATATGCCGATCTCGCCTTTGCTTCAGGTATTAATGACTTTGCGATTTTATAATTCACTGAATTATGTGGATAATCACTGTCCACCTCCCGTCATGAAACGTTCAAGTCCCTTGTCCTTCTTCGCACCTCGTTTTAAATTTACGTAATATACAAAGGTGTTTCAAGCTTGTAGTAGTGATACAATTATTTGAATTAAATTCGTTTCCAATATTTTCCCACGTGAGATCTTTCTCTTTTACATTCTCCGCATCCGTCCTCCTATTTTGCACGATATACTTACACTTCGTCACCAGTTCAATTAACAATTCTTTCACCATCGATGAGAAATTTGTCTCACGGCTTTTGTTTACGATTTTGTTCACCCGTCATTTTTTCAGCTGTGTACAGACGAAAATGAAAACAAAAGCGCATCGCAGTACATTCAGAAAATAATATGACTCATCCATAGCCTTCTATAGCTGTAATATTTACAAGTCTCTTGGCATTAACACGTGTTTGTTAACATTTCCAGAAAACAGGTTGGTGAAATGCAAAAATTTAACAGTAGTGTTAACGGTGTGACAATTGTTACGTTACATTTGTTAACGTCGATTTTAACATCTGTTTGTGAAATCTGGCATAAGGCGTTTAAAACTAGAAATACCACACCAGTAATGGAAGAAAGAGCAACATTGATTGAGCTGGCAGCACTGCATTAGCACAAACTTGAATCTAACATGTGAGCATCGAGATGACAGAGAGAAAATATTTACAGCAGCAACCTGAAGGATCCTATGTGAACACATCAGCTGACTTTTGGTCGAAATGATAATAAACTGCACTATAGGTGGTTCTTGACATTGAACTTGAAGCTTCAAGGTGAGCATGATAATATATTCCGGAAATGCAGCTCAGCACTAAATCTTTGGTGTCGAACTAGAATATTTCCCCATTTAAACGTTTGGCTCTGGATAATAAACAGCTCATTCTGTAAGAGTTGCCCGTGCTCCAGCATATATAATTATCATTTTCATGGCTTCATCACTTAGTTTGCATAAACAATGTATTGAAAATTATTAATCGATAGACGCATTAATATTAATGATGTAGTGACGCCCTTTCGTCTGTGATGTTTTAATTTAAACAGGGCTGATTCTGAACAAGCCACAGAATATAATCCTCTTATATTCAAACCAGTTAATGAGCAGTTAACAGATGCATAGCGTGTCAAGTGGGAGAAATGGCGCCACGAAGTCGAGTTGGACCTTTCTGTGTAATCGCCGCAGGTTTCCTCGTTGCTGTATGCAATTCGTTTACATTTCTAGAGAAACTGAAGTTAAGGATAACTGCAAACGCAGTAGTCAGAAGTGTGACACATACCACAACTTTACCATATTTGCTGAAAATAATAAAACTATTATATTATGCATTTTTGCGTGTATACTTTTCCTTTCTTCATTTTCTTTTAGTTGCGTAAATAAAGTGGACTCAGCAGAGAACTCTAGAACAGAAAGGCAGCCCAAAAATAAAGCATTTTATTGCATATGTCAACAAAAACTTATCATTTAGAATCTCCAATAACCTTCCAGATTTTACATTTCATTTCAAACGATATGTTCTGTGACAAGATTAATCTTACAAAGTAGCGTTATAACTTTGTGTATAGTTCGGAGCATAAAATATGGCGCACATGAGAACGAGACGATTTAAGTTGGTGCTGAAATACAGAGCTCCACCTTCTGCAAATATCATCTTTTAGTTCCCCTGATCTACAATGCAGGCCTCTAGACTGATAAGTTGGTTATGCCATTCCAAAAGATGGGAGGAGCGTAGCATTGTCCATGATCTGCCTATTTGCTATTTGACCGACCGATCGACCGACCGAAGTGCTGGCTGGCTGGCTGTATAAAGCCAGAAGCTTTCTGCTGCGCGCCCACGCTTTAAGGGTTTTACGGCAGATAGGTTTTTTTTTCAGGATATTGTCGGATGGGTTGTGGGTTTTTAGGATGACATTTTTTCGATGTAACATTACATTTTATGTACCTCGTATTGTAGGAATAGATTGCTATTTAAGTACTGTGCACGTAATATTAATTATGACATATTAATAAGATTAATTATAAGGTTAATCGACCACGCTCTATGAAAATCTGTTTCTGTCAATGGAAGGTATATTATGCGACAGGTTTGACTGCAATGGCCATAACAATGATATTCTGCAATAACAACAGCAACTATGGTAATAATGCCCGCCTCGGTAGCGTAGATGATAGCGAGTCTGTCTCACGTTTAAGAGGTCCCGAGTTCGAATCTCATCATGGTAAGTTACCCAGATAAGTTTTTTCCTGGGTTTTCCCTTATCCTGAAAAACAAATGTCGGGTTACTCTAAGCTCTATGGACCCTGCACTCATTTGAGCATCATTTCACCCATTCATTCATAAACCGATATGACTTAACGTTTGAGGACGTAAATCACAAAGAAAATATAATAATAATAATAATAATAATAATAATAATAATAATAATAATAATAATAATAATAATAATAATAATAATAATAATAATAATAATAATAATAATAATAATAATAATAATAATAATAATAATAATAATAATAATAATAATAATAATAATAATAATAATAATAATAATAATAATAATAATAATAATAATAATAATAATAATAATAATAATAATAATAATGATGATGATGATGATGATGATTCTTTGTAATTTGCAATTATTCAAATTGATAGGAGCTTTTTTTTTTGTAATTTTACGTCCTCAAACGTCAAGGCATATCGGACGGTAAATGAAATAGGTGAAATAATGCTCAAATGTGTCCAGGGTCCATGGAGCCTAGAGCTACCCGTCATTCGTCTGTAAGGATAAGGGAAAACCCCGTAAAAAACATTATTCAGGTAACTCACCCTGACCGAGATTCGAACTCGGGACCTCTTGAACGTGAGGCAGACATGCTACCATCTATGCTACCGAGGCAGGCGGTAGTAGCAATCTTAATATTTCAGCATCTAACAGGTAGGATAGAACATGTCTTAATTCAATAGTAGTAATAATAATAGGTTAATATACCCATATTGTATCTAAATATCTTTGGAGTAAAATTGCTGTTGAAATCGGTAAGTATCTATTTGAAATACGTATTAACAGAAATAATTTCGTGAAGGTAACTCATCAGCCACCACGGTTGGGTTTCAGGGACCTTGATTTGTTTCAGTGAAACATGAAACAACCAAACTTCAAACAATTAAACATTACGTAATAAAATCAAGTATAATCAATAATCACCCTACAAGGCTCAATCAGAGTGGAATTCATTAAGAGAGATTATTTTTTATCTCTCCTAGTTTTGCACCGATTATAACGTCACTTATTAGTTCATGTATTTATATTTCCTTGAGATTTTCTTCAAGCCAATCGTAAAATTGATAAGAGCTGTTTGGGAACATTGGTTAAACAGTAGGGAAAACCTCATGAAAAAAAGCAGTTTTGTTATCTAAAGGAAATAACTCTTTTTCTATTCCAAAGTTTTCAAGTTTATTTTTCTTCCAAGAATGCCTTAATTTATTCTATCACTTAGTTTTGATAGGTAGAGAAAGTAATATATATATATATATATATATATATATATATATATATACTATGAAAAGTATTTATATCTAGACATTCCTAAAGTACAAGTTTTAACGTTTTCAATCCTTCTTCTTGCCCCTAAAAGCATTTGTAGTTTGGGTTTCTTTTAAGAGCTGAATCTTTCAAGGATGAACAAATTTTCTCAAAAATTGTTATACCAATTTTTATGTGAGTACCTGTCATATCCTTGAGATACAGACATTAACAAAGGACTTATTTTCTTTTCTCTATCCCTTATGCCTTAGGCGTCGGATTTAAGGAGCAGAATCACTGGATCGGCTGGAATATCCAGGATGGGAGACCAGGCCCGTGCCTGATATGAGAGAGAAATAGATGACAGAATGAGGGCGAAATGAATGAAAGGAACTATGATAATGGAGCAATTGGTAAAATGATGGCAGGGGAAACGGGAGATCCCGGAGAAAACCCGCCTCTGCTCCGTGTTGTCCACCATAAATCTCACATGCAGTCGCCTGTGATAGAACCTTTGTGAGGGTCAAGCGGTCTAATCGCTCGGCCACGCCTTGGCCTACAAACAAAACATATGTGATTAATTTTCTATGAATAATCTATGAAGTTCCCTTCAAAGTGTTTATTGTTTGTATAATTTGCAAGCCTTAACACAAGTTAAACAAACTCTTCCTATAAGAATAATACATATAGTTTTTAAATATAGAGTTTGTCAAACATTTTATAGCATTAAAGACTTCCGAGGTATTCCTTATCACTAATTTGATAAAATTCATCGCTTTTTGAAGTGCTAAAGCGACTTTTTTTTTTTTTTTTTTTTTTTTTTTTTTTTTTTTTTTTTTTGTTTCCTGAGGTCCACCCAAAGAATATGCTAAAATAGACTTGTTTTTTCGTCTGTCCTGTTTGGAATCTCCAAAGCATGGGTTGACGTAAAGAATGGCTGTAACATGGTGATTAGTATCCGTTCTTGCCTGCAGCAGTGCTGGCCAGTAAATTTAGGCCTACGTTTCTTATAAGCTGAAGGAAAATGATAGAGTTTGTACGAGGACATTGGCCAGTCTTGTCCTGCGTTCTAGACCTCAGAGTGACTTTGGTATAGAAACAAAACGTTTGTTGTTCAAGACGAGATATAAATTATGAGTTGTTTCTCACCTTATCATGGAAAGGGCATGAAATATCAACACCAGAATTTAGTGATTCGCTTTAAAATATCCATCTATTCAGTTTCCCCTGTCCCTCATGCATATACAGCAAAACCCGTAATAAAGTTATTTCTGCAAACGTTTGCCTCAAATAGTTCATTCACTCCCACACAAAAATATATACATCTATAGAATGGAAATTTACGAGAAATATTTGGATTATAATATTTTACATGCGACAGTAAAAACCTCTTTCCAACATGATGATGATCAAGAAGAACACCTTTCAAAATACGACATGCACGCTTCATAGAGAAATGGAAAGACACAAAAGATGATTTCGAAAATACATTTTATACACTGCTCTTCCGAAAATTTTCTCTCTTTCGCACGTAAATTGGATGAACATTTGCAGAATTAATATTACACACTTGTTATAGCTACAACTGGTGTTAAATCTTTTCAATTGTTTCTTGTATAAGAATGTGAAACAAATGAATAACCACGGTAGTATAGAACTAAAAAGTATTGAAAAATTTGAACCACAATTTTGTAGTTATCTCAGGAATATCTGGTGCCACAAGAAACCTAGTTTGAATTGTGGTATGATATGTATTTATCTACATTATGTGATTTATTAATTGTACACAATTATATAAAAGTCCTACCAAATAAAACTGGCACCACAAGTGATTCTCATTAAATTCAGAATACACATTTTATTTGATACGTAAATATCTTCTCTATGTAGTATATTAATTAAAAGCGATAGGGAAATTTTTGAGAATGTTAACAAATTGGGGATAAACCCCTATAAGGAGTGATTAGGAGTCAAAATACCAAGGTAGCTGGCACCGTGTTACCGTCTGTGTCTACTCTTTACCTATTTGGGATGAGTATTTTTCTTCGAATGTCTTTATATTTACGAATATTTCGTAATATCCCCCAAAACGAACGTTTCCCATTATCTTTTTTACCATTCTTTCTTTTTTAATTTGAGAGATTGAAAAATGTAGATACTTTAGTGAAACTTCTCCATTGAATATTTTGGAATACAATACGTTATACTTACTACAGGTAGATGGCGCAGCACTATAAAATAGCCAGATATTATTCATCAGCTTACATGAATACTACACATGGGGCACTACCTAAGAACAATTTGCTGTGTATCTCTGAAACGTTAACTGCTGTTTCCCCAAAACCAAGTTGACAGAAGTTAAAAGACCTCTCTAAGCATCTCGAAAATGAATGCTTAGCAAGAAGTAGTTATATTAAACGTTACACAAGCGAGGCAGTAAAAAACTTGAGTGATTGTATAGGTAAGGGAGTTGAAAAGGTTAAAGTTTATAATTGGGCAACTTTTCGTTGAGCAGAAATACGGGTGGTGGGGGGAGAGAGGGAGGTAGCTTTTCTCTCGTTATTTTTTGCATCTTCATCGGTAGGAAAATGTGAGCTAACGACCAACTTGAAACAGAAATAAACTATGGTTCGAGGCCTTGTGAAACATTCAAACATGCTGTCTAATTTGGTGTTGTTTTGTACGTTTGTTGTTTGGATTGGTATTTAATGGAACTAAACATTATTCTGGGATTAACTGAATGGTATGTTTATTTACTGCAACATCGCCCTCAATGAGAGAACTTTTTTTCACAATTTATTTATTTTTAGAATGTTACACTAATTATAGTACAAAAGTTTACTTTCAAACCATTAACAGTTGGTATAAATGATTTCAGTATGATATTAGAGGCACTCAGGCACATAAAGAAGGCTGGAGGAGCACTCGAATATTACCAAATAAGAATGTGATACCTTGTATTCGAAAGTCTTGAAGTCTATTTCATTAGATGGCTGCTTTCACCTAGGAATTTTAAAAGTTTTCCTGGTTAATTGGCTAGTGCTGGGTGAGTTACAAAACTTTGTGCCAGTTTATTTCCTTATTATTTTACAGCGCCCAATAATCGGGCGAGTGAGCGAAGAGTGGAGCAAATGGGATTGAACTTTTGCTTTTGTGGAACTGTGATAAAATTAGAAATACCTCTTCTGGTGGAGAAGAAGAAGCCGAAATTCCTACTGGCGTCAGTACGTAATATCTGGAGGCGTTAGGGACTCCCCTGTGCTCAAGCCTGTCGTCCAGGATCTGGTCAGCTTCCGTGTCTCTCAGGCCATTCCTCCCTCCTGGAGGATTCCAGAAACACATTAGGCAATTGTGCGCTTAAGCTTCGAAATCCTTCCCGCTTCTTGGTAAGCACAATCTAGCATAAAAAAGCAAGTTGAAAATACGTAATCGTAGACTGATGACATATCCTTTCAAAAGTGTACACCGTAAAAATATTCAAAAATTCGCGGACACAACAGAAAATATTTACTTTTACGAAACAGTTGGAAGCTCCATATTATATTACTGACTTTTGGTATTCTACTTTCTCTGCCACATCGTAGAAGTTTGTATTTAAACAAAAAAGTTTATATCGAGATTTCATTCGATGTTTTAGGTTCTCTGATTCCTTCCAAAAACATTTTTTTATAAAAATAGTCTGGTATGCGTGTAAGAGAGAGAAGCAGAAAGGGGTGGGCGATAGAGCGAACGAAAACTCTGATAAACACCGTTTTCCAAGCTCAATTCGCTTCAAGAAATATTTACACTCCAATCTACTCTTTACATGGAAACCATTTGTTTTATTTTCTTAAAATAGTTGCAGTTTACTCTATGTTTAAGCTATTTATAGGTCTAATAAAACGCCTAACTTGAATTTGTTGCGAATAACCTGTTAAAACCTTTTCACTTTGGATTTTGCAGGTTTTATAACTGGTAAAACGTAAGGTAAAATAACATTAGAGTTTATTTCAAATAACTTTTATGTGGCATCAGTCATTTTTGGGGTAATTGGATTGGATTAGATTGTGCTCTGGAGGGGAATCTGCACGGTATTCCAGTTTTGGTCCATTATACCTATGTCCCAAGAAGGGCACCCATGAGAAGAAGGATGAGGTCAGACAGAGAGGACGTCCCAAGGAGTCACGATAGTATAAAGGGCGAGGTCTCCATCCATCTAATACAGACCTTTTGTACAGATAAAACCAGCTGGTTGTTTCAGAGCCTTTGACTGAAACATTTAGTGGTATTTGTTTCTTTGAATGTTACATTAGACTACCTTGTATTTTAGTCATTTTAACTTATTTTTACACGTACTTTTACCCTCATATCCAAATTTAAGAGGCTGAGGAGTAGGGAATAAGCCTCATTAAAGCAGAAACCTGCAGATGAGATACCGGCTTGCTGATCATTTGGCAATGGGATGCTTTGTTTCGGGGCTATTCAGTATATAGATCAATATTTGCGCAAAACTTTAAATTCTTGGATATGTTTTTTATTTATTATAAGTATATATTTTTATTGTTTTGGCCTTGAATCTCCCAAAATACGAAGCGGATCTGTTGCAGCCTCACGTACGATAAACATGTCGCCATTAAGAGGTGAAGGGGTTGGAACCTAACCTGATTACAGAGCAAGGGGAGGTAAGGAAGCTAATAAATTAAGACATTAAGCTAACTCGACTCTTTGTACCGAAAATTGGTACCTTGTTTCCTATCGTAAATACTGTGATTGTGTGGATCGTGACACCAAATTACGATCTTTGGGAGTGGCGAGAGCATGAACTGCCAGGAGTAATATTTTTTCTACCGATTGTGCATCTGATTAGACAAACAGAGCATCATCTTGCTGTACGTAGATATGTTCAGCATTCCTTGTGGTCATGGTAAATCTTTAGCTCCTTCTGCTGATAAGAATTGAATTAAAAGTGTGGCAAAATATTTCATTTTTACATTTTATCTACTATTTAATTATTATCGTTGTATAGCGCGAAGTCAAGGTTTTGCCATAAATATGTGCTTTGAGTTCACCTGAATCCAAAATGGTCGTTTGTATGCATATGTCTGCGTTAAATCTAAAATGAAACTTTTGATAAATAACAAATTTGCATTTAATTTCAGCATTCTCCGAGGATGGGCTTGAAATATTTCAATAAAATCTACCAAAAAAGCGTTTCTTTATATGGGCAAGATTTAAATATGTTTTATTTTCTCCTAAAGATGAAAAATTTAATGCAACATTTAGATGTTGAAAACATTTACGTGACAAATAAAAGGCATATCTTGAATTTTATGAGAATAGCGGTGAAGTACTCTTCATACTCTTCATTATTGACTTCATTTAATGATTTTTGCATAATTAGTAAACGGTAAAGAGTTTGACAAAATGTTACCACAAACAACAGAATATCTAAGTAAAGTTAAAGAAGGCAGTATTTTGAAGTATAATTTTTGAACTATTTTTAACCATTAGTTATTGTTCTTTTTTGCTTACGTGTTCTAACATTCAGATATCGGTCAATGGGAGAAATGATGCTCAAATGAGACCAGGATCCATAGAGCTTAGAGTTACAAGATCTTTCAGTATAAGGAAAAACCTCCAACGTTAAGTTATATCGGATGATGAATGAAATGACGCCCAAATGTGACCATGGTCCATTGAGCTTAGAGGTACCAGACTTTCAGCATTCAGGATAAGGGAAAAGCTTCAACGTTAAGTCATATCGGATGATGAATGAAATGATGCTCAAATGAGTACAGTGTGCATAGAGCTTAGAGTTACCAGATATTCATCTTTCAGGATAAGGGAAAACCTCCAACGTTAAGTTATATCGGATGATGAATGAAATGATGCTCAAATGAGTACAGTGTGCATAGAGCTTAGAGTTACCAGATATTCATCTTTCAGGATAAGGGAAAAGCTCCAACGTTAAGTCATATCGGACGACGAATGAAATGATGCTCAAATGAGTACAGTGTGCATAGAGCTTAGAGTTACCAGATATTCATCTTTCAGGATAAGGGATAACCTGCAACGTTAAGTCATATCGGATGATGAATGAAATGATGCTCAAATGAGTACAGTGTGCATAGAGCTTAGAGTTACCAGACATTTATCTTTCAGAATAAGGGAAACCCTCCAATCTTAAGTCATATCGGACTCTGAATGAAATGTTCAAATGAGAACATGGTCCTTAGAGCTTAGAGTTACCAGACATTCGTTTTTCAGGATAAGGAAAAACCTCCAACGTAAGTCATATCGAACGATGAGTGAAATGGTACTCAAATGAGTCCAGTGTACATAGAGCTTAGTTACCAAACATTCATCTTTCAGGATTAGGGAAACCCTGGAAAAGCCCTATCCTGGTAACTCAATCTGATCGAGTTTCGAGCTCGGGTCCCCTTCAACGTAAGGCGGAGACGCTATCATCTACGCCACAGAGATGGGCTTGTCGTTGGTTAAAATTTGTAAAAATTTTATACTTTTTTAAATGACAGTTACTGTTCCTCATGGGAAAAAATGGATAGTTGAAGCGAACCACTTATATAACATCTGACTGTTGGTTTAGGTTATTTTCTTATTCGTGCAAGAAATAGGTAAAATAGTAGGATATTGTACCAATAGTTTGCGAAGAGCGAGAAGAGAAAGTAAGATTTCTTAAACTGGTGTTCGCTATTCAGTTGTTTCTCCTGATGCTATGTAAAGTGCATGGAATTTCAAAGTCAGTATATAGCAACCAGCTTTCAAACATATGCCTATCTATTCCTCCTCTAGCTTAAAAGTCATTTAGGTGCCATTTATGCAAAAATGTTTCGCAATTTAATGAAGCAGATGGAAGAATTGGCGTTTGCAAGACTATTTTGCAGAAGAAAAGTAAAAACGAAGGTAAACTTGGTCATATAAATGTAAGAGATTGTTTAGTTATTAATCTATTTTACTTATCTCTTAATAAACACGTTCAAACATGCATTTTTCCCCATTCAAAAGTATGTAGGCTCTTTTTAAAATCCTACATCTTTACCAAAAGGTTTTACTTCTATTGTCTCACACACACTGTTGAAACAGTTGAACTGGAAATGCTTATTGCTGACATGTTCTCTATCGTTTTCGCCCAGACCGTATGTAGCTATTTCACATGAGGTTAACTACTAGTCATAAAGCCATGAAAAAGCAATAAAGTTGAGTGGATGGACATGAGATTTTCTTTTTTAGCCATCAGGACTGAAAAAAGACGAGGTGAATGACCCCATTATAGCCATATAGTCATTTTATCAGCAATGATTTGTAAGCACATAAATCTTGTGTGGACTATTTTGGCATGGAATTTTAGTTTTTGTGAAGCAATCTGGAATCTCCAGCCATGAATATTGGATTACCAGTAGGGAATGGTTACCATACTATTGGGCATACCATTAGTGTAACTACGGAATTCATGGACGAATATAATTTCATTGGAAGCGAATAAATGATCTGAGTAGCAAATTCCTGCAAATTTCGCTGACCAACATCTTTAGTGTGCCTGCGTATATTGGTCAGAATTACTTAAATGTTTGAGACTCCATAAATAAAAGAAATTTAATGTATTGCGCTTCCATGACTTCTCAGTCAATTTTTCAACAGAATATTCTTACAGAAGCTTATTTTTCCTTCTACATCTTATTGCTCCAGATAAATTTCCTGCACATTTGTAAATGTAAGAATGATAAATTACGCTAAAACAACAATCCTCATTGTAAAAGCAGATTGCTAGGGGAGGCTACGAACCCACATTTTCTTTACATGACCATTACAAAAACAAATAATACTTACCATTTTGAAAAATATAAGCATCTATTTGAAAGTTCAAACCAATAACAAAGGATATTTCGGAAATGGTTAGCCCACGAAAACCTGCGTGCCTAAAACGAGATTTATATTTTGTTTGGAGTATTCCTACGGATCACCAATTAATTCTACATCAGAATGAATAGAACTTTAGAGTTTATTCCCAAAAACGTCAACACACACATTTTACTTTCCATGTTAATATATTAAATATATAAAATATATGTTTTAATACAAATTATTAGACTTTTTGAGGAGATAAAAATAAAATAAGTTTCCATGTAAAGAAGTAGTTTTGGTTGGGAGGATTTTCTTAGAAATATTCGTGCTTCAACTTAGGGAAACTTCCTCTTCTTTAACTTTCTCTAGTATAGGGGTACTAGTTCCTCTATACCTTAAGATAGGGTTGAGGAAATTAAGCTCTCGATCAGGCAGAGAACCCAGGATAGGTGGTCAGCCCGATGCCTGGTATGAGAGTGAGAGGAGGATATCAGTGTGAGGGTGAAATGATTGACAGGAAAGATGATAACGGAGCAATAGGTGGCATGATGGCGGGGGAAAGCGAAGATCCCGGAGGAAACCCAGGACCCAGTTGTACACCACAAATCTCACATGTGGTCGCATGGAATAGAACCCGGGCTTCCTTGGTGATAGAGCAGCAGTTTAACCATTCGACCACGGAGCAGTCCTGTCTTTGGAAAACACTTAAATTAATTCACAAGTTCGGCGTTAACCGACTTTGTGTACATTAATGCTTTTCATAAATATTTATGTACAGTTTTTTTCTATTTTTTTTTAATTCGGTGAGGGTCAAAGTATTTCTAGTGTTATTTCGGGATCAAATATTTGAATAAGATGCAATACTTCCAGTGATTCTTTTAAAACACTGGCATGGAAGTTGAGAAACATTTTTAGGAAACTATGTATTCACACGTGTGAGAAGAGCGTGGATTAAGTAAGTCTTATAATGTAAAATTAATATATTTCAGTTCACTCAATCGAAATTAAAACCTAGAGTTTAAGCTGGTTGTACCCGTCTTGTGTCATGAGATACGAAGATTTTCAAACAACCTCCAACTCCGAACTCTACCTTTCACGAAAAATTGCTCACTATATTGTGTCTTCCTAAACTACATCCTATAGTTTTGTTTAAAACAATGTACTGCTTGCGTTAAAATTGAAATGAATATCTTTAATTTTCTGGCAGAATCTATGAAATTCCCTTCAATTTAAATTACTTTTAAAAAACTAAACCGTAAGAGTTAGACAAAATCTTACTGAACAAATAACGTAGGTCTCGTTTAAGCACAATTTACTTCAAATACATTTTCAAATACATTTCTTAAATTGGGAAGCTGCTTTTATTTCTTCCCGCGCTGTCATGGAAGCAGCATGTTAATTCAAACCCATCACATAGTGTCACACCGTGCGGGATGAATCAGGAGGTCTGTAGTCGCAAGGAGGTCCGGGTTCGATTTCCGACGATGACGTACCTGACCCATGAGTTTATTCGGAGGTTTTCCCGGATCACCAGGCGAATATTGGGCGGGTTACTTCCCCCAAATTTCCTTTCCCTCCATTATCATTTCACATAATCTCTGCTCTGGTGGTCTATTTCAGGGCACGAATATCGGCGTGTGTCTCGGTGTTGCATGGCAGGATTATATGCTCTTCGTAAAACTGCCTCCTCCGGTAGGACGGTCGTCAGGCTCCGAACCCGGTTTAGTGTGGCAGTTCCCGGACTACAGAAGAGTGGAATGCCGGTTATACTAGCCTGTCGGGAAATTTCCATACCCTCTAAACTGTGGTGGCTACTTGGGGGTATTGGTCCAATAGACCAAGTTTGGACGTCAGTTCCGTATCCCCTTGGTAGGGTATTCCATTCCAGTCCATTGCGTCACACTTTTTAAAAATCTGACGTTGCTTTGATCCGCCGTTTTTCCCCCTTATGCCTACAAAGATATATGAATATATTTTTGAAAGAACGCTAGAATAATGTGTTGAAAAAGTCAAGTAAGTTTGAAACTTTTGTAGTGCTACACTTTCTGTCCGTTTCTATACATGGAATATTTTAAATTATTCTGTATTTTCACGGTACTTTTCTGTTATAACATTGCACCGCACGCGCTAGTCTTTTCTTAGTGTAGTGTATTATTTTACCAAGTACTTCATGCAGATGTTCCTTTGTGTTTTATGAAAATAACCACTGTGCATACAAAACAAGAATGAATATTTAAATATATACTCAGTTTCTCTTACAACGCCCACCAGCTTTTTGCCAAGTGTTTCAAATGTAACTAACCTTCTGCACAACAACAACTTATGTGTGTTTTGGGAGCCGTTGGATGGCGAAAAATGTATTCTACTGTAATTTTATTTCGCTGTTCTTATGTTGTGTCATAGAAATTACGTGTTGAATTTATTACGAGAGCATTCCAGCAAGCAAAAGGACAAATAAGCGGTGCCATGAATTATGCAAGCTGGTACAATGCATTTAGGGATTGTTAAACACGTGCTTGTACTAGCGACAGTGCTTTGTTTTGCAGAATATTCAGGCAATAAACTGACCATGTGTTGCTGGACCTTCTGTGCTCATGTGCTTAACTATTCTGGGTAGTAAGAAGGCTGTAGGTACATTATCCACTGTCGTTTGCAAATACATAACTGGTATTTCAGTAGCAAGTATGAATAACTAGAGCCCGAATGGGCCCCTTTTTAGTCTGTCTACCACGTAGGTATTTATCTAGCAGGACGAGTGTGTGTTGCATTCTCCGTCCAAAAGTTCGGTTACGGAGATTTCACCATAAATATATATTTGAGCCCCTTGAATATAAAAAAATGCATGATCAGAAAAAAGCCATGTGTGTATTTCTGTGTGCGGACATTTTTCAAAAACTAGAACTCGGAAAACTACCAAATTTTGAATTTAAAACTCTTATCTTTCAAATACTTGACAGGAAGATTTGCAAGGTATCAAATCGTTTCCACGGCCGTTTTACATGGGGTCACGGAACGCGTCTCTTTAGCTTCTTTCTACCGAATCCTCTCATATTTGAGTCTCAGTTACTAAACGTGCACTGATAGCCGAGCGGTTATAGAGAAGTAGGAGTAAGGAAGACAGCTTCGGGAGTTGTGACGTATTTCAGCCGGGAGATAGGCCTGCAGTGCGTGTGACGTTAGGCAAGAGCCGTTAAGTACAAAGTTGTCTATATAAATGGCGCTGTGAGTACAGAATCTGAGGGTTCAGTCAGTTGTAGCGTACTCGATAACAACAATGTAGCTGCCACGTAAATTTACAATGTGACGATTTATTGAAGAACAAATATACACTGAAGAAAGACTTGCTTGTTTTTTTACACATTTCCGAGGTAGTATTCACTTGCCGCACGGACATTCTGTATGTTTGGTTCGATAAACGTGTGCAATTTCTTTTCTCTATTATGAAATTAGCTAAGTCCAATACTAGAAGTACTTTGTCGAATCACAATCTAACATGCAGCCTTCGATTACAAATTTCCCAGACATTACGTCCTGACATTGATAAATTAGTTAAAGAAAACCGAAACAGAAGTGACGGAAAATGTCCAGGTAATTTTGTTCTGAATGGGTCTCCTCTAATTTGCAGAGAAAATTACTTTATGTTTTATTTTATTTACTTTATAACATACCTGACCTTTAGATAAACGACGACTTGAAGTTTTATATATCCTCTCATAGCACCGATTGAAAATTTAATTTTTTTATAAACTGTGACCAATTGTGTAATTAAAGCACTCAGCATTAATATTACAACATAAGTTGTACATATTATTAATACCCGATACGTTTCCTCTCTTTCCTACGCTGTTGGAACCCCAAAACATCAAACTTATGCCTTCTTCTTGGGCAGCAGAAATCAGCGCAGTGGCGTCGCACGTTAACCTGCCTTTCGTGCGGGAGCATATTTGGCGGTTAGAGCTGGCGGAGGTGACGTTACACCGCCGCTACCTGTCTTCCCCTGAGCTAGACCTACAAAGGTTCAAATCTCAGACATCATTTTGATTTTCTTTTATTGTAGAAATACGAAATGTGTATTACGCACATTGAAATATAACTTCCAATTGCTAAAGTTTACTTTCTTTTATGGGATTTATGCTCACATATAGAAACTGAAACACTCTACCCTGTTTTTAAACTAACTGAAATACATACATACTTTATTCATATAACTAATATCAAATAAAAATGGAAATTAACTTAGCATCGGGTGTGTAAACTCTGCATTTATTACTGTCCTCATTTTACGGGGCATGGTAGAGTCCAAATGCCTAATGAAATTTTCACGAGAGGATACTTTGCATTATATGTCAGCACCATTCATAACATATGAATGAGCTCGAGTGTTTACATAACCAACATTAAGGTAATTTTCTAATATCATTGCACATATTTCGAAAACGACAAGAATATGTTATTTGCGTTTTTATAAATGAATGTGTTTAAAATGTTGCACTGCTACTAAAGTAACAATAATAAAAAAGAAACTTGCACATCAGGGTATCGAACTTATGTTGGTCCACTTACAAGACACGTGCGTTTTACTGCTCGGTTACCATGCATACGGCCAAGCTGTAAGACAGCTCCGTATCTATCGTATAGCTTTGAAATGAAGCCACAGTAGTGTTAATGCGTGTATTGGAAAAAGCAATTGTTCTTTCACACTAGCCGTGTATAGGCCAAAGTATAAAAAGGTAGAGTCAGACTGGAAACTTCAATGCCATAACCGGGATTCAAATCACTGAACTTTTTACCTTTCCAAAGAGTATACTGTGATCGCAGCTTCATCGAGTGCTTCCGAAGTTTTCCAAATCGAACGTTGTTTCTGTAGATGCTCATTTTTTTCTAAGACTGTATATTTGACTATCGCTTAAAATCTACTTCATTCCAATACCTCCTTTCACCTCAAGAAAAAATTATTAGGAATAAGACATTGTTTATCTCATGGAAACGTAGTCAGACTGAAAAATCCAATGCCATAGCCGGGATTTGCACCACGGATCTTCTGTTTTCCGTCCAGCCGCTCTAACCATAGAGCTACTATGGCCAACGTGCCGACATTACATTAAATTCTCCAACTGACTCGTAATGTATATCGGCACGTTTGCCATAGTAGCTCAGTGGTTAGAGCGGCTGGACGGGAAACAGAAGATCCGTGGTTCAAATCCCGGCTATGGCATTTAATTTTTCAGTCTGACTCTATCTTTCCATACTTTAGCCTACACACGGCTTGTGTGAAAGAACAATTAATTCCCATTAATTGACCTAATAGTGGTCAACTATAAAGCCCGGGCCTTAAAGTACTTACATGTTGTAAGTCTACCATTAAGGTAGTTTTCTCATGTGTTTATGAGAACACCTAAGTAGTTTACCGGGAAAATTACGAGTCAGTTGGAGAATTTAATGCCATGTCGGCACGTTGGCAATAGTAGAACAAGGGTTAGAGCGGCTGGACGGGATCCAGAAGATCCGTGGTTCAAATCCCGGCTATGGCATTGAATTTTTCAGTCTATCTTTTCATACTTTAGTCCACACATGGCTAGTGTGAAAGAACAATTAATTTCCATTAATTGACCTAATAGTGGTCAACTATAAAGCCCGGGCCTTAAAGTACTTACATGTTGTAAGTCTACCATTAAGGTAGTTTTCTCATGTGTTTATGAGAACACCTAAGTAGTTTACCGGGAAAATTACGAGTCAGTTGGAGAATTTAATGCCATGTCGGCACGTTGGCAATAGTAGAACAAGGGTTAGAGCGGCTGGACGGGATCCAGAAGATCCGTGGTTCAAATCCCGGCTATGGCATTGAATTTTTCAGTCTATCTTTTCATACTTTAGTCCACACATGGCTAGTGTGAAAGAACAATTAATTTCCATTAATTGACCTAATAGTGATTAACTATAAAGCCCGGGCCTTAAAGTACTTACAGCATAGTAAGTCTGCATTAAGGTAGTTATTCACGTGTTTATGAGAACTCCTAAGTGGTTTACCGGGAAAATTACGAGTCAGTTGCAGAGTTTAATGTCATATCGGCACGTTGGCCATAGTAGCTCAATTGTGAGAGAGGCTGGACGGGAACCAGTAGATCCGTGGTTCAAATCCCGGCTATGGCATTGAATTTTTCAGTCTGACTCTACGTTTTCACAATTTAGCCTACACACGGCCAGTGTGAAAGAACAATTAATTTCCAATGTTTATCTCGATTAACATGAACTCGTAGGTAGAGGAATAATGTAAAAATAGTTCGTAAAACAGTTGAGAAAGTCACATAAGTCCAACGCTTCTGAGTTTTCATTAAAAATTAATATATTAATTTGGAATACACTTACCTGTTATCTTCCCTTTACTGCATATAATTCTCAACAACAATTAATTATCAATAATAAGTTCCCCGTTAACGGCCCTGTATCCTATAGATCGATTAACCGGTGTTTCCATTCAATAACAAAAGATATCACCAAGCGGGAGATTCGAGGGAACTAGCCTTATTCTACGACAGAAATACCTGCAGGTACAGTTTAGCTCTAATTATTCAGGATACAACTCGTGAAATCAGTGTCGTGGGCAGTTGTAACAGCGAACTTTGTTTGGAGGCAACATAAGCTTGTCACATGGTCCTCATCCTGTGCGGCAGGCGTTGATCTGGCGCTAGGGTGCCCATATCCCTTCTGATTATGTATGTATGTATATGTGTGGGGGGGGGGATGGCTAATGAACCTGTTACAGTCGAGCGGCTCACTGGATCTCCATGTTCATTAACATGCAATGCACTTCCTGCTCTGCACAAAAATACAACCTAATTAAACCTTCCATCATCACAGACGAAGGCTGCATAGGAAGCTGCTATACTGAATTAAAACTTACACAAAAAATAAACAGTAATCTAGTTTTTTTGCTTTTAAATATTAAATCAAATATGCTGAAACTATGACGTGATCAGATTTATTGGGACTTACTTTCGGGTGGGTTTGCATGCATCGCGCGAGTATGTTTACTGGTGAGTTCGTGGGCCTTTTGGAGAATTCTCTGCGGAGAAAAAAGTACACCTCGGAGAATGAGGAAGGTAGCATCACCTCGCCGGGGCGTACACGGGGGAAGGAGGAAGGGTGCTGAAGTACCCTCAAGATACTCAAAACCCTGAAATTGAAGCACTCTGAAGTCTTATTTTTATTTTTTTAATAATTATTTTCTGCTTAGAAAATTAGTATGCCTTATTATGTCAGTTGACAAACAGGTAAAAATAGTTCGGGAAGTAAATGCATTGAAGTGTTCAGTCAGACTGAAAAACTCAATGCCTTACCCGGGATTTGAAAGACGGATCTCAAAATTTCCATTAATTTACCTAATAGGGTCTGAACTATAAAGCCCGGGACTTAAGGTACTTACACTTTGCCTCATGTTTATTGGAACTCCTAATGGTTTACTGGGAAATCGGGGGATCCGTGGTTCAGATCTCGGCTATGGCATTGCATTTTTCAGTCTGACTCTATATTTCCAAATTTTTGCTACTGGTTCAACAGCATGCCACTCTTTTCCTTGTGGTGCACAAGGCGCTGGGGTGAGTTTTCTCTGGGATCTCCGGTTTCCCCGCCATCTCATTCCACCGGTGTTCCATCTTCATCTCATGTATCATCAGTGTCACCGCCTACGGTGCCGTATGTAGGTAAGAGTGGGCGTTAAGCACTGTACACTTCACTTCAATTTCACTCTTTTCGTTTTTTATCGTACTATATACATTACAAGAATGGTAAATATTGGGAAACAATTTGATCTATTCTTCTGGAATTTTAATACGTATGTTGTTAGGCAACGCTGGTTAAACGGCTTGCTCAGCTGTATACTCTATACTATCCTTACGCGTTTGATTACTTATGGTTGCAAAGTAGAACTTCTGAATGGGTAGGCTGGTACTGTTTGCCCAGGACAAGAAGGCAAGCTAGAAGAGTGTACAACATAATCACTTTTGCTGTCTCCTCGGTGCTTATGCTCGCCTTCCAAGTACGACAAGGATGGAAGGCTCGTTTAAAATGCACAAGTGTTGTCACATAACTCACCTATACATAACACCTGTAGCTGTGTTTACTGCAACAAACATTAGATCTGGCAGCATGGGTGACTCATATGTACTCTCACACACTCATTTCCCAATCCTTGTTTCACATAAGCTTGCTACATATCTCTTAACGGTCACGTGACCCTGTCACCTCTCATTGGCTCCTATTGCAGTATAGACGGTTGTGCGGCAAAGATTAGTTCGTTATTTAACATGGTGATATATCTTTATATGTTGGAAGAGAATTGTCAAATTTATATTTTCGTAACTGTTTGAATTAAATATATTACGCAACAGAGTTGATTTATCCAAAATGCATGTAAAGAGGAGGTTCCTTTGCTTTGGCCCGTCTTTCACATGGCACGATAGCACGTGATTTAGCGGTAGTGATGACATATTTGTTTATATGACTTTTATCACTGACCTTGTTTTGAACTGGATTAGTCATATATCGCCATTCGAAGGTGTGTTGTACCGAGTGCGAGAGCTAAATTATTTTATTGATCGTTTATTGCGCGTGTACTTACATGTATAATGGCAGAGTCTACCGCCAGTTTTTCGCTGAAGCATCGCAAGGGAAAACCTTTACAAAGCGGCGAAAAAAGAAATGTGGTGCACGTGTTTAATGCACACACAGAGAATAATCCGTCTTTGTCAGGGAAAGAAGTCGAACAGCTGTGCTCTGAACTTACAGGTGTGAGTGTTAGATGCGTAGGAGCATCGCGACATGAAATTGAGACAACAGGAAAACTTACCACTCCAGGGACGATATTACTGTGTGGCGAAGACGTTATTTAATGACAATTAGACTGTACCGGGATACAAATCGCAAAATATACTACCTTGGCGAGTCTTGGGTGAATGAAGGACACACGACAAGTATGGCGTGACACGACTTTTAAGACTGAAAGACAAAGATTTTTGCAAGGTATGTGTGCTGGTTTTAAAACATCCCAGTGGAAAAGGCAGAAAGCCTGTTTACTGCAGTTTTAAATGTGACGAGAAGGCTCCGCATATGGCGCGAAAGCATTAGCCAATTAGGGTGAGGGGGAAGGTAGTTGCACATGGAGTGATACATGTCAGCTGTGCAAGGTTATATGAAACAGAGATTAGTAAACAGATCTGCTACCGGAGCAGTAAACAGTTGAAGCTCCTTTGCCCTTCATTCCCTTCTAGCCTTCTTGTCATGGGCATACAGTTATATACCTCACTGACTCAGCTAAGAGTTATTTCTTTGTAGAAATAACCTAACCCAGCTATGAAACTGTAGAAGTAAACCATACAGAGGCATCATGTCCTGTATTTAGTCGACTGAAACCCACTGTTCCTGCCTCACGAACAGGTCTGGTAGCGGTTTGCTTAAATATCATTTGGCAGGTATAGTGGAGGACAAATTTCAGATTATTTTATGTGGCTTCTTGCACCAACACTTTACACTTCCTGGCACCCTCCTTCTCTGAGCTTTGAGCTGTCGACAGTGGTAGAGAAAATCGTGTAGATCTAATGCAACAGCCTTTTACCATTCACTTTTCCTCACGTTTTCTTTGTATGTTGTTGTAAGGTTGTTGATGAGATATAGAAAATAATTTCCTGATATGATGCTCTTTTTTTTTCCAAAAAAGTATTTTCTAGCAAAAGTAATAGGTTTAGCTACGAATGTTTTTTAAAAGACTCAACAAGAAGTGTACGCAATGGTATTGGTGAGACTATAAGATGCTACTCACCAGATTTCACGCATGTGCAGTAGCATTCCTGTGCTTCACCACGTATCATTACGTGAATAAGAACATGACATCATCGTCGATCACGGCCATCCATCCCCTGCCCATATTTGGTGTCTAGTTTTCCCTGGAGCCACTGTTTTGCCAACAGATATTCCAATAAGATACTTTTAATAATAAATTTTGATTTTTTTCTAGCAAGTTGCAGATGATAAGTGAAGGTGTATCATTACAGTACTGACACTGTCGTTGGTGGATCCCACAAATTTCCATGGATAATTATCGTGAAGTTGGCCCTGCATGGAGCTGAGTAATAATTACACCTTGTTTCTGGTTGCAGGTGCCATGTTGTGAAAGAAGGTGGGGCTGTTGGAAGAAGGCGGGGAGGCGGGGCAAGATGCAGTGCAGTGGCGGCTTTGCCATGTCAGCGACGGCACTCGTCCTCTTGTTAGCGGTGGTTACTGCCGTGAGAGGTGCTCTGGATACATGTAAGTAAATTGTTTCTTTTGATATCTACAGTAAGTTGAGATATAGCATCCCTTACGAAATTTCCAACCCGAGATTTACTTGCAGAGCACGTTTTGAAACTCTCTGCATCCAGAAAAGAACATTTTTAGACAAGTCTGTGTGTGAGAGAGATGTAGAGCATATATGAACAGGTTAACTCAACAAAAAAATTCTGTTAACTCTCAACCTTGGTATTTAAGCCCAGCAAGTTCCAAAAAAGTAGCATCGACATTTTTCAGAAAATCTCACTCTAAACTACCTACACTTGGAAAATTCCGGTTATTTTTATTTTCTAAAAATGGCTGTAATAATTTTATTAAAATGCCATATAATTCAAATAATTTTACGAAAAACTAAATTTATATTTTGAATATTCTAGGAATAACCTTCAAAAAGGAACTAATTCGCTAACTTTTTGCGGAGATGATATATGCATTTGAACTCATTTTTAACAAACGATGTTGCTATAAACCAGAGAATTTAAGCCGCCTGTTTAAATTTGTTTCTGCCTCTTTTGTTTATCGTGTCATCAGGTGATACAAAACAGACACCACGTTCACGATAATTAGGGCCGGAAGTTAAGTGCACAGAAAACTACTATATTTACATAAACACTATATTTCCATATATAATTATTAAAACATTATATTGACATAAAATAAAAATGTGAGGAAATTACATGCAGTTGAGACTGAATGACCTGAAGTTTCAACTGGAGTAAAATTGTGAATCTCAATGAATATTTTTGGAATTGAATTTCTTAAACCTTTACCTACTGGCTAATATTTTGAAATACTTTTCTCTGTGCAAATCATTTGGTTATATTTTTTTGCAAACCTTAAGAGCTACTAACCAATAAAAATGTAAGTGAATTTACCATTATTTGTAAATACAGATACCTAACTTAACTAATACCGTAAGGATACAGCTGCAACCACATAAAACATAGATTCATAGATGTGACATGATTGGCAAGGGTGTGAGCTATCTCATTGTTTCTAAATTTCAAAACTGAATCAGTGGCATACATTTTTGTAAAGATTGTATTCGTTAGTGAAGTATGAAGATAAACGTGTTCTGATAAAACATTAAACAGATATGCAGCATAATTTTGAAACTGACGAAATATTGCACTTCTAAAGAAAATAAGCGAAATGTCATTATATGCAAAAGAATGCACAGAACGGAGTCAGGGAAGCCTACACCAAGAGATGTTAGCAGTGGCGAGGGATGACTTTCAAAGGCAAAGGAGTTCCAAATAATAGCAAACTTAAGTTATTCATCTCACTAATGGCAGTTCAAGCCATCATAGTACTATCTGATGGAGTACAGAGAACCAGCAAAGCTCTGTTGTACATTCGTCACTGGTTCTCTAACAAGATCCGAGTTACGACCTGTGTCCTTTCATCTCTGACAGAAACACGTGACATTGACTGACTGGCATTTCCGCGGGTGATTCCCCAGGACTCCCAGTCTTCTACCTGTGCAGTCGTGTTGTGTTATAATATCATGCATATTAATGGCCCACACCATTTCCGTGAAAAAGGAAAGTTTTTGTTGTGCCAGAGAGGGTTGCAAAGTCCGTCTGCAGCCAGCTAAATATTCACAGGACTGTCACCCTGTCTACTCGTAACAAAAGCTGCAAAACAAAGGACTCCGCGGTCTTGTGGATATCCAGCATACGCATACTGAAATCTAGAGGCATTTTGATGTCTGGCTGAGATTTCCAAAGGGTACGAAGATATGCTTTGTGTTTGAGAAACTCTGTAACAAAATGCCAAATGTACAGCTTGATGCAAAGAATCCTGTCTGTGAGCTGGTGTTCCAAAATGCCAGTGACACTGTCCTTCCCTCTTTTACCAGGTACTGAAGTAAAGGCAACAACCTCAATTCCTGCAGGTAGAGATACAAAATTCAGAAAAATACAGAGGTTTCGTTTCGTGCTTTAGTGCTAATACTTGTAACTGAGAGTGATTCTTACATAACAACACCGCCTGTGAAGGAGTCAAAAGTCGATTTATAGACAAATTAACTGATATTTATGCAACTCGCAGAGAATAAGTTCATATTCCTCTAAATAGATTTAGAAAAACGGGATCTATGTTTGATAAGATAGCGAAAGTGTATCGTATTCTTACAGAGGAAAAATCTGACATTGTAGGAAAATTAAAACACCCAAAGAAATCGCTGAGAAAGTTTGTAGCGGAATTGGGAATCAGGTTTTTTTTTTTTTTTTTTTTGGAGAAACTTTCTCCTGTGTGATGCGAGAGTATTTTCTAAATACCAAGGTGCAGGTTTACGCATGCACAAGCATGCAAAAACGCCCCAACACCGATCAGAGAGACATATGCAATTATTAGCAGCAAGCCAGTTTTGAAAAATGCTAGTCATGTTTCCTCTCAGGTTTTATTGCTTTCCAAAAGTAGGCTTGCTGTTCATAGAAGTATTGTACTGTTGATGGGGAAGGCTGCTCTTTCTGTGCGTTCTTCGAACATTTAAGATTCGTTCACTGCATTGTTGAAAGTCGGGAAATGGCTCGACAGATAAGTAATATGGACTTGTCCTTTTATTTTAATAATGAGGAGGCGTGCCTTCAGTTATTATTTCACGAAGTTCTGCTGAGGACTTGGATGTTGTATTCCGAATGAAATGCCGCCCTGCACCCCTTCAAGAAACGTGACCACAAGTACCGCGAGTTATAGTGCAATTTGGTGACAAATAAGACTGTTAGTATTGCGTTCAGTGAAGAAACAAGGATAGTTTGGCTGCACTGAATTCTTCAATATAGCCACATACGCAGTAAGTAAATAAGCAATTAAGTTATAAATTCAGTAACGTTAAAATAATGTCATCCAGCAGAAATTGCATTAAAAAGTAAATAAATCATATTAAACATATTTTATGTAAAACATCATAATTGTAAAAAATATGGGAAGGACTTACGAATAATCGCCGGCGTCACACATTGGAAAGAAGAGCGAAGTTTTAATATTGCAACTCAGACCTAAGAGCTGGGAGGCTTTGCACAGCCTGAGTGTATCTTGCTGCGCACTCACCCTTATAGGGTTTAACCGCAGATAGGAACTGCTAGTACAGGAGTTTATATAGATAGGGAAACTAAGGCATGATGTATATATGTACATTGCTACTGTGGTAGCAAATTGCTACGTCATTGTTACCCCGCGGGATACATTCCGGACTGTTCGATTTCGGTAGAGCTAGCCGATTCGCTTTCGAAACTTTTCCATTCCTCCGATTCGAGAAATTTCGATTTCTTGAATCACCTCTTTCGCAACTGCTGAGTATAAAAAGGAGATGCAAAAGCCAGTTTCATGAGTTCTGAGAGCAAAATAGTTGTGAGTACAGCAGTTGTGTCAAAGCAAGATTAGTAGTGTAAAAGAGAGCATTTGCGAAACGTTCTGTGTGCGTCGAAAGGTTCGAGCAGCACGATATGATGTATTGAGCAGAAACATAAAGAAACATTAGACTAATGTGCATAATCCCTGTATTTATAAAAAAAACTAAAAGTGATTGTATGTTAGTACCGAATTAACGATTCTAGTGACAAGGTGAGTTTGGGGCAACTTCGCGTTGTCATTTTCAGTTTTATGTATATCTATTGAATGTTAAACAGGATATAATGACCACATCGTGCATTTTATTGAAGCTTAAGAGAGATACAGGAACCTAACTTCATGGTCAAATTATCTTTAAAATATTTAGTTGGGCGTTCTATACTTATTACGTGATTTAGCATCGTGAAGCACAATTCAAAATTGTATAAACCAGTGCAACATTAAAATAAATAACATTATAGTAAACTTTTGCTTCCTTTTGTATACTGGTTACACAAACTGCATCCCTAATGAGCAGCATTCCACGTTATTTTTAGACTATTCAGAATACTGATTTTATTTTTAATTTAAATAACTTTAAGTAAAATGTTGATCTTTTTTTTAAAAAAGACAATGCAATAAACTACTTCATTGTAAAGATTAGAATATTTTTGGGGACTTTTTTTTATAATTATTCTTGGCTAACCTTAGCAGAAGCTAAACTTAAATAACAAAAGTGTTATTTATTCCATTCTCATCTTTTAATTAGACTGTTCCAACACACAGCACATTTTTAAATGCAAAAGGAACTATGTTTCTAGCCCAGTTTGTACACTTCTATATATTCTAAAGGTTTGGAGATAATAAACTTTCTAAAAGGTTTAAAAAGGCTAGTAAAACTGTTATAGCTTAACAATAATTTAAGAACACGTACAATCTCTGCAAAATGTTTAATGCTTTATCGCAATTTTTTGTTGTTATATTTTATGTACTCCAACGTTAAGTCAAATCGGACAATGAATGAAATGGGTGAAATGATACTCATATGAGTCTGGGGTCCATGGAGCTTAGAATTACCCGACATTCGTCTTTCAGGATAAGGGAAAACCCTGGAACAAAAACTTATCCAGATAACTCACCCTGTCCGATATTCGAACTCGGGACTTCTTGAACGTGAGGGAGATACGCTACCAAGGCGGGCGCTTTATCGTATGTAGTTAGTATGCAGGTCTTATAAAATTGTCATTACAAATCAAAATTATATGTCACTTTTTTCTTGGAGTGGACATATTACAGCAATGAGCAACTCAAGTATTATTTGGGAAAAATAGCAGCTTTAGTTAGAGGGATGGCTGGAATCAGTACCGATTGAGGGAATGAAAAGACTTTCTGTTGACATACCGCGCCAGGGTTAAAGGTAGTTGTCGCAAGATCCATCGTCCATGAAAGGGCTTAGAGTACTTTTGAAGCATTAAAGCTTACTAACAGGTTTTAACTGCCAAATTTTGCCCATTCTTGGTGTAACATTCCACATACCGACCACGTTCAGAGTTGCTTAACGAGCGATGATAGAGCTACCATTAAGAGTCATTTGCATGAGAAGACGGTGCCAAGAAGAAGGGCTTATCGATTGCTGCCGAGTAGGCAACTTGCATCACCAACAGTAGAATTTACATGCAAGAGTGTTAGAATCAACACAAGGGGATGTGTGCAACTTTTATCGCCGTTGATGAGACTGCTTGATGAAACTGTCATCTCAATAGCAGCATTAACAAGGCATTAGAATTAAAATTGTGAAATACGTTGCTTTCTATTTATATTTTCTACAGTAAAATTGAAACATCAGTTACTCTGTTCCAGGAGATACACAAAATTACTTTATCTAGTATATAAAATGTTATTTTGGCCAGCCATTTTGTTGCATTCCTACCGCAGAGCTATAATGGTTCTCTTCCCTGTGTATTTAAGCTAGAAATCACGCTGACTCGCTTCTGCAGCACTCTAATGAGTTATCTGACTGGTTTCATTTGAATATTGGAAAACTTGAAATCTCAGATAAGACTACGAAGTCCTGTTCGTTCAGATGGAATTGTGTATATGATCCTATACGTGGGGAATCCATAAAATGTATGACTTCTACAAGAAAAATCAAAGTTGATTAAAACAATATGTAACGACTTCCTCTTGCTTTAGCGTTTTCGAAATATTACAGGCTGTAAATACTCATCTGCAGCGTATTCTTATAGGTTTTCAACTTTCCTTTGTTTCATTTCATTGTAAGATTCCGCCCCATTACCAAAACTAAAGAGTTGAATGTTGTGACACAAACTTTATCCAATTAATCACGTATTGCTAATATAGGAATTATCTTTGGAAAAAGATAACGTAACTTGGACAGAAGAATCACTTATAGTAATAATTTAGAGCAGAAACATGTGAATTTGTCGCTGGAATTTGTAGCTGAACGGAATTGTGATAATGCTTGCAACAGATTTTTATGAAACTGAAATATTCAGTGTTTTAACAAAACTAAATTCTACATATACTTTATGTTAGGAAATGGAAAAGAATATTCAAACTCTAATGGACACATTTATTTTCATATTTTAATATATGTGAATGAGATTCATACCAGCTGAAAAACAAAAGTTTATAGCATTATTATTGGGAAAAACTTTAACTAGAAGAAAAGTAAATGTACCAACTGGATAGTTGTAAATATGTTCCTATTACACTTTAATATGAATATTTAACAAAATGGATCTACAATGATCTAGGATGTGACAACAGCAGCAGACTCTAAGTGAATGCAATATCACAAAGGGCCCATCTCACAGCTCGAAGTGCAACAAGCACTAACTTTTAAATTTTCCCGAGCTAAAGCATTTGAGAGGTTTCGGGTTTATTCCGATTAGGCCGTCTACCCTAATATTGTGTTGTTTTATTGGTTTCTCTAGGCGCTAAACAAATTTTCCTGCCCCACATTTCCTTTCTTCCTAAGGATTAGGGCTACAGATGATAGTATGTGGAGCACACCATGTATCTACATTGAAGAGAGAGCTATTTCTTTATTGTTATGGAACCTTGTGCCCTATAGAGGAGCTACCAGAGATGCTCAATACGGAACTGTTAGGTACCCCATTGCGTTGGGTTTGCAACCATTTGATCTTCGCCCTTCGTATTTATTTGCCTCATCCTTTCTTTCCGGAACTTCAATATAATTAGCCTAGACTTAGCTCGGATATCGTCCTCCAAATCTAAAGGCAAATACTTGTTATTGTAATTACTTTAAGGTTGTTAATAATTAATAATAATAATAATAATATATTCATAATTTTACATTTTTATAAGGGTTGCCTTTGAAACTTTAATGGATAGATGGCATATTGAAAGTAATATGTCGATATTTTTCACTCCTTAATTATCTTGTCACTTTATTAAAGCAAATATTGTAGGTACGTTCATTCATTCTGCCAGCGGGATTGTTTTGTTAGAATAGTTCCTTTCCTATGTCATCTGTTTCCTTTCTAGTATTTATTTACTCAAGAATAAGATTGAACCTCTGCGCTTCATTGAATATAAATTTAGCTTAATGCGACTTAGGTGTTCTTAGTTAAGCAGTTGCCTTTCTCTACTGTTTGGTTTATTGGGGCTATATGTGGATGCAACTTTACTTTGTGATTTACAGAAACAGTTGAAGCCAAACCAGTTTTTCTAGACTTGAACCTGGGTGTTCATGAATGGGACTCTTCCGTTCTAATTTATCCTATAAAATACAGTGGTGTCCACCCCTCGAAAGTTTACACGCTCTGTATAGTGCATACTCAGACTTACACGTCCGAGTTTCACCTGTTTCGAGAAAGGAAAACAATAGAAGGCGTAAAACGCGGTACAGTCATGAAACATGATGTGTGCTACATCTTATCACGATCTGCTACCGTCTCGTGTAGGCTAACAGTTGCATGCTTCAGTGCCTTTCTGTTTCCCTATCGCAATCGATTGTTACCGTGCGTGTTCAGTAATCAACCTTATTGAGCGTAAAACATTCCTCTAGAAAATATCACGCACTTACCTCCTTCTCCTACCTCGTTTTCTTTATCGTATTTTTCCCTCCACTTTGTTTCTCGTTCTTTGCCTCCTAACCTGGGTGCTTCCCCATTAGCACCACATGCAGAACGGAAACATTAGTGATTCCAGAAAGTATTCGTCTATAAATAAATTCTAGGGGACAATTTAAGAGAGAAGTGTTTATAATTTTTGATATGTGGCAATTTGGTGTTCTATTTAAAATCTTACATGTATGTATATGAAATTACTTTATATGTATTTAGTAGACGAAGTTTTTGCTATAATGCCTAACTTTTAAGTAAAAATGGATTTTATTCGAGGAAATTAAAAATTACAATGTATTTATTTAACTTTTCACTAGCACCATTTTGGATATGGCATATGAAATATGTATCTCTATCAATTATGTGAAGTATTGCATAAAATGTTGATCCAGTAAATGCACCTTATATTTAAAACACTGTTTATTTAAGATGGGATTCTTGACACACTTAGTCGTGAAACATAACAAACTTTTAGCTTATTTTGAAAGCGTTTGTGATTTAGATTGTCCAATAAATTTAAAAAACTGTAAATTATAATCATTTAAATTGTAAAAGTTGAATTTAAAGTCCTAATTTATCCATAGCCGAGTATTTCCGAACAAGAGCAACTAAATGTTTCTGAAACACTGGGACATTAGCTAGCTAAAAGTTACATTAATTGTAATTAAATTTCAATTCATTGAGGAGGTGATAAATTGCTTATTTTAGTTAATTTTTAAGTGAGATATAAGAAAAATGTAATCCTATTTGACAGTTGTAACAGTATTAAGTACAAGATTACGCATGATTTCAGTGGTATAATGATGCCTTGTTTGTATTTGTTACATTTTACAAATGTTAATTGTATTCCCACAAGTGTTTCTATTTAACATTAATTGAAATAAATTGAGAACAATCTTAGGTATACTAGAAGAGAACAATCTTAGGTATACTAGAAGTACTCGGACACCATCTAAGATATAATGGAATCTTAAACAAAGTATTGGGAAATCTCATAGATTGAGAAAACAGAGGCGTAAAATCTACATGTGGAGATGTAAAATACAATGCAAACTACACATAGTTTTCATGGCTTCATCTAAAGCTTTTGAACTTGTGGGCTGAGAGTGAACGGGTTATCCAAGTGTTATCTAACATAAAATAATAATGTATACCTACAAATAGAAAATTTGACAAACCATTGTAATTTTCAGAAATAATCCAGAATAATCAATATCTGTCAGTAGTAATCACTACATTTTTAAGTACCCTTTTTTTTAATTTACGTCCTCCAATGTTAAGTCATATCGGACGATGAATGGAATGGGTGTAATGATGCTCAAATGAGTCCAGGGTCCATAGAGCTTAGAGTTACCCGACATTCGTTTTTCAGGATAAGGGAAAATCCCGGAAGAAACCTTGTCGAGGTAACTCACCCTGACCTAGATTCGAACTCGGGACCTCTTGAACGTGAGGCAGACACGCTACCATCTACGCTACTGAGGCGGGCTTTAAGTGCCAAAGACTTCATTCTGAATATTTAAAACTTAATAAGTGAAACATGTGCGTGTAAGTGTGTGTGTGTGTGTGTGTGTGTGTGTGTGTGTGTGTGTGTGTGTGTGTGTGTGTGTGTGTGTGTGTGTGCAAAGGTATGTTTGGTATTTTATAGCCCAATAGTATTTATAGATCAAAGGTTTACACAGAATTATTTTAAAAGCAAAGAAATCTTAATCCTTAAAGAACTTATGTGTTTCAAATGGGATGATGTTTGTCCGTGAGCGCTACTAGGTGAGCAACCAATCGGAGTTCTGCGGTGTTGTTGTATTGCATTCCCCCTAAGTGGTGTGTGGTGAGCGGCAAACTAATCAATCTATAATAAACAGGATTCGCGCTAAGACAAAAATACAGATTTTGCAAAAGCTGATCCATGTGGAGGGAGAGAATTTAACATAACCGTAAAAACCCAATATTTTTAGCTCAAATAGTTTTCCTATTACAAATAAGTAAAGTATATACCATTATATTATAACAATGCATTGCGACGTAAGCGCTGTAATGAATGTGATTATTGGTTGGCATGTATGCGTGAACGTATATTTGAAATTACTCGGAACTGAAACGTAAACATTTGGCCTGACGTGGTAAAAGAAATATTTACTTTGAATAAGCCAAGGTGATTGTTAAATTCGATGAGAGGAAACAATACTCTTCCTGCTGGTCTGGCAGAACGTGTTGGTCACATTATATCTTTGTTTATGAATGGTTCGTAATATCTGTTTACTCTAGAGTTCTAAGCAGCATTATTCAATTACTCTTCCATGAATAAGTATATCAGCTGGATCAATGAGACGCGATCCACCTTCCCCTCCCCCCCCCCCCCCCCCCGCCTTACCACTGCCAGAGCAATCCAATTGCGTTAATGTTTGCTCAAATTATGTTGCAAACAGAAATAATATTTTTAAACTGACTGACGTTGAACGACTTATTCACGAAGAAATTGACAAAGAACACAAGGCTGGGAAAACTGCATGAGACATGAAGATAAACTACAAGAAGATGACTTTTGGAAAGAAATAGGACGTAACGAGATTTTGGTACCTATCATCATAAATTTCCAGTACTCAGACG
Organism: Mantis religiosa; assembly: GCA_030765055.1. Classification (NCBI taxonomy): domain Eukaryota; kingdom Metazoa; phylum Arthropoda; class Insecta; order Mantodea; family Mantidae; genus Mantis; species Mantis religiosa. The sequence continues at coordinate 150,915,697 of CM060949.1, read as the reverse complement.
TTGAAGACAATGACAATAACGAATTATCTCTAACTTAAGGAACATTGACAGTTATACGGATGTACCGCTGATATTTTCGTAGGATTAGAAAAATAACTAATTCATAAGATATAATCAATTTTAAACTAAATATTTAAACAATTTGCGTAATATACGAATGTTCATGTTGTAATTTTGATTTCAACAACTGCATTATCATAAAACTTTTTAAAATTAAGTTTGCATTCTCTTACGTCTAGCGCCACGAACACTCGCAAGTGTGCGAGAGAGAGGGAAATATAAAAAGAGTGGGGATAACGAGGTGGCAACGCTGAATGTGCTAACGCATCTGATTCGCTACAGGTGAGAACTCTTCCTATTTGAAATACATAATAGATTCAGTGGGCAAGGGCATAGAAAAATAATTTCAGCCATTATTAGTGTAGTCATTCGAAGAAAACTCTCAAAAATTAGTGTAATTCAAATATGTGGGTTACAGCTCAGCTCGATGCGGAAGCTCTTCTTAAGATTCTTAAAACTGGAATAATTAAAGCACACTGAATGCCAGGGAATAGTAAGACAGAGAATGTGTTCCTTAAGTTGCGCAAAGTTATTCAAATCACAAGGTATATCCACTGAAATATTTACTATTACAGTTGGCACACACTGGTTATACGTATTACCCTACGTAATATCGGGCAAGATCCTTTGAAATATAGTTTTGAAGTAAGAAATTTGCACTTATGAAGCTAGCACATATCCATCTTACTCTTTCTACGAAAGTCTCGTGGAAGTTGTGTCATTTCGCCGATTGCACGCAACCTGCAGTACAACACGCACGACGATGTTGCATGTGTGCATACTCAGGAAATTAGCCCATCACGTGAGGGCGTGGAGCAAAAACAGGCATTCTTTCAGAGCCTAACTCATGCTTGCATTATACAATTACTTATTGATTCAATATGTACCAGGTCTCCTTAGTGTTTAGTGCATGAATACATTCACGCAAAATGTGAAACTTCATATTTTAATATCAACATGGGAGGTAGTTTCTCTTACGTTTTACACTGAACACAACAGTACCTTGTTTTATAATATTTTGATGATATTTCCATATTTTATGTAAATTGTCACATCTTTATGCAATTTTTCGCTTTTAAAATAAACAGTGTTGCAGTGAACAGACGAGATTTCCAGATAATGTGTTGCGTATTTCTCTGCATAACACGTTTGGAAACGCATCTGGCAAACCTGCACCAGCTAGGCATCAAGTCAGGTTGAGAAACTGTAACATTTACTCTGTGATGTCCTGTGTTAAATTAGACACCATTCTTGAAGAAATTTATTTTAGCAAACGTATGCTTTTAGTGGCATATTGTAATTAATATTATATTAAAGCCCCACAGTGATTCAAATAAACTCTGCTTAATTTGCTGTTAATATGGGCAAAATCTACAAAGCAATTTTTGTTAAACCAGTGAAGTGAACCTGTTTGAAAAATAAGTAAGATGTTTTGGCTTTAAATTATATCTATAATGCATAACATTTTGGGTTTTCTCTTGATATAGAAAAGTAGAAAAAGTGTAGAGGTAATTAAAATATAAACTTTGTGTCGAATAAATGTATAGTTTTTATTTTGGCCGAAATCTCCCATGTCGCTAGTTTAACCTTCGCGAAGCGCCGTCTAACGGACATGAATCTTACTTTTCCTCTGCTTGTTTTCTTTCCATCGCAGGAACTTGCTACCACGAATAAACATTTGAATAGAGTTTTCCCCATTTTGAAACCAAGCACGTCTTAATTCCGGAGCAAAACCATATCGTGAGTAACGTAACAAATTATAATATTGTATAATTAATATTATGAACAACTTTTAAAATTTATTTCTACACTGGAAATAAAACTTTGAAGAAATTATTTCATTACACATTTCCTTTAAACCAACCAATCTGAGATTATTAGAAAGCAGTTTCTATATGCTTTTGAGGAAAGCACGAGAAACAACTGAATGTGACCAGGCAATTACCTAAACCAATAGCAACTGATATATTAGAAATGCTTAACGTCGCATTAATTTTTGTTAAAAATTGCGCGCTTTAACGATAGTTAGTTGTTTTTGTTAACAGAATTTTCTCTACCTCATTTTTTTTTAAATTTACGTTTAATTTACGTTGTCATAACGGACGATGAATGAAATTAGTGAAATGATGTTCAAACGAGTCCGGGGTTAATGGAGCTTAGAGCTACCCGATATTCGTCTTTATGAATAAGGAAAACCCTGGAGAAAACCTTATCCAGGTAACTCACCCTGACCGAGATTTGAACTCCGGACTTCTTGAACGTGAGGCAGACACGTTAACATCTGCGCTACCGAGGCGGGCGTCTACCTCTTTCGATTTACCAGTTATGCATAAAAAATCAACCAGAATGAAGAGGACTTCTAAGTACATTCCTAAAAAAATTGAGGTGTATATTTTATTTTTCATAAAATACTTTAAACATTTGGTTTTTAATCAAAATAGTTAGGGTCATTTTTAGGTAAATCAGAATTTAGAAACTTTGTGCATAGAAAGGGTAGTTTGGAGGTATCTTTTCTTTTTTTCAAAATATTTGTGTGACATGTACAAAATTCTAAGTTGTTTATAAGGAATTTTTGTTTTTGGATTACACTGCCTGCGCAAGTGCACACACACAAACACACACACACACACACACACACACACACACACACACACACACACACACACACACACACACACACACCTGCTAAATATATATTTTAGTAATGGAATTATTATTTGGCAAGTAGTATTCTCTCAACATACTAAAGGAAACAATTGAAAATTGTTGAACATAAATACTTAGCTAAGTGTTTAACTTATTTTTAGCTTAAACTGCTCATACGCTTATTTTTTCCCTGAAAACGCTGCATTCTCCTTTTTTCGCTGAAGTAGTTTTAGTAACTTTTACGCTAGAGAAATTAATAAAAATTAAGAGAAGAGGAGAACAACACTGATGTTGACAAAGAGATGGGCATTCCTGCCAAGCGATATAAACGAGGCCGGTGAAGAAGTAAACTATTAGTGTTGCCAACATGTGAAAATCCCCTAGCAAGTTCTCAGACAACTCAAGCTGTTGCACCGAACAAAAAACAAGCGAGTGAGGCGCCGCCGAAGTTTTGGCATGTCATCAAATGACAGCGCGACACCTTCCGCAGGAAATTAATATAGCGTTCACTTGTTTATTCTGTCCCAGGGAAGATCTGGACCCTCTATTAATTGCTTTCCTGTGACAGAGCGTGACTCTCCAGGAAATGGTGCTTATATCCCGCAACGCGCATGTGGCCTTTTAACTCAAACCAGTCGAAAATATTGCATTTGTTTTATTTTGTTCTTTAATCATTATTTCCATAAAAATCCATCTAAGTTTTTTACATTCAAATTACGTTTTCTCGTCACTCTTTATTTGTATTAAGCTTTTTTTCCGCACTATTCTCGTAAAATTTTATTTTTCTTCCGGTATACTTCATTTTAATCGAAATAAATATTTGCAGAAATAGTTTGATTACACATTTCTTCATAGTTACAAGGGGATAGAGGAGAATGGATTGATAATCAGATGTTGAAATATGAATCTCTGGCCGTAAAACTTCATACTCTTTCAATTATATCAAGAGACACAACTAAATAGTTACTACACTCTAAGAAAACTATAGCGTTGAAATATTCTGGTGCATAATAACGTATATCTGGAAATAGCTGATGCCACAGAAAAGGTTATTGGAAATAAATTGTATTTTTGTGCACTGTGTTTTTGGCTACTTGTGTTTCCTGGTTTTACAAAAACTTGGAAAATAAGTGAACTGTCTTGGCATTATCTAGGGGAGAATGAACGAGACTGTCCCAAGCCATTTCGCAGTGCAATGCTGTTGGGACAGCGGTCTGCCAGTCTCGTCATTTGAGGAAATCCTGTATTACAACAGCTACCTTTAATATGCGTATTTCTCTTTAAAAATGCAGCAGAGAAAATAGAAAGATGAGACATACTAATATAGCAACTTCCATTTCCCAGAAATTTGGATATGGCCTTTCATTTAGATATTATAATTATTATGACGTCCTATACTCAGTGGTATACTCATCCTATATCTCAGTGGTTTAGAGCAACCGCACGGAGAGCGGAAGATCCGTGGTTTAAATCCCGGCTATGGAACTGAATTTTTCAGTCTGACTCTACTCATCCAAACCTTAGCCTACACACGGCTAGTGTGGAAGTAATGATTATTTCCATCAATTTACCTAAAATAAAAACATAATGGTTTAACTATGAAGCCTGGGACTTAAGTAATACTTACAGTATAGTAAGTTGCCACAAAAGGTGCGTATCTCATAGCATATGAGAACCCCTAGTGGTCTAGCAGGAAACATACGAGTCATTTGGAGAATTTATTTTCACGTCGGCACTTTGACCAGATAGCTCAGTGGTTTAGAGCAACCGCACGGAGAGCCCGAGATCCGTGGATGCATTTAATTTTTCAGTCATACGCTCCTCATCCAAACCTTAGCCTACCCACGGCTAGTAATGATTATTTCCATCAATTTACCTAAAATAAAAACATAGTGGTTTAACTACGAAGCCTGGGACTTAAGTAGTACTTACAGTATAGTAAGTTGCCACAAAAGGTGCGTGTCTCATAGCATATGAGAATGCCTAGTGGTCTACCGGGAAACATATGAGTCAGCTGGAGAATTTAATGTCACGTCGGCACGTTGGCCAGATAGCTCAGTGGTTTAGAGCAACCGCACGGAGAGCCGGAGATCCGTGGTTCAAATCTCGGCTGTTGCATTGAATTTTTCAGTCATACGCTCCTCATCCAAACCTTAGCATATACATGGCTAGTGTGGAAGAAATTATTATTTCCATCAATTTATCTAAAATAAAAACATAGTGGTTTAACTACGAAGCCTGGGACTTAAGTAGTACTTACAGTATAGTAAGTTGCCACAAAAGGTGCGTGTCTCATAGCATATGAGAATGCCTAGTGGTCTACCGGGAAACATATGAGTCAGTTGGAGAATTTAATGTCACGTCGGCATGTTGGCCAGAGAGCTCAGTGGTTTAGAGCAACCGCACAGAGAGCGGGAGATCCGTGGATCAAATCCCGGCTATGGCATTGAATTTTTCAGTCTGACTATACTCTTCCAAACCTTATCCTCTACACGACAAGTGTGGAAGTAATGATTATTTCTATGACATCCTATATTTTCACAATTTAATTTTATGTAATGAAAGGTTTCATTTTTGTACATTCAGAATTTTATTTGTGGTAGTCAACGTGTTTTAAACTTGTACCGTGTGCTTTGGTCGTTGTTAAATTAATTACTTCATAAGAGCAATACCAAGTTGAACAGTTTTTGCACTGCTAATTTACGTCTATGTTAATTTATTGTCAGAATGAAAATGACAGCATTTTGTTAATTAAATGTTTTAATCCTGTCCCTGACAATTCCCGTCTGAATAGATTTTCCACTCTGCCAAGCGTTTATGTTTTTCGTGATATTCGCTTATCACAAAAAGTACTCTTTAATTAATTTTAACAGGGTAACATTGCACAGCCTCTAGCAATTCAGTTTGGTTGAGAAAAAAAAGTTAAGATTATACATAGCATTGAAATTCAGAATGCGTTATATTTATCAATAAGGTCACTTTGGAAATTAATTGAAAAACGTGTAAATATTTAGCAGGATTCCACTTATATATCCTTAATTTTTATTCGATTTAAACTTAATTACAAATTGTTATATAAGATTTCAGTTCATTACAAGAAACTTTATTTAGGTATTTAAATTTAGATGCCGGTTTTAGGTAATATATTATATACGAAAATTGTAATTATATTCAAAATAAGTCAGAATGCAAAAGCAGCAGGCTTATTCTTTGTACATTTTTAAAGCAATAGTAATATATTAATCTTTTACTTTTATACATATAGAAGCTTAAAAAACGAGTATAATAACGAAATGAGTGACATAGTTTAATAGTAACGATTAATGAAATATGATTTTGTTTTGTTTTTTATTAATTAAGTTCATTAAATTTTTGGGTGGAATAAAAATACTTTCACAAATTACTATACTCTGTAGAGAAAGTAATAAAACAGCATATTTCTGGACAGAAATTCTTCTTCTGTGAATCCGGTTATGCTAATGCACTAATTAAGACAATAGTATTTGTTTTGTTTTATATGCATTCTGTTTAAAATTATTTATTTACTTTTGTGAAATGTGTAAAACAATCCAGATAAATACACCTTGAGGTACAAATCATCTCTAGATAAATTCTGTTAGTAGAAACAATTAGTAGAAACTAGTTTGAACTGTATTTACATACAGTTTACGAATTGTACAATAGTAATACAGAATGAGGACATCACAGGCTTTACTGAGTATCTTGAAAACATGCACACACACATACACACGCACTCACGCACGCATGCACGCTCACACAGGCTTTTTTCTAACAAATGGCTCTTTTGAATTAAAGACATTTCAAAAACTACGTTTCTGGTAAAATCTGGTTATCGAATTTTTAGTACAGTTCAGTATTTCCCCCTATTATTCTATGTAAGTGGTAGAGTAAGAAAGAAGCGATTGCTACGCCTCTGGAAGGAAGACAGCAAGAGTTTGTCTTGGTAGAATTTCCTAGCTGGAGGTTATTCGCTTCCTGGAGGTCTGCTGAAGTCGAAATGCTTACTAAGGCCCCGAAACGGAGTCATCTGTTTTACATCGAAACTAATGCCCGGAGTGCAGTGAAAATGTATCGGCCACTTCCTGAGGAGGGTTTAACCTCCTGGGACCACCGTTAACGACGAACTCTACTACCTAAGAAACATGTTTTGAATGGAAAGAAAACTGTGGGAAGAAGACTGAGTGACGTAGTTAAAGCAAGTGGGGCCTCTGGGACCCACTCGCACTTAAATACCGACAGTCGCCTTCCTTACTTCCGCAGGGAAAAAAATGCTGATACATGCGAAAGAGGGGGATGCTTCCTGAGTTAAAAGCGAGGGTGTGAAATTTAAAAAAACACACACGCACACGCTTCCTCTATAATTATTATTGATTCATGCGACCGCAGCTTTTGAAGCTGTTTTTATATCACTCTACAGCTGCTGGTGCTGTATCCGTTGCTCATTTGTTTCAATATGCAAGCAAGACCCTTTGGTAACTGAGAAACATAGACGAAACTATTTTTGGGCGATAGTGTTCTGTTATGAATCTGTCATCCATCATGACATGCTTAAGGAAGTCAGTTTTTGCGTAGGCTAACTTACTCATCTCTTTTGCTGGCCTACTTATACCACAATCAAAACCTTCTATTTTTGTAAAAATGCAATACGTATAGTCATGTTTTGTAGTTTAACTTTCGGAATTTTAGTATTCTCGCTGTAGCCACTTATATTTTTATTTCATAATCAGTTTTTAAACTTTGGAGTATTAGTATTTTCTTTATAAGCGTAACAAATGTGCAATGAGAGTTTGCAGAAGGTTTTTCTGCATTAACAAGAAATTAACTGCAATAATCAATTTTTGCAATAATATTTCGCAGAAGTTATAAAAATAAAGGATAATAAAAATATATTGGAATGTAGCACACCGTATTTTAAGGATGCGTTTTAAAAAGGAAGCAGATTTTATATTCCTTACCTGCAAATTCCAACCTGAAAATTTACCGCAGTGACATCAAATCCATAAAGTTTTCCTAATAAACAGGCGGAATTAACTGACGTTACTAATCTTTTTTGGCTCGACTATGAGTGATTTGGTGTTTAGTTTAAAATGTAGTTGGTCACTAAACAGTTATTTAAACGTAGTATTTTTAACTTTAGTCTGCCAGCCATTTTTGTATGCCCTGCTCCTTATGGGCAACTCGATAACATACAACTAATTAAACTGTCACTGAATACTCAATAATTAATTACAAAGTGCATGTAATAAGTATATGGCAGAATCACTGAAGTAAAAAATCTTTTCTGGCATTTCCGGAATTTTCCTCGATTCCACCATAAACCACTTTCCAGCCTTTCATCCAAACATACTATTGTTCAATTGTATGTCAAAATATACTATTTCTTAAATAGATCTTGAGATATCCAGTAGAAGTTTTAGCCTGTACGTGTTCACAAAAATTATTTCTATAAAGTGAAAGCATGTAAAATAAGAATGTGAATAATGTTATCTCCGAAGTACGAGATTAACAAATTAAAGCAAAATTCGAAGCTACCCCCCCCCCACCCAAAGTGGAATGTTTATGTTATGTTATAATGAACATCCAAACTGTCCTAAATAAAAAGGTTGATCCAATTTTCTCCGAACTTTTCTACTCATAACAAGTTTGCTATGCTATAAAGTATTAATTATAGGTTATTTCTCTACTAACATGACGTTTCTCATGATATAATTTTGCCTAAGAGTGTTAAATTGAGCAATACGTGCTTAGCTACGTAAAAAGTATCTAAATCTTCTTGCAATGCAAAAACTAAATAAGAAGTGCAAGCTTTCAGGTATTCCGCCAGACAAAGTGTTAACATGCAACTTGAAATGTTTCGAAAACTGCTAGTGATACAACAAATTTTAAAGAAACTGTGGACATTAACGAGCTGTGCAAGTTTTTGCTCATATCTTAGGGTTACCCAGGTATTAAGTGTTATTCAAAATATGGCCTGCATTAAGAGGAACTTAGAGGACCTATACCTACACAGTTTATTAGTTATACAAATATCGATACAATATTGTATGTAATCAGAATAGCAGTTACTTATGTGCATGATGCAGTATGTTAACAGTTAATTTCAAGAACTAGGTGCCATAATTGTAACATTTCAAATATAAAATCATTGCTATTTACTACTCTGTTTGAAGGCACAACCACGTGCGTAATACTATGGTTGTAGAATGTGTTTGCTATAAATAAATAAAGGTATCATATGCTTACTACATGGCAAAACGGCGGAGCGTATCGGAAAATATATGAGACACCGAAGTTATTTACGCGAACCTATCTCACCTACACATGAGGCAGTGTATGCATACTCTGTTCAGGTATAATCATGTCTTCTGGACAGCAATGTTTCATACACTGGCAGACAAAAGACATTATATTGTGACTTTGTGGGTTCGTGAAATTAAAATTCCAGGTTACAAACACCAAAAATTGCTCTTTATTTCCGTAGAAACACACTTCGGTTAACACCTACAGTAGCAGAATTACGTCACCAACACATACAACTTGGAAGGTGATCGACCACAAAAGAGTTCACTTTTACAGCTGTTCACGCACACACGTCCAATTACCGACTGACTGTCTCACAGCGGCGGGCGGCGGCTTTTATAGTTTACTCCTATTCCGGAATGTTCTCAAACAATCAAGACGGCGCTAGAAGGAAGACGAACTCTCCAGAAATCCTTCTCCTTCCCCCCACAGCTTTTATCTCCTCACTGCACTGCCCGTCTCTTTGAACTCTTCCACCGAGCCGCCTAACCTCAACAATGCGTTCGCGACAATATATAACGTGATTGAAAAGGAAAAGGAAGAGGGGATCAAAATTCCTTTGACTCATGTAACAAGACGAGTGGCTGCAATTAAATTTAAATTTGAGTACAGTAATTAATTGGCCAATCCTTCATATAGATACTCAGTTCTCAAGGTTTTATCTGTGTTTAGTAACTTACTGTACGCCATATTTCACTTACCTATAAAGATAACGAGCGAATGCAGCGCTCTGGTACTAAGGGTCGCTACCCTCAACGCTGTGTCATGTCGCACAATGAGGAAGCTAAACATAAACAATTTGTGGGCTTGGCAGCTGATTTAACAGTCAGAGGCACAATTCTAGAGGCTTTTGCATCCAGTAGGAGCACAAACCAGTGGCTCGCTTGGCAGTCTAAAGTACCAGACGAGCACTTCGACGTAAAGTCTGTATTATACGTCAGATGCCAATTACTGACTACAGTGTATACAAATACATTGTTGATGATAACGTCACATGGTAATAACATGTTTCCTCTCCAGTCACCAAAGTACTACCACATCCGATATATAATCTTGACATTGCATCTGTCAGACTTCGATTTGTTACGATAAATAAAGAAAACAATTGAGGACGCTTCAGATGAAGCGATGGACAAACGTCACGTGTCACGAAGGTTGACATTGTGACATTGCATTATCACAACACAATTTGACATGGTGATTCGGTTTTAAGGTCAGAGGTTGAGGTCTGGTGGATGTTTTCAAACGCTGATGTGGCGATAGCAGAGCCACGCCTGACAATATTTGTCTTGTGTCTGGTTTAAACCACTTGTGTATATTCATGCCTCTCTAATTACGTGGCTATAATATACCCAGCTGGAGCTTTTACCGTGGTAAACGACCACCAAGTGGTAATGTATCGTAAACATGGCTAACTAGGTTCCTCTGGCGTAATCAGAGGTTTACGCAAAGCTTATGACAAACCCCCTAGAGGAGGTTGTAGATTTTTTTTTAATAATTTGTTCGCACCATTTTTAACTAACGTCTTCAAAAAGGAGTCATAACGGACGTTGAATTAAATGGGTAACAGAGGCTCTTTCAGAATAAGAGGAAACCATTCTTTTTCTAATAGTTTAGCCTATGCAGCCCGTTCCGGCGAAATAATCAGTGGAGTCCATCTTCTGCGAGGTCGTGTTCCTCTTGGGTCATATTGAAAGGTTCTCCTAGGTATCCTTTCTTCAGTCCTCCTCATTAAGTGTTCTGTCCATTTCCTGTTGTTTGTTTTAATTTAATCTTCTAATTTGTATATGTTTAATGTTTCTCTTATTTGCTCATTTTGTATTCTATCTGTTGTTGTGTATCCTTTCACATTCCACAGAAATAGCATCTCCGCTGCTTGTATTCTACTGCTAATTAGCCAACTTTCGCTTCCATACAACAAGAAACAGCCAATGTTTTGCATAATTTAAGTTTAGAATTTCTTCTACTTTTCCAAACTAAAGTTATTTAAATGGTTCCATATATATCCTGGAATTTATATATTTACAAAATGTTTCAGTCCGAATCTATAGCGTAGGTCGTAGTGTTGTGCCTCAGGTTCAAGAGGTTCAAATCTCGGTCAGGGTGAGTTATCTGAATAAGCTTTTTTACCGGAGTTTTCTCTTAACCTTTGAGATGAATGTCAGGCAACTATAAGTTCTATGGACCGTGGAGTCAATTAAGCATCATTTCACCCGTTTCATTCATCGTCCGATATGACTCCCGTTGGAGGACGTTAATTTTAAAAAATGGTTTACTCCTCTAAAAGACATTGACACCAATTATGTGTTTTAAAAAATTTACATCCTTCCACAGTAAAATTCTCTCTTACGGTTTACGTGTTATGCAAAAATGCATTTTACTTACCATGAAATATTTTAAACACATGGTACTCATAAGAACCATTTGTGGAAACTCAACATTTTTAAACATATTCCACGTAGAGAATGGTCTAGGGTGGGGAATTTTCTGGAAAGTCTTTTTGTCCCACCCTTGACAGAAGAATTTAACATATATTTAACCTATTTTCTATTTGGAGTTATATTATCACACACACACACACACACACACACACACACACACACACACACACACACACACACACACACACAAATGTAAAAATGCTTATTTAGGGGACCTCAGTACAGGTATATGCATTGAAGTTTCCGTATCGAATGAAATGCAATACCTTGTCTATCTATTACAGGGAAATTAAAAATGGAACGAGGTTATAATAACTCGTGTCACGGCTGATCTCGAGAATAACTTCAGAAATGTCTAAAAAATTTAAATAATACGCAGATCAGGTGGAGGAAAAGTAAAGCGTGAATAACCAGACGAAGGACAACAGGTAATAAAACTGGCAGCAGAGACGGTAATAAATTCTGATGTGACGGGCGTATCAAATCTCTACACTAGCATACAAATTTTAAGCAACAGTAATTTTTGCATCACAAGGAACAATTGTGAAAGGAAACGCCGTGAAATTATGCAGACCATTAAGCTCGCTGTTGTGTAGTGTCATAAAAATGCCGACCCTCTCATAAAAAACCAGTGGGACCTGGCACTAAAACTGCTCTGTTTCCTGTGATCAACACCGGACTTGTTACACTGAATTCTTTACTTTATTGGATGCTCGATCTTCTTCTTGTAGAACTTCCTTACTTATTGGACACCCACTGTGACATATCTTGTGGACATACAAAACTAATAAACCTAGTGAGCTATGTTATGTGACAGCGTGGTAATATGATAAACGGCCCCAAGTATGGCACTTAAATAGTTCTTAACGAGCGGGGTGGCTCAGGCGGTTTCGTCTGTGGTCCACATCTGGAAGGTCCGAGTTCACTTCCTGTGACTGACCTCCCTCAACCATGAGTTTATTTAGATTCATATTTTCATTCAGATTATTTGCTCAATGCTTACATTCAGTCAGCCTTTCTTTTACACAAATACAACTTTGACTCGTTTCTACAATGTTTCTTTGTCTATTTATCACGTACCCTTTGTACTGATACTAATCTTTCTGACTTACACGGAGCTACATGCTACAACTCCGATATTCGTGCAAAAAATTGCACCGCTACTGGTTCCATGACCTGCGACTCCTCCCACACGCTGCTCTTACTACTCACTGCTACACACACACACACACACACACACACACACACACACACACACACACACACACACACACACACACACAAGGTACTGACAGGCTGTGCTTAGCCCGAAGATTTTTGCTGCGTGCCCACCCAGAATTGGGTTTTACCTCAGGAAGGATTTTCTTTTATTAGGATGGGTTAGATTTTTTTGGTATTAGGATGGAAGATAGACTTGACGTAGTATATTGCTCCTCTAAAGGAAGACAGGATGCTATGCCTAATGCACCCTGGCGATGAAGTGTATTAAATTAAATTTGATTAGGATAATTTTGAGGCCAAACAACTCTTGGTTAGATTACAGGAGCTCAGCTTCTGCTGCTGGTGGATATGCTCCGTGGTTACCTCGGTCGCCCAAATGTCGAAGCCAACGTCTAGTTGGATCATAATCATCAGGAGACCTAACCAGGGCACTTCTATGCGATGGTAAATTGGCGTATAATTTAGTAGCCCGGCGCCTAATTTCATCCTCCATGTATGGAAGTGATGAGACTTCATGAGGCAACCCTACTGGGAAAAATCGTCCTAGTGAATAGATAGACCTAAGTCCTCTATTCTGAGCGCGTTGAAGATATGCCAGCCAGATATCTGCTCTACGGCCATGCCCCAGATCTCGCAGGCATAGAGCATCAGCTCACTGCTATAGGTCTTGTATCAGCTTTTATGTAACCCTGCCGGGAGTAGTTAATCGTTGCAGAAGTCGAATGTTCTCGCCTTGCATTCTGGAACTGTATAGAGTGGTATTTGGCAGTAGCAACACAGTTCTGCCCCGGACGCATTTGGGATACAACAATTGCTCCTTATTCACAGTATTTCCCTATTTAGATCAACAACTCTTCCATCTGTTACTTGAACTGAATGTTTGGGTTGAAGAAATGTTCGTCTGATTAAGAAGTAATTAAATCACCTGTTGTGAGTTTTGAACTATCCGATTTCTGCTTCATTCCAACAAATACTAGAAACATTTCAGTTGCAATTTTATCGCGTATGATGACAGGAAATTATCAATGGGAATTATCAAAATTATTTTAGAGATTGTCATTGTCTGAATTTATGGTTGCAATCTGTGTTATATAAGTGGGAAAGTCAAAACAATGAGCATACATTAATGCTGAAATTAATATTTCCTGAAGTTTGATTTGCTCCGAGTATGTATCATGGCGCCGTTGGAAAACTTGAAAGTCTATTACAGATGGCTTGTACGGGATAAACGTGGATTTGGGTGCGATATCGCAAGAGCAGATTGAAGTTTCCACATTGGGGAAATAAAAATCTCTGTTTCACGGGAGGGAGAAGAAGAAGATGTAGCCGTTTCTGCTGAAGGAAAGACATGTTCTTAAAACGGAAGGGTGTGTTTTTCCCACTACACCAGAAGATTGAAAACTCCTTCCTTCCTCCTGGCTCACACATCGAGCCCAAGGAAGCGAGAGGAAAAAGAGAAAAGGCTTTCTACTGCAGAATGGGAGTGACTCTGTGATTGTAAGCCCTTCACCCTTTCTTCTTTAGGACCAAGTTAGTTTCTCTCATATTCATCCCCACAGCTTTTGTAATAAACACCGTAGTTTTGGTACCTTGGCATTGTGTGTGTGTGTGTGTGTGTGTGTGTGTGTGTGTGTGTGTGTGTGTGTGTGTGTGTTGTGTGTGTGTGTGTGTGTGTGTGTGTCGTGTGTGTGTGTGTGTATGTGAATTCTTCATTCCTGCCGTACAGGTTGGTATACCTGCACGAGCTAGCGCAAGCGGTAGTGTATCTGCCTCACGTTCAAGAGGTCCCGATTTCGAATCTCGGTCAGGGTGAGCTATCTGGATAACATCTTTCTAGAGTTTTCCCTTATCCTGAAAGATGAATGTCGGGTCGCTCTAAGCTCTATGGACCCTGGGCTCATTTCAGTATCATCTCATCCATTTCATTCATCGTCCGTTAAGACTAACATTGGTGAACGTAAATTTTAAAAAAGATCAATCAAAACCGAATTAAGGAAAGAATCAAAAGTACTGTGAGACCTTCGTTATTACAAGGAGAAAAAAAAAATACGGAAGAAAAACAACGTGGCTCAGTGATTTCGAGGAGGCCATTTGAAGCTAATCCAGGCTAAGCAGAACATCTTTCTTTAATACCTTGGTAAATAAACAATATAAATATTATTCTATTCACTCGTTTAGGGGTAGTATAAAACATTCTTCGTTGGAGGAATTTTGTGGATATTGAGCACGATATAGCATGTTTTCTCACTAATAAAGGAGTGTAATGTCGCTTTATTCAGGTTTTTAGAGTTCTAATGCGGAAAGTAACCCCTAATGTGGATGTAAAATATTGCATAGGAGACACTTTGGAAAATTTTTTCACTATGAATAGATAATTTGGTACAGTGAAAGCGAGATTCAGATTAAAAGAACTTAACATATGCCAGACGCTCTTTGAAGCTGAGGTGTTACCAAGTTTTGTAAACATAATATCTAAATTACTTAATGACTAACAATGTTAAAAAAAATCAGAGAGATAAATTGACTATGTGAACAAAAATGCAGTTCCCTCTGCCCCAGAAAACCAAGTTTAAACATATCGAGCCCCCACTTTAATTTCTTAATCTGACATGTGCGCAATAAAGGGACAGAAATATTGCCCTGATATTTATGATCAATGAAATTGCATCTGTTTTACTGTCCCTTACACGTACATTGTAGGTAGAAATGGTATAAAATGCATTTCTTTCAAAGGATATTTAACCATAAATATTTGTTTTCAGTCACTCTCAATGTGTGAATAAATAATAAACAGCATTTTTAGAAGAAGGTCTATTTTGCATGTGAAAAACGTCCATTATACTCAATTTGGTATTCGAAGGTACGACACGAAGATTCTCAGAAAAAGTTTTTCACCTGAACTAAATTTTTCATATAAGGGTTTTTTTTTTTCTTCCAAAAAAAGTTGGATTTCCCCAAAAGTAGCCGAAAACATTTTGATAAAATACTATGTACTAAAATACTATATATATGACAAAATTTATATCTTGTATTTTCTTGAAATGGTCTCATATCTCTTCACCCAGAAGATGAATAGGTGAAAACATACTGTAAAAAAGTAATTTGTAGCATAAGCTATTTCCAAGATAATCATTGATAAGAGTTCGAAATTTTTAAAATTTTCTTATTCGTTTAAATTTCTTTTGATATTCGATTGTTTCTCATAATTTCATGGAAGGAGCCTGTAAGTTTAAGGCCAGCATTTAGCATTCAGTTTTTAAACATTTGAGAGTCACCGTTTGTTTAACGAAATGTGTTATACAGTTAGCTGTTTTTACAAAGGTTTATGCCATTTAGATTAAGTAGTTTAAAAAAAAAACGTTCAACACATGAGATCTTTTTAAAAGTTATTTTGCTGTTTAGTTAATTGATGGCCAGGATGTTTTATCGACTGGACTCTCGATTACTGACAAGTGTAGGACAATAAGTTGTAATGCTCCTAGAGCTTATTTAAAAACATAACAATAATAGGTAAAGACATTTATTTGAATTTTACACACAGATTCTGTATCTGTTCTTTAATGCTTTCCCTCCGAACATTTCGGCATGCCCTGTTATTGGTGTTTACAAGCAGTTGGGATCAGATACAAAACCAAGCCAAGTTAGATATTTATCTTGTGATAAAGTTAAACTTGAGTCGGCAAGTGAGAGTTCTGCAGTGTGCAGGTGAGCCCTCGTAGCCGGGCGGAGTTTGGCTAAAACCAACTGATCGATGTTTTCGCCCAGCACCAGATGGGCGGCCGCCCTGAAACAACGGACAGTCGCTGTTTCATTTACGATGAAGGAGCACTCACTGGAACCCGAATGCTGTAGACTTTTCTCTCTCCGAGGGAGACTTAATCTTCCACCGCAAACGTGTTCATTGCAGGGAGCGTCTGCTTCGACGTCTTTAATAACAAAAAAAAGTATCAA
Source organism: Mantis religiosa (assembly GCA_030765055.1). Lineage (NCBI taxonomy): Eukaryota > Metazoa > Arthropoda > Insecta > Mantodea > Mantidae > Mantis > Mantis religiosa. The sequence goes on along the minus strand of CM060949.1, from coordinate 150,899,057 downwards.
TTTCATTAACTTATACACGCAATCATTTGTTTTAGTAGCCTTTTTAGGTATAACATACCAGAAACGTATTGTTATTTAATTGCTGTTTATGAAGTTAAATATCGGCTCTACTTTTTTTCTAAACTTGGCATATTTGAAACGTTGAAGTTAAGAGTGGGTACATTTAAAGAAATATACCTATATGACCTGTTGCACTTACATGATTTTCTGTACCCACTCTTGTACAAACTACACTTACAAACATTATTTTATTTATATGTATATGTTAGTCGAGTTAGAGATTTGTAGACATTACTTTATTGCATATCCACTTGCAGGTGCAATGGCAACAGGAGCAGAATAGGTTTGAAAAATGGTTAAATATTTTAATGTGGAAATTCCGTTCACTTTGTATGTGCAAGCGATAAATGACTTCCTAGTTGAGAAAAGTAGAAATATTGAAAAATTCAAAGCAATAACAAACAATATGCCAAGCGCGTTCGCTTGGAGCCAGACTGAAAAATTAAACGTCATAGCCGGGATTTGAACCACGGATCTTCTGGTTTCCGTCCAGTCGCTCTAAACCATTGAGCTACTATAGCCAACGTGCCAACATGACATTAAATTCTCCAACTGACTCGTGTTATTAAGTTCCAAAGACGCCAGTGTTTTATATAATCATTGAGCCTTATGAGAAATCCACATATAAAATTAAACAGGAAATTTCAATTAATAATACTACAAAGAATTTAAAATCTCATTTTTTGGTAATTTAATCTGCCCGAAAGTATATAACGAACTCTTGTGTAGAAGTTATAATCCAGTTGTTACGGTGTAGAGGAAATGGTGCAACACGAGGCGATAAAAGAAAGGATTCTATATGGCACTAAGCCACCCCCAGCAGAGCCGAGCGAGAAAATCAGATAGGGAAATTAAGGAAGAACAATAGCTATTTACATAATGTTGCAAAGGGCACTTTAATGTTCGTATTTAAAGCCAGTGTTTTAATATAGCTTAGACGTGAAATATCAACGTGCTGTGCTCCAGATATTGCAAGGAAGAAAGTCTTGATATTTCTCATTCATTCTTCTATATAAGAAAATGAATTGCAAAATGTTGGATGTTTCCTAACCGTTAGCATTCCAATAGGTAGTTACAGTGTATTGTTATAAACGAAGTGTTGCGATTGTATCCGACTAACAATAGTTAAGAAAGACAACTTATTCTCAACTCTGTAGGAAGATCAGACAGGATTTTTATATATTCAAAAATAATTTTATTGCACATTATTGCCCTTTCTTTTCAAGTCGTAGTTTTCAAAGTTCTCGATCTATATATGTTTAGTTACTTTTTTTTTTTTTTTTAATTTACGTCCTAACGTTAAGTCATATCGAACGATGAGTGAAATGGGTACAATGATATTCAAATGAGCTAAGATACCGTAGAGCTTAGAGTTAACAGGCATTCATCTTTCAGTGTAAGGAAAATCCCCGGAAAAAGTGTTATCCAGACTCACCGTGACCGATATTCGAACTCGGAACCTCTTGAACGTAGGGCAGACAAGCTACCATCCACGCTACCGAGGCGGGTTATGTTTAGTTAGTAAACTCCTTTTGGGGTTACCAATTGTTACTTCTTTTATATATATTGTGAAGACCTAACCATAGATGGTAATGGCCAGGCCTTACACGGGAGGATAACTCTTAAGGTGATTTCAAATGCTTTGCGGAGAATTTGGGATTTTCTGTATAAAGGTTCAATTACATTACAAAATACCGAAACTACAATTTAGACAATAATAGAAAATACACAGGTGGCCACGTGGTCGTGACTTGCCTGAAAGCGGACAAAGGTCCGTCCTTGTTGACAGTTGGCTCACAAGAGAGAGACCAAGCCTTGTATGTACTTCATTAGAGAGAAAAGGAGGTCACGTGACATGACGTCACACACAACTAGTCAAATGATGACCCAATATATTGTTTGAATTAAATAGTCACTTTTGACAGTATATACCTCTTAAGTATTCCTTCCCTCAACAAGGAAATATTGTAATACACCCAAAAGCTGGCAACCAAAGTTTCACTGCAAATGCTTTGTTTTGATGTCCTCTGAATAAGTAAGAAAATAATTTTTAGTAAAAGATCTGTGCTCACGAACCAACTAACACCACAAGTAAAAGAAAAATGTTTGATAAACATGAAATTGTGCACAAATTTTTGAACCTTCCAACAAGCGCATTTCTCTGATGCTGAACACAATACTTTTTAATGTTTCGAATAATAATTCAGCACATATTTTGAGTAAATGACGATATATTTAAGTCATTAATTAAATATATAACTTGAATTTTCCCGGGATACCCTTTGAAATCCTCATTTTGAATGACATCTTGTATAATATTGAATAACTGGTAAGGAATAAGGGGTTTACGTATAGGTACTTACTACACATAATATATAAGTATTTTAAAACATGGTTTATTTTAAATAATTGCATAAGCAATTTCAGAAATCTGTTGCTTTCTTAATAGCAGCAATAATAATAATAATAATAATAATAATAATAATAATAATAATAATAATAATAATAATAATAATAATAATAATAATAATAATAATAATAATAATAATAATAATAATAATAATAATAATAATAATAATATGATTATATTTATATAATTATTATTATTATTATTATTATTATTATTATTATTATTATTATTATTATTATTATTATTATTATTATTATTATTATTATTATTATTATTATTATTATTATTATTATTATTATTATTATTATTATTATCATTATCATTATCATTATCATTATCATTATCATTATCATTATCATTATCATTATCATTATCATTATCATTATCATTATCATTATCATTATCATTATCATTATCATTATCATTATCATTATCATTATCATTATCATTATCATTATCATTATCATTATCATTATCATTATTATTATTATTATTATTATTATTATTATTATTATTATTATTATTATTATTATTATTATTATTATTATTATTATTATTATTATTATTATTATTATTATTACTATTATTATATTATTATATTACTATAATAATATATTATTATTATTATTATTATTATTATTATTATTATTATTATTATTATTATTATTATTATTATTATTATTATTATTACTATTATTATTACTATTATTATTATTATTATTATTATTATTATTATTATTATTATTATTATTATTATTATTATTATTATTATTATTATTATTATTATTATTATTATTATTATCATTATTATTATCATTATCATTATCATTATCATTATCATTATCATTATTATTATCATTATTATTATTATTATTATTATTATTATTATTATTATTATTATTATTATTATTATTATTATTATTATTATTATTATTATTATTATTATTATTATTATTATTATTATTATTATTACTATTATTATATTATTATTATTATTATTACTATTATTATATTATTATATTACTATAATAATATATTATTATTATTATTATTATTACTATTATTATTACTATTATTATTATTATTATTATTATTATTATTATTATTATTATTATTATTATTATTATTATTATTATTATTATTATTATTATTATTATTATTATTATTATTATTATTATTATTATTATTATTATTATTATTATTATTATTATTATTATTATTATTATTATTATTATTATTATTATTATTATTATTATTATTATTATTATTATTATTATTATTATTATTATTATTATTATTATTATTATTATTATTATTATTATTATTATTATTATTATTATTATTATTATTATCCGAAACAGTCCCTCATTCTAAACCAAATTTTACAATAAAATCTTTCGGAAGTTTTCATCTTTTCCAGAAATCTTCTTTCTGAATACATATAATTGGCAAATTGTAATTTTACTACAAAGTGAAATGTGTACGGCTCTCACTGATGTTCAGTTATTCCCCCCCCCCCCCAAAATCGCCGAGATATTCCTTATGATTGCTATGTGTTTTCAAATACTTTGCTTTTCTTCAGTGGAATGTCGCCCTTCGTCCTTTCCTCATAGTCCTGCAATATAGCGCTCAAAGCTATTAAATTTCAAATCCACACATAGCAACACGCTCTATATAAAAATCTGAGTATCGCTTTATTTACTGTATGCGTAAGTGTAAACAGGGAATTTATCTGATTAACAAGAAGTAACTGTAAAAATAAGCTTTCTAAAGATATATTTTAGAGGACTCAGCAGGAAAAATCATTGAATCAAGCACATCAAGCCTTTTTGAAAATATGCTTTCTTTGGATTCAAGGAACCTTAAAACATTTATTTATTAGGCAACTTCAACATATAACTTTTAGATTAAATGAAATACATATTTCCTCTACCTGCTAGCTATGTGTTAGAGAAAGCAACAAAAAACAATTAAAGTAAATGGATCATTGTTGCTTTGTTGCTGACATATTAAATAGATTGAATATTTGAAACTCATGCAGAAAGAACTGTTATTTACTTAAGAAGTAACTTGTGTAGCAATCGGTTAACAGTTGTTACACAATCTAGAGGCTATATAATCCTTGTGATATAACAGAGAGCATCGACGTATACTTAGAAGGCCTGAACCATCAGTTACATGGCTGTGACACAGAATTCCTTACGATCTCTACTAATGGCATCCATTGCTCACGTCAGCGCCGCCTGTCGAGTTTAAGACGAGGTTGATGTTTCAACTGTCTAATAATGGCGGTCACCATTTTGAAATATAGACGCAATAACACAGGTAGAGTAAAGCTGGCCCTTCCTTACGATAAACGTGCTAGAATATGAACGCATGAAAAGCTAAATAAATAAAGGCTGCCGGAAGAAAATTATTGGGTCATAAATTGCATGGCCTGCAACCGTCGAGACTTTAAAATCTGCGCCAGGGTATCATTTTTAATTACTGGCTAAATGTTTTACGAGCTCTGTGCAGGCCTGCCAACCCAAACATTTGTTTTGTGTGTGTTTATGCACCAGACGCGGCCAACCACATTGTAACATTAGGTAATGAATCCTTCGGTGCAATGACCAAAGTTTCACCGGTGTGTGCTTTATATTCCAGCTAGCCTGGCGTCAAAATAAGTTTCCCTCTGAGCACGTGGCTATGGAGCTGGAAATACTTTGCTTAACAGTGTGACACTACACGTGGCCCATATAGTTAGACCTATTGGTATATTCCTTCCTTTGAGTGATAGTGAAAAAAATAGAAATAACGCCTTAGCAAATGTAAAAAGTATGAGTATTTGAACATTCAAACCTGTAACAAACAATACATTTAACACCAAAAATTACGTGCTGTAAATTGTATATTTTAATGAGATAAAAGTATGTTGTGTTGTAAGATTTCTTGTATCTCTTACGGTATAGTACCTACTCAAAGATAATTCAAACTGAAAAAGTCTTCAAAGGTTGTTCACAATAGGAAAAAGAAAAAGAAAATCAAAGGATGTGTTTTATTTGGATGCAGGTATTATGTATTTTAAGCATACAATATTTTAATTAAAATTCTAAAAGCTGTTTTTGAGAAAATAAAAATAAAGAGCAGGTTCCAATGGCAGAACTTTTCGAAAATCTTGTCCTATTCTTGGAAGACATTTTGTTTTGAATTATGCGTTCACAGACACATACACACCTACGAAACTTTTCGAGAAAATAGTTTCAATGAGGGAACCCTGCAAAAATATCAATAAGCTTCCCCAATGACATTGACGCCCATAAAGTATCTTCCAGGTTTGGAATACCAGTCAACTGGCATTTCTTTGAAGAGTTCTACTCTAATGTTTGCACTGGTTCGAAGAACCTTGAACTTTCAGGACACGAATGCTCCAGTATCGGCACAAACGTGGCACGTTTCTGCAATAATAGTTATTTCGGCAGTATAAATTATTTGCGTGAAGGCTGTTCGTGGTCTCACTGCAGGAATGGGGAGAACGTTACCGTTAGGCCATTTCCGTACACAAATGACTTCAAACTGTTCGTACCACGTTTTTGACAGATAAAACTTAAGGAAACGTTGAATCCTATTATTCATTACTGTCTATTGATATAACTTATTTCTTTCAAAGTCACCACTTTCGTAGTAGTCTGTGTTTTATTCTTTTTTAATTTAAAATTGAGTTACTGTTCTATTTAAAACATTGAGATAGCTTTCTTTGCATTAATATCTACTATTTATTTTATTTTTAAATACTGGACTTAGAAAACTTATTAGGTAGATTGGACACATTTAATGTATTGGGTTCAAGGTCTTTTACTTTTATCTCATTGTACATTGGGATGATGACGGTAGTAAACTATTTGTTGTTCACTTCGATAATTTAGACCATTCGTTCAGTTTTGAATGCTATGCAAAAAATGACAGAATTAAAACCTAAAATTGGCCAGCTTAATACATTTTGAAACCCATTTAATATATCAGAGTGACAGTATGTGGATGCATGTTTTCTAACTTCGATTGTCTCCTTTTCCAGTTTGATTTAACATTTATTACCAATTATCTATAAAAAGCGAATAGTTACACTAAAGTGCTGAAAAGCGTAATTCACAGGAAAGCTGTTTGAAGAAAAAATGGAGAAAACAAACTTTCATGCATTTGGAAAGAAAGAGTCCATACAGAAAACAGTACCTCTTACCACTTTGTAGAGTAAAATTTGCCCTAAAAGATGGACTAATGTTTAAATGTACTTTAAAGTGCGTAGAAGTAGTTGTGCCATTTTTCCTGAGGTAGTGCAGTATTTATAGTAGAAACATAACGGAAGATATGGCACCCTATTTAAAAATGCACTGCAAATATCTGCAATGTAAGTTCAGAATTAAAACATACGCAATCTTCAAGATGAAATTGCAGTTGCACAAAAAATTGCACATGTCATCTTTGGTATAATTTTAGCCTTTCAGTCTGCTATTAACAAAGCTGAAACTTCCTTAATAAAAGAATCATGTAATTCATTTTTAAATGCCAAGGAAGAAGCTCCCAAACAGGGTTTATAAATTAGGTTAGCTGTGTCATTTTTTGCCTGCATTTTCTTCCCTTCCACGACGTGTGTTCGATTAGTCATTCTGCACTCCCCTCTTCTTGTGGTGGACGTGATGGATGATCTTTACCCAAAAAACGACAAACCGAGGAGGAAGATTTCAAACGAAACCTGAAGGTATTTGTATCTTTCTTATATTGAAATCTATACGTTCACACTTGGAAATATAACTGATGTGGCAAGTCACTGATAATGTACCTACATTTCATAACTGTATAGTAATAATGGTTGATCTGTAACTCTGGGTACTCTACAAAATAGTGTATTTAGTTTTGTATGCTTGTCCTTACAAGCCAAAAACTGGAGTGTCAAGTCGACAATAAAGTGCATTTTCGACTAATTCTGCTAAATCGCGGTGCCAAAATCACAGTAAATGTTCGCGAAGGGATTTAAATATAAACAAAAACTAATGGGAACAAAGTGAACCTATGTGCACTTTACGTGTGGACTTCATGGCTACATTCCGTTTTAAAAGAATATTTAAATCTGTAATATTCTGAAATATTTCAGTCATTCTTACCGATAGCATTACATAGTGCTTTAATTGATATTCGGGCTTTCCTAAAATACCCGAATGTTTTTTAAATTCATCGTAATAAATGTGAAATAGAAGGTATAATTGAAGTCGTGTATAAAATAACAAATTATTAAAAGTAATAATAAGAAAATAGTTTTAATTTCGAACTTGATGCAGAGCCCCAGTCAATTTGATTATCTAACCATTACACCACAAAAGTTCTGTTTGATAATGGCCTATAAAGACAACCACAGTTACAGCTGCTGCACAGGATTACATGTGGTTGCAATTCATCTCTGGTCGCAATAAATTTAAATAAAACAGCTGATTTATCTCCCCAATCGAATTGAGTCCATTACGTATACATCAAACCATACTGTATTTTACTTTCACCTAACAAATGTTCAAGCGTTTCGAGACACTGAGGTGTTAAATTCGATTTTAATGCCATAAGTGCTAATGTTTTACTTTTTTGAACATTCTAGAACATATATGTTTTCTAAGCAAGTCAAAAGCCTGTTATTTGTTGCAGCTTGAGACCTTAATTAAAGATTTAAACAGTTCCCAATTAAATACTGGTATATACGGCCAGATTATGTGTTTACGTAGCTTAAGTAGTAAATAATTATTACCTGTAGATCAAATATTTAAAATTAATAATTGTCTTACAGTAGGTGTTTGCATTGTATAATACAGCTCGTTAAACCAAGCTCTGTATAAAGAGTAGTTTAGAATTGCGAAATTTTTATATAATCCACGTGGCGCAATTTTGAAAGTTGCCGAACCATAGCAAGTTTGGGATTCTATCAGATGTTTCGTTTTGGGGTTATACTGTTGACGCACAGCAGTGTAGGCGGAGTACACTCGTTAGTTTAAGCCTAGGAATTGCCTCTCGTGCTCGGAGCAGCTCCATGCGTTTAACTGGTACTACCCCATTTCGTTCTGCAACTCTTTTAACGCTCGAGGAATATCTGCTTATCCGAAAGACGGTTCAGTTTGGCCACCTGGTGTATACAATCATGCACACGCGTGTTTTTGGGTTCACAAGGTCTGAAAATCGAAATTTTCATTGAAATTGGGATATTAAACTTTTGGAGGGAATGCAGATCCTTATCCGGCTGACTAGGTACGTGCAAGACAATATAGAATATCGTTATTTGTTTTAAAGGCTCTTAAACATGTATTTTCACTGAAATCATGACATAGAATGTTTGAATCTAATGCCACACTTATCTATATATTGCACCTAGATAGTAGTATTACTAGTAAAAGACCAAAGTAATTCTAATGTTACTAGTTGCAAGCTTTATGTTCCTAAAGGGTATCACAGATTGAAAACACACGTCTTAGAATATTCTGGGCGCAGAACCCTGGCTTATCATTGATATTAACTCGAGGTCCAAAATTTAAGCCAAGCGCTTTAGCATATTCTTCGTGGTAATCCTCAAAGCCGCGTGTACAATAGAGTAGGATTGTTAAGGTGCTGGAAAGGGGTTCCACGCTCCGGTTGTTCCTACGCCACCCCAACAAACTTAACGCACTACCCCCAATTTGGTCACACGCACCAAGCATTTCCATAAATCTCCATTCATTTTCGCTGCCACACCGTGTTTTGTGTCGGCCAGGAACACGCTACCTCTATTCATATTAAGCTTTCCTATTTACCTACGTTACAATAAATACCCACACAGAAAGGATTTCAGTTTGCTAAGATGCGGTAGGCTCAGGCAACAATCAACTGTTTAGGACAAATCGATAGATGTCATCAATTAACTTAGAACAAATAAATATTCACTTGTTTTCTTCCAGATACTTGTTTTTCTCCCACGGAATCAAACAATTTCAACGATATACTTTTGATTAACTTTCTGTTCAGTGCCGGTAACCTAACCTATCTGTGTCTTGTTTATGTCACAACACGTATATGCATGAAGTATATTAAATCCGGTAACTTTAGATATATTTTGTTAATGGAAACATAAAATATAATCATATTTAATAATATAATTTTATCCATTCAATAGTTAAGTATACATACAAGTTATTTATATATTCAAACTCGATATCCATGTCCATTCGAATTATTCCTCATTTCCAATTTATTGTACGCTTTCAACCGCAGCATGGCTCAGGCGGTTTTGTCTGTGAACCGCATTCGGGAGATCCTAGTTCGCATCCTATGGCCGGCTTACCTGACCAGTGGGTTTTCTCGGGACCTTTCACGGGTCGCCAGATGAATGCTGGATAGGTTAATTCATCCCCCGAATTTCCCTACATTTCATCTCCATTGTCATATCTCTTCTGCTGATCTCTTTCAGGATAGTGTCGGTGAGTGACTCGGCGTTGCATAGCAGAACATGTTTCTGGTATAGTACACCACAGGAAAGAGTCTCCGGGAGATAAGCCGCAGGGTGTTGGAAAAGGTTCCTGCACCCTCCCTCGGTAATATATGACACCCCATTTCAGTTCAGTTTCAGACCATTCAAAAACATTCTGACGACTTATACTTTTGTGAATGGATCTTCTCGGTTTTAGTGTACAGGGTGAATAGGGCGCATGTTTTTAACGGTTCTGCTCCTTGTGTGGCATGTGTTCTCTGTCATACACATTCACTGGCCTTGTCCCATTGTGTAAGGGGGCGCATTCCTTTCAGGGACTTACTTTGCGTTGGTGAACAGTAAACACTTCCTCCTTCGTTAGGACGGTCACCTGACCGACCTGGTGGCAGTTTCAAAACCACGATGGTTGCGATATCGGAGGTACTACCCTGTGAGGAGTAGGAACCCCGCCCTCCGCACTGTTTTGACTCCTTAGGACGGCTGCCCTCTCTCTCCTCTCGCCTCATTCTTCCTCCCGGAGGTGCCCCACTTGGGGCATATGGACAGTAGATCAAGTTTGGTCGACTTACTGAATCACCTCCATAAGGTTCCATCCCATCCATCCTACTGCACAGTTTACTAAAATAAATTTTTAGGCAGATTACGCCAAAGTCCGGCTTTGGACATCTCTGAGTATTGTTAAAAGAAGATAATTTTGCCACAGAGCGTTAAATATTTTTTCAACACTCCAGTGTAGCCAACTGTAGTTTCTTATGCAATATAACTAATGGCTCAATCAAGTAGGCCGTGTTGGTATCGATAGCAGGCTACGGTATCGATCTGTTAAATGGCAGATGATATGAATGTCAACATGGAATGTCTTCTACACAAGGAATAAGAATTTCAAATTGAAGTAATTGCACTATAAATCGCAATTTTCTCAAAGGAACAGTAGGTTTAGTGAAACTTGTAACCCATTAATAATTTAAAATGTTGTTTGTGAAGGCTATAACCTATTAATACATTAAAGTGTTATTACACTATTTTCGTTTTATTAGTTTCATTGCCTCCTTTATCTAAGATTTTATATAGAATGTTTCGTCATGTCGCCAACACTGATGCTAAGCAAAGCAATAATTGAACATCGCAGCACGTTGAGCTTAAGGTCTCCGAAATAGGTAAAACAAACTATACTATGTCCAACGAGAGAATAAACTACCGTAAACAAAACACCGATTTGTATCACTACGCGTCCACGTGCGTTCGGAATGACAGTACTGTTACCGCTTCGTTAATTATAATATTAATATGTATTAATAATATGAATATGTATTTTCAACACAAAAACACGTACTTATTCAAGCCAACTGCTTCGTTAGGTATAATATTAATATAAATTTTCGACACTAAAGGCACATTTTTCGAGCTAAGTATTACGCAGCACACTATTAATATCCATGAAAATTAACTGCTACTTACGTGAATTGCATTTTTCTAATCTGAGCTGGAAATTGGTTCGATACCTCCCAGGTCCGACGTCTCCGTGTCGGTCGATCCATCATCCTCTAGTTGTATCACGTATTTTTCCACGACGGTGTCAGTAATGCCGTCCAAGTCCCAGAGATTTTGTTCCTCGCTAATCACATGTTGGACACAGGCACTCCAGTTATCAGGTGCTATCTTTTCGCCATAAAATAATATCATCTCTCTCCACAGTGACACTATGTCCTTTTCCAGCAGCAGTTTGTGGAGGGAAGATCGTTTGAAGTCTGGAAGCTCAGGATCAGACCTTAAACTTTGCTTAAAGTGGGAGGTTCATTGTTAACAAAGAACTGATGAACTTTTTGGTGGACATTTGACCTCACAAACCCATCACAGATAACATCTAACACTGATATAGCACATGGTCTCTTCTTATCGGGAGTTGAAACTTCACTGAACGTGACTTTTTCCTTGTGTGCACTGTAAATGCTGGAAACCGACACACTGCTAAACTCAGATGTTAACGTCAGCACTTAATCGATAGCAACTTATGGACATTTTTCTCAGAACTTGTTAAATACATTCAATATTATTATGTATTCAACACTTCGTAAAGAGTTTCCGCGTGCATGTTTAACAGTACTCGTCAGTTCCGCCATGATTCACAACTGGATACGCCTCTCAGCTTCAATATGCACGCGCAGCATGATTTACTTTAATTGCAAACTAACTTAACTATCTATTTGTGTATGTTTTTATAGTTTAAATATACTTATTACGCACTTGTGCGCAAAACGAACTCAGACTCCACGCTTAGAATCAGTACTTTTTGAAGGGATTATTTAGACGGCGGAAGCATTATGGAAATTGTGAAGACGCACTACGATCAACGGTCACGTGGTTTTGTTTACATCTACTTTATCCTTCCGCTGCAAGCAATATATTTATTATCTAAAATGTATATATAAATACTCAATACTGTCTAAAAATATTATATGCCTCTCATGTTCAAAGTAATTTTACTCTCTTCGCAGGAATTACTCTACTTATTTTCGCTTGTTCCACAAGCTCTCCTGCTCACAGAATAAAATTCTCCTTTTGCTACTTGTATCATTAATAACTCTTTTTGGCGTTAATCATTTTCAAGATATTCTTCCTTATTTATTTGAACTGTCAAATATATATATTATTTTCAATTTTGCGTCGCTGTTCACTTTCTTCTCACTGTCATGAGACAGCCTGTAATTTCAAAGCCATTCCCCTCCCTCTCCCGTTTAAGATACAGCTTGCATTAGAGCAGAGTCAGTAAGTATCTTGACCAAATATTACGAGTCATGCAGCCTAAGCACACGAGTAGCAAGCAGTAAGAGTTAAATATTACAACGGTTAATGTCAGCGGAGTTTGTGTTGATTTGAGAAGGGGGACAAGTTTCCTCTTGACGTGTCCCATCAGCAAAGTTTGGAACAGCCTTGGGCCCAACGTTCCCCGGATTGTTAATTAATATGGGCGACACAAGACGGAACTATTATTGAGTAGGGAAAGGGTTACTTCTCTGAGAAAGTTTTACTGTGTTCAAACATCACGCTCGTGTCACGGGGTGAGTGTTCTTACCAGTTTTAAGGTGCCAGTACATGCTGGCGTTCCGGGTTCAAATGGGGCGCAACCGAGAGAGACTAAATAATAAGGAAATGTAGGGTGTAAGTATATAAATGAAGTCGTATTTTGTTGATAAAGACAAGTTAAGAAACTGTTTCTGAAATACTAAGGAGGGTTGCCAGCAATGGTAACAAAAAGGTTATTGTGCAAGCAAACATTTTAATCAGCTACTGGAAGTCCTCAAAATGACTTCGACATATTTTGTACAACGCCTGATTGTGTGTTGTCGAAATCTTGGAAAACATTTTTGCTAGGTTTTTTGGGTGTAGGTCACACCATTTATCGAATAGAAGAGTTAAAAGAGGGTGACAGAACCCAAGGTCCCAGTGGTGAGGAGTCACTTTCAAAGCCAGGGAAGCTCCAAGTAATAGTTTTCATTAAAATAAGAGAAAAATGAAATGTGTAGTGTTTAACGCCCGCTTTTACTACATACGGCACCGCAGGCGATGACACTGGTGATACATGAGATGAAGATGGAGCACCGGTGGAATGAGATGGCGGGGGAAACCGGAGACCCCGGAGAAAACCCGCCCCATCGCCGTGTTGTCCACCACAAATCTCACTTTGCGGTCGCTGAGATCGAACCCAGGCCGCCTTGGTGAGAGCCAAGTGATCTAACCACTGAGCCACGGCGCGGCCTTTAAAATAAGAGAGAATAATGACTCAAAGAACTAAAGCTACTCTTTTGTACTCTTACTATTGTATAGGCACACGTAGGCCACACCACAAGCAGACATATTCCTGTTTCCCCTATCCAATCACCATTGTCATTTCATATCATCTCTGATCTGGTGGTCTCTTTGAGGGTAGAAGTATCGGCGGGAGTCTCAGCGGTGTATGGAAGAATGAAATGCTCTGAGGAAAACTACTTCCTCCTCCGGTAGGTCGGTTGCCGGCCTCAGCTCTTCTGCTGGAACCATTTCGGGACCGCTAGTCAGGGGCCTATGGGGCTCGGATCGCCTGCCTGGGACCATTAGGGCTCGGCTGCTGGGCTCGTTGCCGTCCCGCTGCAGCGGAGCGGGTACATTGTCCTGGCGTGTCGGGGGAGGTCTCAAGCCAAGTAAACTGTAGGGACCCTGCCCTCTGTACCGCCGTGGCTCCTTGGGTCAGCCGCCCACTGTCTCCTTCGCCTCAACCTTCCTCCCGGGAGTGCCCCCACTTGGGCCCAGCATTGTGGCCTACGTACCGAGTCCCCTCCGTAATGAAAATAACAGTCCCCAATCCCCTCTCCAATTAGATGCTCCAATTTTTCCTATAGCTGGCCCACATTACGGGAACTGTTAGCCCAAGGTGGAGCAAGTGTGCAATTCACACACGTTTGCTAATAACTTAAAACTTCACAATAATTTGCTATTTTTCACCACTAAGTACCAATTTATCTAACTTAATATTGCCAATGCTAGAAATATGCTTACAGTTGTATTTAAAAGAACATAAAAAAAAAAAATTAAAATAAAATGGTAATTAAAATTTTCTTCACATACTATAGAGCTTTCACGTGACAAAATCTGTCAGAGCTTCCTAACTACCGAAGAGTACGGGAACCTGCGCAGCATGGTATTCAAGGTTAGGAATGTGTGAATACAGGAATATTCAGTATTGAGTAAGCTCGCTGAACCGGGATCACTCAAGCTTAAGCAGATGTCAAATTGTCTACAGCACCAACGTTGTTTTTGAATAAATTTTGAAAATGTATCCAAAGCAAATAAAATATTCTTTTGCATTAATTTTTTGTTTTTCTTCTTTTTCTCCTGGAATTCTCGGAGAAGCGGCAAAGTCCATCAGATGTCATGATTCACACTGCTTATTTTTTTAAAAAAAATTGCTATACTTTCACATATTATTCGCTGAAACTGTTTGTGGTAAAACAATTATTTCGTCCAAATCAATGTGATGACAAGTACTGAGAGCAGGTTATGTTAGTGCAGAATTTACAGGTTAGCTTTGAAACCTCTAATATGTTCTTTTCTTCTAGTGGCCAGGAATGTCCCTGTTTTTCCAATGCAGAATTTGCCAAAATCACAACTTATATACTCCAAGGTTAAGGTATATTAACTCCTATTCTTTATAGTTTTGCAGAAACCTCTATGGTTTTCACGCCACTGCACCGGTGACAGTAGTTTTATTCCGTAGAGGAAAACACTCTCATTTTTGCTCCTGCTAATTCACACATTTCTTTTATTTCTTCTCACGACTAATGCAATCATGAATGTCTTTGAAAGAATGATTTTAGCTCTCAGTACATCACAGATTCGAGACCTTTCGTGTATTAAAAGAGTCGAATCACATATTCGAGATGCACGACGGAATAATGTATTGGCCATAGCTCGTTTTCTAGATGACTCATGTGAGTTAGCGTCTATGTTTCTATTAGTATGCGCCAGTATAGTTAACAGCGAACTTTTTATTTTCAGGAATCATTTCCTGAATCCTCAGGAAGAACTCTTTTAGATGTAAATAACCACCCCTGCCTCAAAAAGTATTCACACTTGTCAATGAAACTTGTCTAATAGGTAACTTGTTTCACAGTGGACTAAAACAGGAAAACATCTGAAGGTCGCGAGATTAGAGATCTCGAATAGCTGAAAAAAATGCCACCTGTCCGATTAATTTGTCTTCATCTACCACCTCTCTATGGAAAATAAATGCAAAAGTGGTATTTTTGTTAAACGTTCAATATCTCTGAACAGCATTCACTCTTAAGACGAAATGTTCAGTGAACAAAAAACTTGTTATTTACGTTAATTAGCTTCTAAAGATGCAAAATATGGATTTGAAGAAAATCTTCACACCCCTAACCACTCTTTACTTGCCAAATTTATTGAAATTTAAGGTTTCTCGAAAGTGGCTGTAATAAGATTAAATTACAAACATTCAAGTTATTTACATGAGAAATGAAATATTTATCCTGAATTTTCTGTGAATGGTGCAAGTTCTCTTAATTTCAAAGGAATGTTTAATAATTTAATACAAAGATAAATAACAGGACACATTACGTAAGCGGTAGTGTGTATAAAACAGTGAGCTGTACTGAAAATTTAGGACTCTCGTCGAGATTCCACAATAGTCTCTAGTAAAGGGAAAATATATAGCTTCAGAGGAGAAATACTTTGTAAAGTGTAAGATTGTTTCTTTTTGGGACCAGCTGAAAAGTTCAATACGGAACTTATCAACATGCAAAATGGAGCTGCAGCTCATTCCCGTAATCCAGCGAGAAATTTACTGTGAAACAGTTTCAGAATCACAAGATATATTATGTCTTTGATCGAAACTGCAGGTTTTTTTCGTGTCTAACATTTCCTTTGAAATAAGGTTGTTGCTTACGCGAGACGGCGCTACAGAAATCCAATACGTAATATACCAGCATCGAGGAAACTGAAGACAGGTTTACTGTAGACCTTAAAATACCAGCGTCTTTCTCTTTTTTTTATTTTCTTCGTTCGTCGTCTTGTATGAAATTTCTCTACCGGGGTGGAGAGAAAAACGATGAGAGGGTTACGGAGATTTTGTTTCTCTGTCTTTGTCTCAGGATATAATAGAAACAAGCGAACTACGGCTTGTAGACTGAGTTACGAATTTCCCCCGGCATCATCGGCAACCCGTTACGGTTCATTTGATCCGGCCTGGCCGGGTTCCGTAACGTGCATAAACCTTCTTCATGGCGGTTTTTCTCTTCCAGCTACAAGCAAGAATATACTTGTTTAGCCGTGGGCTCTGTGTTAGGGTTTATATATCACCTCTGGTATATCTCCCTAGGTAGTTTTGTGACGAGGTAAAACTCATTGCAAACCATGAAGCCATGGTTGTATTCACCTACATAAATAACCTCTCATTACCATCTCTTTCTCTCATCTGTGACATAAAAGAATTTTATTTTCAACAAAAGATCCAAATCCCAGTATAAAGTCCGAGCGTCATAAATATAGTGTGACTGGAAGTTCAGATAAACCAAATAAAATTTCAGCTGTATATGACATTTTATAAACATCTGGTTAATTCAAAACGCAGTGTAATGGTTAGGGCCCGGAACTTGACAAAAAATTCTCTAAAAATGAGCTATAAAATTCCCTTAAAATATAAAAAATGCACATAAAATGTAAAAAATGACCTAACAAAAATTAACAATTTCTTTCATAATAATAAATTAAAAACTGGCACAGACAATAATATATATGGTTCGAATAACTGTATTTTAAAATTAACATTCTTAGTAAATAATACAATTATTGCTACTAAATAAATAAATTCAAAATTCGTCAGGTCATTTTCAATTTTATAAAATATGTTTCCGCCAATCTCTGAAACATACTGTTTCAAACGGGACGCAGTTGATTGTTTTTGTTTCGGCATTTCAATTCCACAACACAAAAAATGTACACACCTCACAAACTACTCTCCTTACTGCGAAACGTCTAGCTCCTGAAGTCCTGGCTGATGCAATCTACACGTATTGCATCATGTAATCAGCGATTCCTCGAATTGATGCGTCATAAATTCACCATCAATGTGAGGACACTGACCTGTGTTAATTACATGTTTACAACACTTACAAAGTTACTATTTCATAAAAGATTATGATATAAATGAACTTTCAATCACAGATATTTAAAAAAAAAAAAAAGCCCATGGGTCAGGGTCAGGTTGGTCACGGTAATCGAGCCCGGGCCTCCCGAATGCGGGCTAGATGCCCAAAAAATTCGTGAAAAAGAAAGAAAGTGACCGGAAAATGAATCTAAATGTTAAAAAAATGACATTTATTATAAAAATTAGGAAAAATTTATTTTGATGACCTATAAAAACCATATATATCAAACGTATTTGATCCAAAATGCACTTAATTTCCAATAAGCATCGTCTGGACTTCTCAGAAAAAAGACGACTTTTTTTTAATCAAAATCCGGGTCCTAGTATTGCTATTTTATACCTGAAGACTAAAAAGAAGACAATCGTTATTCTTGGAAATTAATTGTTCTTTCACACTAGCCGCGTGTAGGCTAAAGTTTGGAAAGATAGGGTCAGATTGAAAAATGCAATGCTATAGCCGGGATTTGAACCACGGATCTTCTGGTCTCCGTCCAGCTGCTCTAATCATTGGGCTACTATGGCCAACGTGCCAATATGACATTAAATTCTCCAACTGACTCCTGTTTTTCCCGGTAAACCACTTAGGGGTTCTCATAAACACATGAGACAACTACCTTAATGGCCACTTACAACATGTAAGACTTTATAGTTAGCCACTACTAGGACAATTAATGGAAATTGTTCTTTCACACTAGCCGCGTGTAGGCTAAAGTTTGGAAAGATAGAGTCATATCGGCACGTGGGCCATAGTAGCTCAATGATTAGAGCGGGTGGACGGAGACCAGAAGATCCGTGGTTCAAATCCTGGCTATTGCATTGCATTTTTCAGTCTGGCTCTATCTTTCCAATCGTTATTCTTGTTACTCTATTAAATAAATTGTACCTAGATAAATGCAGTTGAAGCGAAAAGAAGGAAAAGATGGTAAAAATGTATGCAAATATTTCACAATAGAGGTAGAAAAACGATAGACAAAATATAAGAATTTTCTCAAAGTTGCATTATATATCTAGAGCATCTTTCATATTTATCCTTAAATTTCCCCGAAGTATTGCTATTTTAATAGAAAATCGGTAATAAAATGCATCGTTTGGCAGCTTGTATGCTCTCGTTACGTGCTGTAACTGGTTCCGAATTCAATCGTAGAGGGCTAGGATTAATTCTGAATGGATATCTTTGTAAACTCACGTCGTTCCACGTCTGAAACAGATTAAGTCTATTTGGAAATGTCTGGATTTACAGCTATTTAAATTATCTCAATACTTCATTATCAGCATACAGCAATTCCTCAAATAGCTCCAAAATGTATACATATGCATCTGGGACTGTGGTCTTACAATATAGTATTGAACGGAGAACGAGCTCCAGTTAATATAAACTCCAATGAACCGAAGATTAAAATCTATAGTATACAATGCAACTATAAACTGTACACATACCTAACCTGTGGTGCAGACCTTGTTTACAATACCACATCTTATATGAAAATCCAAGTTTCGGACGTCCAAAATAAAAGGTTAGCAGTTATTTTGTTCATATTTTCTAACTACGAGCATTATTCATTAAAAGGCTGGTCATTCTCTGTGCTACCCCTTAGCAAGCTATCATAGTGTTATAAACATATAAATTGAAATTCAGGATATATACTTCATTATTTATGCAGTATTGTCGTATGACATCACAGAAAACAATTAAAAAGTAATATGAGAAAATGCAGAAAAACTTCAAAACTATAGTAGGTAAGGAATATCTTCAAAACTGCTTGTTTTAAACAAATGAACACAAATTGTTTTAACGAAATCTGCTCGAAACCTTCTACTTATCTTTAATGTTTTACCACTTATACTAAAATATATAAAATTAATTCAGAATAAACAAAATCTAGAGACTGTTCACTAAAACCTATGTATTTGCTACATTAACTAATTCAATTTGAGATTTAAAACCCCATTCAGTAGTTGCTTTTTAAAATCGTGAAACTTAATTTATTTATTTTCAATTGTTTTTTATAAAGTGTATATCAGAGAGAAACTTGATCACATCAAAAATAGTAAACATTAAATGCATATGTTTGCAAGGATAGAAACCATATGATTTGAATTCTGAAAATTAAGCATATTGAAAATAAGTACCAATTTTGCTGAGCAAAACTTACTTTGAAAGATGAGCTCAAAATGTTCCCCTCTTCACCAAAATATGTACGAGTTATGATTTTCTTGTGAAGTGACGCAGAATTTTTAGTGCAAAATGCCAGGTAAAGTGTATAAAGTTTTAGATATATTTTCAAAACACAGTTATTGTGCCTGCAGCAACAATAGATAAACAGTTCATAAACAATAAATAAATTAAAGAAGAGATTCCTTGTGTTTATTTATTGAAGTCCTAAATAATGGTTCCTGTATTTATGGGATGAAATCAAGAACGGAGTAAAGCAAATTTAAATGACTTTTCAACATCATAAATATTAATAAAATCTAAACACCATTAGAAGGATAACAATGTAATATTCACGATTGAATTATTTTACTTATTATGATACTCAAAAAGAAACTAAAGAAATAAATTATAAAAAGTAAATAAATTCTAAATAAAAACTATGTTCAGTGCTTTACACTCCCCTTAACTAATATCCTAAGGCGAGTGTTATCCCCATACTTAAATTTCTCTTGCCGACCGAGAGACTGTTTTATCGACCTGACTCGGTAATGCGCTAATCTTAAAAAGGAAGTGTAGAATTAAAGAACCCTCTCTTTCTGTTATTCTATATCACGCAGGCGGGGATTTGACACAATTGATATTCCGTCCACGATCGCTTTAAAGATGCCGATAACTTCCCCGTAACGCCTCGGGTTTTTAGAGGCTTGCTTCAAAAATCATTCGCTAGAGGGAGGGCAGATCGACGAATCCATAAAATTCCCGCACAAGAACCTTTAGTAAAAGAAGTCTGTCCTTAATTAAATTTGCTTCTGGTTAAAGCAATCTTTGTATACAATTCTAATATCGGGGGAAATCTCTGGAGAAAAAAAAAAGTTTAATTTCCGTTTACTGTGGACGTTTGTCTTTTCTATACGTGTGATTTTAAAACAATCTAGTAATTAAGAACATTTAGTACGTACATAACAAAATATTATTACCTGTAAAGGCGTAAACGTGTAAACGTTAAATAAATAATTTCAGCAAGTATTGGCAAGGCATTGTCACATGATGTTTTACATGTAATGTTAAATAAGTGGCGGAGAAGGATTTCCTTACTTAAGCACACATTCGCCTACTATGCTGATTGAAGCCTCTAGAAAGAAGGGATGAGAAGGACAGAAAGGGAGAGCAGATTCGGGGCGGTAAGCTGGCACACAGGCGGGATCCGTAACGTATTACTGGACAGAGCGTTGAAGCGTATTGACCTTCAGGTGACCAGCGCTGTGATCGTCTCTCATTGGGTCTGATCTGGTCGATTAGAGGAGTGAAATATTAGTAAGCTCATGTACAGTAAGTTACGAAACACGAATAGAGCGATTGGAAGCTGTGTGTGTGTCTATGCGATATGTTTTCTCACGCCTGCCGATGTATGACACATTGCTGTCCCAAAGACATGATTACATTTGAACAGAGTATACATACACTGGACTCACCGTGTATGTGCGATAAGCTGAGGTGAACATCTCTGTGTTGCGACTTTTTTCCGATACGCTTTCTCGCTTTGCCATGTAGTATGCAGTTATGTGTACATTGTCATGCCGGAACCCCTTGCAGGTGCATATCTCCTCATAAAGAGGTCTCACTTAGAGCTCGTTATACATCAATGCTACCACAGAGTCATCTCGGTTGGTTTTACATATATTAGTCATGCAAAGAGTGACTATTCTATATCTCGAATTAAAATGTCATGATAACAATGTAAATCAGTTTTTGTTATTAATGAATCAGTTTGAAAAGAAACAAAATCGAGTGAAATGTTTTAATAGGTTGTACATGACCATTTAAACTGAAAAACATAACAACCAATATTTTGAAAACTATTATAGCCACCAAAGATGTATTCCAAATTAACTGTGCATTTTAATGACTTCAACATGTTTCGTAAATTCAGTTTTTTTACATCCAATATAAGTAATTATACAGAATTGTGTGATATTGATTTAGAATAAAGTGGATTTCCTAGGTTATTCACCAAAAATGCCTTATTAATACCTTAAACGTATAACTTAGAGCCATATTTGGAAAAATAAACCTTAAGAGTTTATTTCTGATGGTCGAGTAGCCAGCACCCTGGTAGAGTTCCCGTGTTCGAAATCCAGTTTTTGTTTAATCACAATCATTTTCTATTCCTATGGAATCGGAAATAAAAATGTGGGAGGAATTTGTGTGCGTTTAGTGGCTAAAGCGGATAAAATTAACGTTAGGATAAGCGAGTTAAAGTTAGAATTAAATAAGTTATAAGGGGATATACACAAAAATAATAATAAAAAATAAAAACTTAACATATTTGGATAGATAGACTGAAAAATTCAGTACCATAGCCGGGATTTGAACCTCAAATCTTCCGTTCTCCGGCCGGTTGCTCTTACCCATTGAGCTACCATGGTCAAAATGCCAGGATGACATTAAATTCTCCAACTGACTCCCATTTTTTCCGATAAATCACTAAGGGTTCTCATATATAATGAGATACGCATCATTTGTGGTGACTTACTATGCTGTAAGTATTAACGTTCATAGTTAAGCCACTGTTAGGGAAGATCCTACACACGGCTAGTGTGGAGGAACGACTAATTTCCAAAACTATTTGTTATAGAAATCTTTCTGTCACTTTTTTACAGGATGCTGGATTTGAACACATACACTGCACCTACGAATGGTTGTCTATTATGCACATTTTGTGTACAGTGTATTTCAACACGTGTATTTCATGTGTGATCTATTAGTTATTTTGAGAAATGCTACATGTCAAAGTTAATAACATGCTTTTTGAACAGGCAGATAAAGCAAATCTCAAAGTGTTTGCATGTATGTGATATCGTGGGTCGGGTTCTGTACTTAGATATGGAACAGAGAAATTAAAAAATCGCGTATAAGGCTATGTTTTATACTGTATCTACAGAGCTTTCGTGTTAACGTTTACATTTTCCTCAGGAAACGGAGAGCAGGTGCTGTTACTCCGCAGCAAGAGGGCGGACAAAATAAAAGAAAAGTGAGAGATAAATTCTGGTCGTCGAGCCGTTAAAGACCTCCTGGTGAAATAGCCGCGCCAAGCTTTGGGTGCCTCCTCCTCCAGTAATTTATTTGAAGACCTCTTGCAGACATGAGAGGAGGAAGTGGCCGAAGGAGACAACCTGTGAGAAAAGAGGGCCTGGCATCAAAAAGACTTGATTACATCTTTATAGGGGTCCGTGCGTCATCAATCACCGAGCTGGTGACACTCTCCAGTGTCCCACATATCAGGGACGGAGATGCAAATGCGATGGAATGGGATAACAAAGAAGAATCACTGGCTTCCTGCCGGAATATCAAATGGGCACGCTCATATTTTGTGGGGCATCAATTTCAATAACATTCACTTCCCTTCTATATGGTCCGCACAGAAAATAGTGTCTCTAAAGGGTTTTATTTCACTTCCTGCTTCTCCGTGTACAGCTAAGGACAAACATTACCATTCGGCGATGTTTACTTACGTAATATGACCATAAAGCTTGAGGTATTCATAACGACTTTCTGCATCTTCTAGCATTATTTTTATTCAGTTCATACAAAAGCTTTACACATTACATTGTAGGTGCAAAAGTAACTGCGAAAACAGTTTCGATAATCGAAAGCGACAGTCACAAATATCAATAGTTATCGACTGTATCCCGGACTTGTACAAATCGGGCCGCTAAATGCTGGGCGAGAAATTACATACTCTTTCTTTGACATCGTAGCAAACTGATACCGCAATTAAGGGATGCAATGCATAAAGAAGCGTAATGGATTTCAAAGGAATGTATATTTGTTGTGAAACACGTGCACGTGCAATTGAGTTGAATTGTTTTAACAAATGAAACGTAAGAAACAGTTTTCTTAGCAAAAGGCTCTAAAGTAGTAACACTTGACTCCGTTTGAATAGGTATTCTTCGGGCCCTTAATAATGGCATGTGTGTGTAGTATTTAACGCCCGCTTTTACTACATACGGCACCGCAGGCGGTAACACTGATGATACATGAGATGAAGATGGAGCACCGGTGGAATGAGATGGCGGGGGAAACCGGAGGTCCCGGAGAAAACCCGCCCTAGCGCCGTGTTGTCCACCACAAATCTCACTTTGCGGTAGCCTGGGATCGAACCCGGGCTGCCTTAGTGTGAGCCAAGCGGTCTAACCACTGAGCCATGGCGTGGCCAATAATGGCATGACCGAGCCTAATAATCACAATGGACAAAATAGTCACAAAGGGAATCTTTGTGTGAAAAGACAGGGCTTCAGAAGTGAAAGTTACACACCCACGCTTAGCTGTGCCAAGTAAGGATACAGTCCGCAGCGTGAGACCGATTCAGGCTGTTATCGTTTATGTCTTGGTCGAAGGCAGATCAGAACCGGAGGGAACATCTGTCGGTTCATACGTAACTAATTAAGTATTATCGAGTAATAAGCATTCCACCTACAGTGACTGTAAACAGTGATATATTGCTAACCCTTGGTCGGCAACTTCGAGTTTGATGTAATCATAAAAGAAGCAGTCATTAAATCAGTTTGAAACGGGCATTCCAGTGTCATTAGAACCATCCTTACTCATACATGCCCACGAATACCCTGAGAGTAACTTCATTGCTCATACCCTGCGCTACCCATCTTATTTGCATCAAACTGTCGCGCCAACGTGGAACTCTTTGCGCTATCCACATCTTATTTCCGCTTCAAGCCTATTAAATAGCTACATCGTTTTAAAATATAACAAATTCTGAATGAAATGTTGTCATAAAAGATATCTATTTTTAGTAGTGCGGTTTCCTCCCCTTGTGATATAAAAGTCGTGTAAAACCTTGTGACGGTTATTTCAGGTTTTTTAAATTTTAAGAATTTATTTTGAATTGTTGTGGAAAAGTAATTTGTACAAAATAGAAAATGTGAATTTGGGCAGGCAACTCACAAACATATGGGCTGCAAAATGTGATGATTGGAGACGATGTTCTAGAAGGCTCGCGTTGTAGCGACATTTTGCAACAGTATTTACTGTCGCAAAAGGCGTGATGGAAGATGCTGATGACGATCTAGTAGAAATCATGTAGATGCCCCGGAGATCTGGAGCAATTAGTCTTTCCTCTGGTCGCAGCCTTGGAGCACAGGATATTGATGCTGCAATTGTTGGGGAACTTCTTTTCTTTTAAATACTGTGGGTTTTATTGCACAAGACAGTTAGTAAAATTCTGCTACAATTTCAAATAACTTAGATGCCGTGCTTTCCCAAACAATGGTCATTGCATT
Source organism: Mantis religiosa (assembly GCA_030765055.1). Taxonomy (NCBI): domain Eukaryota; kingdom Metazoa; phylum Arthropoda; class Insecta; order Mantodea; family Mantidae; genus Mantis; species Mantis religiosa. The sequence goes on along the minus strand of CM060949.1, from coordinate 150,873,959 downwards.
GATGAACTTTGTATCTGTCGAAGACGCCACTAGTGCAACGCAAATTTATTCACAACTAAACGTATTCTGCACAATCGCAGAACGACACAAAAACACCTCTTACTATCAAGACCGCCGTTTGAAGAAAGACGCCAAGCTCTCTGATCATTTTAAGTTCTTTGCAATCTGTGTTTCCATAACAACTAAATTACTTATCTTTTATTGGTCCACGTCACCATATTACGTAATTTCATTCTTGCAATTACCAATGGCAACATTATTATGTAGCATTTAACTTGCGTTGTCTCATTCCGTGGCCTACCCAATTTCACATTTTCTATTTTGTACAAATTACTTTTTCCAGAACAATTCAAAATAAATTCTTAAAATTAAAAATAAAACATGAAATAACCGTCACAACCCTTATAAATATAGAGAACCTCGAGACTATTGCCAGAAAATTCAAGATATTAATTTACTGTCGTGTATATATAATAAATTATTGGTATTTCAGTTAATGTACAAAGAGAAAATTCAATAAAAAAAGTTTAAATAATTTTTCATGTAACTCACAGTTTGGGGTAGGATAATTTTATGGAAAATCATTATGTTGCATCTATGAAATGTACAAAGTTTGGTATTTTTGCTCAGTTTTCATTTTTCAGTCATCCAGGCAATTTGTAGTACCCCGTATGCCATGCAGGCACCCTAGGTAACACCGGAGCAATTCCAAACAGCAGCAAAAGCGGAGCTCCACATAACCCCTTATAGACTATTAGAGTCTAAACTTTAACAAAAGAATGTTCAGTATGCCAGTGATAAGAAGAGCGATCAGGCTCCAAGTCCTCATTCGGTAAGTTTGGTTTAACTCCGTAAACGTAAATAGCAACTTTGAAATCTGAAATGCGCTATACAATGGCATCTAGTGGCTCATACGCTAAGCCTTATCATGTCCGCCATATTTCGTTTTGATCAATTTCGAGGTTAATTAGCTAACCAGCTTACAACAATCGTATGTTAGAATTAGAATTTTAGTTCGTCCTTGACAACATATACATGTTATGAGACACGTCAAAATGTATAAATACAGTATATAAATAGTCAAATTGATTACATACAATATACACAGTAAGCAAATTTTCTATGATTTCATGTGGCATTTACATAGACTAATTTACTACAAGAAATGTCATAATATAAATATTGCAGATTTGTGAATGTACTGTTCCCAGTGCTCATTTATATGGTTATAGTTCTAAAAATTCATTAACTGTATAAAAATAGTGTGCAAAAATTCCTTAACCTTATTCTTAAAGTGTTTAATGATGCAGCTTGTTTAAATTAATTTGGATGTTTATTTTATAACATTATCTCTTTGTAGTTAAAGCTTCCTTCATAAAGGCTCGTTTGATGCGCTCGAATTGCCAGTTTATCCTTGTTACGAGTGTGGTGGTAATGTGCGTCAGCATTTACTTGAAAATGATTTATATTTGTATGGACATTTGTGGATGTTATGGCTTTCGAAAGGGGACACATTATTTGTCTACCTCCGTATAACTGTGATCTGAATGCAATTGAGCTGGCGTGGGCAAAACTAAGGAATGTTTTCAGAGGATGCAACGTTATTTGTGATATCTTCCCTTATCTTACACCTATTTTGCTGAACTGTGTTATTCAAGGTTGACCACACTGCAGGAACAAAAGAGCTCTCGCTTCTTCCCCTCTACCCGCACCACTCCGTAAATCCAGCGCTCAAGAAAACTTGCGCGTACTGTAGTTCTATTTACACCAAAATGTGGAGAGTACTGCGTACTACTACAAAATATTCTCACAGGTCGTTAATCAAAACAAACTTTAATTATACATTTTGTCGTGAGCATAACAAGGGTACATTAAAGAGATACTGAGGTTTATTTTAAAAAAAATATCTCGCTAAGTGGTAGATTTAAAACATGGTTATGTAAAGAGAAAAAGTGAATAACGACTATACGCTTGAAAAGAAAATTGTATAAGAGGGTTTCATAGGTTACTCGCAGAAACTTCAAGATAATTCTTTTATTTTTTATACAAATATCTAAAACGTGTGATAGTTTAATTAAAATCGTTAAGTTCATATTTGAGTACATAAAAATAAAACTTTTTTTTTAATTTACGGTAAGTCATACCGGACGATGAATGAAATGGGTAAAATAATGCTCAAATAAGTCCAGGTTCCTTAGAGCTCAGAGTTACGGACATCCAACTTTCGGGTAAGGGGAAACTCCGAAATATATTATCCAGATAAGTCACCCTGACCGCGATTCGAACTCAGGTCCTCTGGAACATGAGGCAGACACGCCATTACCTCGCCAAGGTAGTTCGGACTGCTTAGAATTTTTTAAAAATATTTGCTCATATCTTTGGAAGATCCTGAAACTAAATACTCTTCTTCTTTTTCAATGGATTTCCACTTTCTAGGCCTTATACCCCCAAAGGACATAACTTATCCAGGATAGGTGATCCTATATTGGTTAAGAAGTAAATTAAATATAGTGATGAAGGGGATGATAGGAAAATTTATGCATCAGAATACCCAAACCTGCATCCACTTAATGACCGAGGAAACCCGCGAAAAGGTCTTTGGACGGATTGGTTGGCCCAGGGATTTCAATCTGGTCCTTCGAAATGCGAGTGCTACACTTTCTCGCGGTTTGGGATGAATTTAAATCATGTTCAAATGACCGACGTTTTTCTAAAAATACCTTTTTATTGGATTAAAAATCTTCTCAAAATATACATTTCAGGCAAATTTCGGTATAGAACTTCTGGTGGAATACAATACTTCCCCTGTTTACTATAAGTAAGCATTAGATAAATTAAAAACAGATAGTATCTATCTTAGTAATCCAACTTGTACTGTACAAGCGGTGGCAACGATGTCACATAATGCCATATCACTTGTCCACATTTAACTCAGCTGTGGGACAAGGAATGGTGGAAGTGCGCCAAACATGCGGTAAGAGAGAGAGAGAGGGAAAAAAGCCACCAGAGGATAAAAAATTAAAACTGGTCGAGGAATCCAGCGATATGAAACAGACCTTAATAAATAATTCCTGACACACATAAATTTATCACGACACAAACTGGGAACAAACTTTGCTGAATGTTACATTGCCGGAAAATTAGAGACTTTAACTTAATGTGTAATGCAAATGACAGAGTAACGTGACTCGAGCGGAAATTATCACAATGAGAACTTCCGGCACTTTTTTACAGAGTTTGGGGCGTCACTGTAATATCTTCTAAAGACTCGTGGCATTCAAGAATATTTTAAGCACATTATCTACTGCTTAACTATTGGTGCTGTCGTGTTGGATTTTTTCAAAAATATATGGAGAGTACCGCCAATGATTTGTGCCACCAAATTCCCCATCTGCCACCCAAAGTGACTGCCGAATGCATATTGCTTTGTCATTTTTATCGAACGATTAATGCAGTGAAATATTTCAAGCCTTCTGGAAATGTATACAAATTCTATAGCCGCCTAAAGGAAAACGAAAAGAGATCGGATAAATCTCTGCCTTCAGGAGGTCCCGAGTTCGAATCTCGGTCAGGGTGAGTTACCTGGATAAGGCTTTTCCAGAGTTCTTCCTTATCCTAAAAGTCGAATGTCGGGTAACTCTAAAGCTCCATGGACCTTGGGCCCTTTGAGAATCATTTCACCCATTCCATTCATTGTCCAATATGACTTAAGAAGTTAAAGGACGTAAATTAAGAAAAACAAAAATCCGTGCCTATTAACGGAGAAAATATAGCATATGTGAATATTGTATACAGAGAAAAATTATGTTTGGTAACACTGATATGCAAAATTTAAATTTTTTTCTGGGGTTTTTATTTTAATATGTCATTATCCCTAATTGAGTGTGCTGAATAAGAATATGAACTTAGTTTTTCTCCTTCACATAGGTACCAACTTTTCACAATATAAGAAATACTAAAATATGCATTTTATACTAGCCTCCATCGATTTTATGTTGTATTATTAAATATAATTAATAAATTCGTAACTGTGAGCACAACACTCTTCAGAATTAACTAATGTTTCACATCATCTCTTAAAGTTGGACATTTAACCAGTTTTTAAATACTGCCTTGAAATGAAATGAACGTTTTGTAGAGTTCTTACTATGGAAACAATTTGATACATCTCTTTTCAGCGACCAGCAATAATCAACTATCATATTCACATTCCAATTTCCCTGGTAGCGTCTTTTCATTTTTTTTTTTTTTTTTTCCTGGTGAAATCTTTCACCCTGCTCCTCACTGACATAGCCGAGATTTTCTGAAAAAAATTCTAAATGAGAGTGCAGGAAATGTACTTTCACACTCATTATTGTAGCCCAGCTTACGAAAGTTCTCAAGCATATTTTCTATACTATTTTTGTAATTTGGATCCTTGTAATTTCCCAGAGAGTTTTTGATGACACTCTTAAAACCAGTCCATGCCTGGTTTTCGGTATTTGTCATTGTTTTTTCAAATAAGATATCAGAAATCAGCCTCCTAATTTGTGGACCAAAAAATACTCCTTCTTTAATTTTAGCATCAGATATTCCAGGGATCTTCTTGCAGATATATTTGTAGCAATTGCCATCCTTATTCAAAGCCTTCACATATTGCTTCATTAAACCTAATTTTATGTGCAAAGTTTTGGGGTCCACAAGACACTCATGAATTACATTTTTCATTCCTGGCACGAGACTGTCTCTCTGCTTCCAATTTTTTCTTGTCCAGTGCTTGAAAAACAAAGTTGTCACAGATATGGCAAAATATATCAGGGCTATTTTTAAATTTTCTGGAAGGCAATTGCTTTACATTCTCAAAATATGTATGACATAAAACTGCCACTCACAAAAACAGATCCTCACTATTTGAAAAGCAGTTATAGATGGAGTTAAATTTGCAGGGATTGGACTTACAATAATTCGTGCATTGTTTTCTGTTGCACTGTTAAATTGTTATAGTGTTGTGAAGTACTTTAATTTCAACAGTGAAATCATTGTTTCTTCGTTTACTGGTTTCTTTTCAGTTCCATACAATATATTTATGCACAGAACTACATTAAAACATTTTAGGTATAGCTAATAATTGTGAAAAATGGTACGTGGTAGAAAAAAACTGATTACAGTTTCGGAATCAACATATCAAATTTAGTAAAGTAGACCTGTTTTGTAGAAACCTCATAATCCTGCATAACGGTGTAATTAGAGTAATCTACAAGCGATTTTAATCGTTCTTTTACCTTTGGAAAAATCAGTAACGTTCTAAATTAGTAAAGCAACAAAATAAAACAGAAGTCCCTGTATAAAAGAACATTATTGCAAAGAAACAATTGACTTTTACTTGTTGTTACGCCCAGAATGTGGTCTAATATCTAATAGTTATTTGTGGTAGTAGGGAATCGAGATGTATTTTATCCACGAGTGGAATGTCCGACACACGAGACAAAGTCGAGTAGCGTATTAATTTTCACGGGTGTATAGATAAGTTTTGATTCTCTAAATCCATACAATGCTTTATCCAACACTTTCCCTAATCATTACAAGGGCTTACTACTTTTTAATTAAATTGAAATACAATACAAAATTATTTGTAATTTTATTTTCTGGAATGTAGGGCTACTCGTATTTAGACCAAGGTGGGATGGCTGTGTGTCGTTGATTATTGATGATACAGTTTCAATTACAACCTACGGCATGAACATACAATGCATAATGTGAACATTTAGGAAAGCATTTGCTAATTACTGAATGAATAGAAATTGTAGCTGTAGTTACAGATTTACATTTCATTACTAAATATTAAAACTACAATAAACATTATACATGAAATGCAAACCTAATGTTCGTATTTTATTCATTCAGTAGTTAAAGTTAAATTCTGTCTATCCTTAATATTAATGTGTTACTTAAGTAGATTAATTTATATTATTAAAGTACAACTTTACGAGTAAGTGTTGGATAAAGTAAGTTTAATGCCCCCGTTATTTCATTCCAAGTTGAAATTAAAATTTAGCAAAACAATGGAGAATAAAATCTATTTATAACGAATGCCAAACTATTTTAATAACTGCCACGTAAGAAGGTATTCTTCAATTTTCTTTATTCTTATGAAGTAACATTAAAAATTAGAAAATCGATACCTTTTTCAAAGATGGACTGGAAGTGAGGCAATTTGGTATTCACAAGCCTTAGATTTAAATTCGTTGTGTCTAGTAAAGGTTTCTCTATTATGTGAAAAACTATATATCATTTAAAATAAGACCTGAAGCTTCCCTGGCGACGAATACGCTCACTTTCTTCTCGGGCAGCCGGCCAGGTGGAAAGATGATTAGATATCAACGTTTCGGGAGTGTACATCTCTCCTCTCATCAGGATATTTATAAAATGTTATAAACACAAATGGAATACTGGATATACCACAACTATAAACAAAGACAAAACACTATCAAAATTCGCAATACTGAACAAAAGACTGTTATCAGTGAATTAAATGCCAGGTTAGGAGATGGCGTGAGAATAGAAAATTGTGTCAAAGAAACGTAACTACTTAACTTAATTATCTAGCTGTATTGATCTTTGCTTATTAACTCGATAGATATCCATTTTTAAGGCCGGTTTCTAAGAGGAGCTGAACTGAAATCCAGTATCACGATTAAGCGTGATCCTTTCAGAGGAAATCGCCAAAGCCTCCTTAATTCTCCGCTCCCAGTAACTTGCATTTTGCCAAAATGGTCGTCTCCCGAAAGTTGGCTCTATGGTCGTTATCAAAACAATGCTCTGCCAGCCCAGACTTCTCAGGTTGCATTAAATGAATACTCCGTTCATGTTCGATTATTCTAGTAGCGATGGCCATTCCGGTTTGTCCTATATACGGTGTCCCACATTCACAGGGAATGCGGTACACTCCCGGAACTTGGAAGTCCAGTTTGTCTTTCACTGGCCTCAACAGATGTTTAATCTTCGGAGGTGGTTTGTGGATGGTCCTAATGTTGTATTTGGCGAGAATTCTGCTGATTCTGCCGGATATATTGCCGGTAAACGGGATGCAGGCTGTATCGGTAGGCTTACCTGACACTTGCTATATTACAATTTTAAAAAAATTATTATAAAATCCGAATTTGGATAGTGTTCTGTCTTTGTTTATAGTTGTGTTATATCCAGTATTTCATTTGTGGTTATAACATTTTATATATATCCTGATGATGGGAGAGATGCACACTCCCGAAACGTTGATATCTAATCATCTTTTCACCTGGCTGGCTGCCCGAGAAGAAAATGAGCGTATATATCCTTTAATGGTATTAAATAATTATTGGATCAAGAAGAAGATATAAATATTTAAATTTGACTTTTTCGAGTGGCCTTATGGACTGCTAATAGATTCGTTCAGTATTCTCAAAACTAGCACAATCAGACACATGACCAGATACAATCGACTTCCTTCTCTATTTTCGCTCAAGATAAAGGCAAGCTTTGTGCACTTTAAACGATTGTTTAAACCAGGCAAGTACCGTTTAGAATTGCCAACCTTACGACAACTACATACTTCAACGGTCTTGAAGATGGAGCCGCCGATCAACCTGAAGCTTCCCATCCAACTTCTGTTCCCTTTGTAGCGCCAAGTGTTTTGAAAATTGTCAGAGCGAATTCATCAAGTTAAATAGAGCGGAAAATGATCCGAAAGCTGTCTTTCACCAAATTCATTTCATTTCAGTGAGTGCTGCTGTAGCAGCTATATATACCCATCTTCCTTCCGGTGGTGGGTACGGGGAATTTTTGACGGTTAAATTGAGCAAGAGATCGAAAGGAATTTATCCCATTTTAATTTACTGAATGGGAGAAGATGCGTTGCAAAAGGAATACAAAAAAATGAAAGAACTGCTTTTCCTCTCCCACCTGCTTCTTTAGGGACTTGAGAGTGAAGTGAACGTGGAAAGAGAAATGTAGGCATACAATTCTAAGTACGTCATAGGATTCATTTTTATATTGCCCTAGTTTCAAGCACCGTAAGCTGCTTTGTAAATAAGCACTTGGTTTCCAGGTTACGATGAATGAGCAGCTATGCAAAATAGATTTCGAACTCTTGATTTTTGTTAGAATACTGTGATGCAAAACACATTTCTACATGTGTACGTCTACAAACGTCTTAATCCTGCCCAAGGACAGAAAAGTTTATTTAGTTTAATCTGAACTACGCATCTTGTAATTTGAATTACAATTCAACAAAAGCAGTTTGCGTAGGCATTTTAACTGGCTGTTGCGACTGATTTTCAGAAAGTATCAATCCTCCCCACAAAAAGTGTAATGTAAATGTATTCACACTTTTCTGTATGTATGTACTACTGTTTTTATTGCGCTACGTAGTAGGTGGTATTCAGCATTAAGATTTTACTATAAATACATACTCTTAAGTCTCCTGGATCAAAAAATAGAGAGAAAAGTGGGTGAGAGAGAGATGGAGGGAGTTTGACTTAGGTTGAGAGAGAACAGATAACTGAACAACGAATTAAAATGAAGTATGTGACACAAAAGCTTTCTATTGTCTTCCCTTCTTCTTTGAAAACTTTCCCTAATTTTATATTCCATGATTGGCCCTGATGAATTTGCCCAAATGTCATAGATTTAAGGTGTTTGAATGACTGATATAACCTTGAATTTAAGAGCCTCTAAGGTCTTTGTTGTGAATGAATTTTGTATAACTCATAAACTATAAGAAATAGAAACATTCCACAAGCATGCAGATCTCGCTACAACATTTTTAATATTTTTCTGTTGCATGTTTTGAAATTCACACTATTCATTTACTTTGGTGGTGTCAACCAAAAAGTATGAACTTTCAAATACAGTAATCCTTAAAAACGTCGCTAAGTGCTGGTTTTCTGATTAAGTACATCTGCATGATATTAGTGATAAAACAACTAATGAGTTACCTTTTTTAGTTATGTAAATATCTTAAACCTCTTGCTGCCAACGTCGGTTACATTGGCGGTGCCCATTCGGTGTTCAAATGCCAACCTCAAATACATATATGCCGGCAGCAGTGAAAAGTGCCAGCTCGCTACTTATAGTAATGTTAGCTTTTTGTAAAGAAAAAAAAAGACCATAACAAATGTAATTTTAAAATAAAATTACAAATTTAAAGGGTTAATTGTGCCAATTAATTCCTGTTGACCTCTATTAACTAACAGAATCATCAGATAGCAAATATTTATCCAGCTCATGCTTAATTATAACATCGCGAATGATATTTAGCTCTGCAAAAATCTACTCATTTGCAAATTAAATAATTATAAACACATCTTAAGAATTGTGTTATGTTACATAGAAATACTGTTACATATAGGGTTGTAAGGGAGATAAAGAGGGAGTTTTACTTACATCCCTATATAGCAAGTGGGGATGTAGCTACTGATCTAGGAAGTATAGGAAGGTAGAGCCACTTGAAGGGGGTAGAAGAAACACTTAAAGTCAAACCAAAATTAGTAAATGTATTCTAAGGGTTGTAACATCAGTACAGGGCACTAACTGGGTCTTGAAGAGATCAAGGGTGGTTTTGGAAATATTTAATACTCAGCACTGATGACAGTGTTTGAGTGATGTGTTACCTATATAGTTGAGTTTCGTGCTGGCTGACAAGCGATGTTTGGACCTGTCGCACCTTGATTTCAGTCTAACCTCGAAAGCACTTTAAAATAAACTCTTGTACAGCTTCTCTCAACAATCCTCCAGCATCAAGTCCCCGTGTGCACTAGCTCAACTACACTTAAATATGAGTGTCCTGCCCAAAATGGCAGCTAACAGCAAATCAGCATTTCCCACGCCAGAGGGTCCACTTCTCCTCTCCTAGGCTATTGTTTCTTCAAAATAATGTATCATCTTGCGCAATCACTGTATATGTAACTGAGAACGTGCTGATTCCTCTTTCAAGCTATCTGTGTGCTGTTGACATGAGTCAGCATGATGCATGATTCAATAGTCCAAAGTACATGTTTTGTCAGCCAGCGAAATTTAAGCTAAATCATCAATCACACAGCTTTGCTCCAAATTAAGGCACAGAAAATGAATGTTAAATAACAATGATTAAAGTAATTTCTAAGTCTCGCTCAGCCTGTATACACAACAATACGCAGGATATAACTCACCAGTATCGAAGACTTTAGGGTAATTTGTGTCAAGAATGTATATAGTTAAGCATTACCAGCCACTTTCGTCACTGTCATAGTATTTGAAACGATATCACTTTCTTCCTAATATGAAATAACATTGTCATCATCTCTTTCTGACACAAGAACACCGCGAGAATAGCTTGTCATGTTCAGTTTTACAAGTTATAAACAGAACTAAGCAGGATATGGTGAAACTATAATGGTGAGGGTTGGAAATACGGTCCTTCAAATAACAAAATGCCTTTTAATGACCAACAAACACACCGTTAAAAAGATGAAGTTTTGCTTTTTTCATTGTCAATAGAAGACATCCCTATAGAATGTTTCAAAAATAGGTTTACAGCCTCACAAACATTGCGTCGATTTGATCGACGACAGCAGTCTTCGATTGATATTGCACAAGACAGTCGGAGGTTTAGGACAGAAATTCTCTTAACTGGCATGACAACAAGGGGGTTAAGCATATATTTGAATTATAAATTTAAAAACCGTTCTTGAGAAATTTAAAGTAGCAAAAGCAATCATGGGAAGGATAGTTTAGGGTGCAAAAAAAAAAAAAAAAAAAAAGTTCTTAAATCTCTCTCTCTCTCTCTCTCACACACACACACACACACACACACACACACACACACACACACACACACACACACACACACACACACACACACACACACACAGGCATTTCCTAATTGTTTCCGTTCCTTTTGGAGGAAAACACAAATCACGTATTTTGGTATAATTTTTTTTATTGGAATACAATACTTAATATATAAAGGTGCCAGAGAAGATAAAGCTCCGTTAATATTGGAAATAACTGATTGAAACACTGCTAAAGTGGACATTACAGTGTGTACCGGACAGGCAGTTTGAGCACTAATTTAACGGAATATGTTTTTTGATGTTGCAGCACAATGCATAGCGCCACTGGGAATGGAGTCTGGTGCCATCAAAGACGAGGACATCACAGCGAGTTCGTCGTTCGACAGCGGCAACGTCGGTCCACAGTTCGGTCGGTGAGTATACCTCTTAAAATACTGAACAATTAATACCTATTATAACACAAAACAAGTGAGAACTCAAAGCTTATATTATGCCCCTGATGATTCGCCATCCGGAAGGGAGGCATGAGTGAAAGGTTTCTAAGAGTGCCCGGACTTGAGCAGATATGTAACAGCTCCAGAATGAAACTCCTCAGTGCCGGCTCGTACAAACTGTTTCCCTCTACCCTGTGGCCTTACACATCCTCCGTGAGCCCCGAAACCTTCCCAATTCAGATAACCCATAGTAATATTTCGCATAATCTTGATAAACGTCTATTATCCCATAAGTTAGCAAACTATCAACTATTTTGACTGTCAAATAAAGCCTGTTTGTAAGTTTGGTTTACTCTGTTGTGAAATTATTTCTACTAGAAGGAATATCAGAATTATCATTTGCATGGATAATAAGAAGAACGCTGAACAGGAAAACACGAAAGGAAATAGATGAAAGTTTATAAGATAATGGCAGTCCCAACGTTAACATACGGTTCCGAAATATGGACACTGGCAAAGAAGCAACGCAAACAGCTAGAATCGGCAGAGATGAGATTTTTGAGAAGCGTGACAGGTTATAAAAGAATAAACCACGTAAGAAACGAAAAAATAAGAGAAGAGCTTGGGTTTTTAATTTAAACAGTAAAATGATAAAGAACAAACATGAATGGAAAAATCATATTTTAAGAATGGACGCGGAACGACTTCCAAGAAGAGTTTTAGATTATATGCCGAAGGGAAAGAGACGCCCAGCTCTACGCTGGAAGGATCAGTAGGCTCTTGAAGAGAACGGAACGGGTCACAGGGCCCAATCCTTGAAGATGATGATGATGATGATGATGATGATGATGATGATGATGAATTTCATGGAGGTGTTTCTATTAGCTGCATCACTGTGAAAACGGTAATTTATTTGTTTTGTTGCCATAGAGAGGGAAGTTTGCATCATATGAATAAACTTGTGTTAGCTCACAATGACGAAAACATATTCCATATACCATATATGATAAAAGAGTTTCCAAATCTTGTACTTAATTTATTAAGTCTTTCTTTCAGCATAGTACAAACATACGTTTCTATTATCCAAGTATTACCAGTGGGGTTTTATTAATCGAAACAATTCGCCATTAAATTAATCGATATGAGACCTTCATTTCCCTAATATTACCGTAAGAAAATGACGCCAAAATGGAATTTTATACAAAGTTTATTCCACCTAGTAAATAATCTCAGTTTACAGTATCAGTGAGTATATTAATACCTCAGCTTTTAGTGCCAATTTCTAAGATTGTTAAGTTTTGCTCCGTATGTAAATAAAGGATGACATTTGTATCCCGAAACAGTTCAAGTTCCTTCATTATAGCTTAATAGTGGAAGAAATAATTTTGTATCAATATAATTAATGTAAATTTTCAATGGATAAAGCAGGAAGTTTAAGTTAAAATATGTTAAGTTTTATTGAACGGAATGCAAAGGTTTTCTGACAAACGAAGTTAGTTATCCTATTAAATATGCAAACGATGAACTTTTAGTTATTTATATTTTCTTTGCAACAAAACTTTTTCACTGTACTACTAATGAACATACAGAAACATCATCTATATCGCGTATTCCACTGCAATATCACCCTAAGGAAGGGTACATTTGGAATGACGTGGTCTTACCAAAAATCCGGTAGGGTAGCTTTGTAAAAATAATGCTTATTAAGGTCTGGAGTTAACCCACCTGCGTACCGAGCCGAGGGGAAGAAAAAAGTTAAATCCGGGGGAGGGATGTAAACAAGGGTAGTTTTCCCTGTGATGCGGCTTGGATACCAGCCAGATGGGTTTCCTGGCGAAATGAAGCAAGACTTGACTGAGATTATGCACTGTTGGGGGGAGGGGGTGTTAGGTGAGACATCTTAGGATTTAGGGGTTGCGGGTAAGAGAAATATTGTTGCGGAGGGGCTCTACAGAGGGTTCTATTTATTGACCACTTTTTTTCTCTCTCCCTCTCCCGTCCTCGCTTTGCTCCCTCGCCAAGATAGACGTATTCGATCTAAGTTAATATTTCTACTGGTGTTCTACCGTAAATGAATTTTAAGGTGTATAGGGGAATAGTTGATTTGTGGGGTCGGTGGTGCTGTTTGGCCTCAGGGGACATCACTCCACACTTCAGTATACCGATTTTTCTTGAAACACTCAACTATACCTAACCCCCTCCATGTTTTATCTATTTTAGCGCACGTATTGTTTGAAATAATCATTTCAAACAAAGAGTATAATCATTTTGATAGCTGAATTTTAGCATTTAAATCGTACATGAGTCTTTACTTCATATTTGTTAATGAATTTACTTACAATTTAATTTATGCAGTAGCTAATTATAGACACTTTTGAGATCAACAGTTTACCAGCAGTTAGTAGGAGTGATTTTGCTAATGGAATTACCATTTGCAACATCTGTTAGTAATGAAGTTTAGTTTTTGGACTATATTACTATAGTTGAGAAATTCAATACACATGCCACAACTGCATTAAAAAATACTTTTAACATATTGCATATTGATAGGGATATAAACTCAGGAATTTTAACTGGAGGACGTGGTCGAGGAAATCTGACATCACCTTCATATGGCTGACCATGAAAGCTTTATACTGTACAATTTTCAGTACAAATATAAAATGTCTGCATGTAACTATAAGTAGTTCAGTCAGGGTATTTTAAATATAACTGTTGAATAACATCTTTATTGAATTATATAAGGGCTGTTCAATAAGAATGATCATAATTTTCTTACGGTCATAATTTTTCGCACTAAAATTCAACCTTATTATCTTCTGTTAGCTTAATGTGAAACGAACACGCCGTAGTAGTTTCATTGTTGGCACTCCTGGTTGCCACCTCTGAGAACCAGGCAAGTTCAGACATGTTCAGTATCGCCTACCACTGCAATAGAGGTAACACGCGAGGAACAATATGCGGCTTTGAAATTCTTTCGTCTCAACAAATCTTCAGTTGAGGCCTATACAGTGTTACAGGAGACCTATGGAGAGTCTGTTCTTCCTTACAGCACAGCTCAAATGTGGTTTAAAGAGGGGAGACAATCAATTTCAAAGGAAGGTGGACCCGGTGCTCCAGTTACTGCTCTTACGGAAGGAAACATCAACACTGCTGCTGCCATTGTGAGAGAGGATCGACGAATTACCTTAAGATCACTTTCTGAAATACTGAACATTTCATTGGGTGCCACCAATACGTTGGTGGCAGAAATATTACACATGAGACGTGTTTGTGCGCAATGGGCTCCATTGCCAATGTTGTTACTGAATAACTTGCAAAACTCAAAGTGAAGTACATCCCTCACCCTCCCTATAGTCCGGATTTAGCCCCGTGTTACTTTTTTCTATTCCCTAACTTGAAGAAACGTCTTCGTGTGAGGATTTATCCATCATCAGAAGCAGTGGTGAAGGCTGCGGAGGCGATTTTGAGGGATCTCTCAAAAAATTGTTTCCAGCATGTCTTTGAAGACTGGCAGAAACGCTGGGACAAGTGCATCACATTCAGGGGAGATATTTTGAGAAGGAACATCAAAATTATGAGGATGAGTAAAGGTACGTTGTCAATAAAAAAGAATAAAAAAATACCTGATCATTCTTTATTGAACAGCCCTCGTAATTTATCTGTTCATTACTGTACGTCTCCTTGGAAGGAAATAGCCTCTCGCATTTTGTAAGATAGTCCGCGCACCTCATTTCATAATTGTTGAGCTTCACCGCCCATCATGCGCATGCGCATTGTGCTGCTCTTCATATGAGGTGATATTCGAGAAGCTTCCAACGTATTTTCTATTCAAACATTTACGAAGCATCCGGTTTCAGCTAACACGCTAAACTATAATTATAACAGAGTTACCCTCACGTCACAAAGAATTTTAATTCTCACAAATGCAGTAATCGAATTTGTTCACAGCTGTATATCCGGCACAATCTAAAGGATTTTAGAAATATTGTTATCTGAATACTGTAAAGTAAAAATAATTCATTTTTAAGTAAGTAAGGGAAATCACAAATGCCAAGAGACCATCCATGTTTCATGAAGGTCTGTGAAATCGTTCCACAAGTTTGGAAAGTGATTCAAATAGTGTGATAGCCCACAACCCGGCTAGTTCAAGCATATATAGAAGCAAGAGAAAAAATATTTGTGCATTTTCTTGTAGATTCGTGAGGTGATGTTTTGAATCTAACGGCTAACAATTTCAAACGGTTCCATTCATTATCCAATAATAGTTTTAAGCGAAGCATTTTTAACTATGGCATCTTCCATTTGTTTTGAAGTGATGTACCGATTTCTAATGTTCAAATATTATATTTTCATGCCAAATGTCCTGATATTTTGGGGAACGTTATTCTGAACGATTAACCGCAAGAAGTTTTGTATTAAAGCCACAAATATAATTTCGTTAAAAACAGAGTTCTTATACAATAAATTAACTTTAACTAACTCCACAGTATTCCTTATTACTGAGAAAACGTATGATTTCTTGGCCGTAGCAAATATGAGTGAAAGGTGTTTCCCGGATCGAGTACGATGATCTGCTGGAGATAGTTGCGACGTAATTCCATCTTCTCCTAGAAGACTTTGACTGCGCCACTGAAGATGTCCGGCGCAATTGTGGACGAAAGTCTAGTTGTATTCTTTGTTACTGTTTTAATTTTCTTAAGAAGTACTTAGTCGCTATTAGTTTTTCTTGTGGTCATCCAAAGAGTTTGGAATTTCAAAATATCACGTAGCGATTCACTTTTCAAACATCTGGCTGTCGCTTTAGATAGGGAACGAAATGTATACGTAAGTTTTTCTAGAATTGTACGAAGGATGAAAGAGTAACAGTGTTTCATGCTGTTCAAGTACAAACGGAGCTCGTGGGGTCATCTAACAGATAAATAATAATAATATATCTGTTCATTGCTTAAAAAATAAGCAACACAAGATTTCATTGTAAGCAAATTTGCATTTAGAACGTTTGGTTCTGTGCCAAATAAAATTCACGTTTATTTGAGCATGGTATACTTGTCAAGATTATATGAATTACGTCCTATAACCTTTATTACTTTCTCTACTGCGTATAGTACGTATTGTATTCTACAGTATTGTATTCCACCAAAATATCTGATGGAGAAATGTCACAGAAGATACATTTTAGGCACTCTTCAGCCAAAGAAAAGTCAATGTAGGGATAGGAACAACATTAACTCAAAAACGAAAAGTGAATTAAGATGAAAATTATTCTAAACTTAAATAAACTAAGATTGTCATCTTTCGAAAAGGTTTCAGATTTTTTAAAATGCGGTTTCAATGGATTTGCTTAAAATGCTGTGTTAAAGTTAATTTTAGTGAAAAATAAAATAAATATCTTACATGTTCTTGGAATAGCCTGAAAAGTCGTTTTCTTTCAGAATATTTTTGCATAAATGGTAATCAGTAAGGTAGATAAAATATTACTGCACAAAAATGAAGATCTTCTTAAAGTACAAACTTGGGGTAGTGTTTCATTTTAGGGAAACAATTAACCTTTTCGAAATCGTGATGTTATTGATTTAAATTTTCAAGTGGTTATGCTTTTCTTAAAACGGAAGTTCTTATTTCTTTTTCTTCTTCCTGGTCATTCAAACAGAAAGGAATTGCAAAGACATCGCATAGTAGATTTCCCCCCTCAAGTTGTCTAGAAGCTGTCCTTGTAATCGTTGATAATATTTTCATAAAATGTTACTGAAACCTGTTGCACTGCTACAGGGTAAGCATTTTGTTTCATATTTAGTATTCTTTCTTCTTTAAGAAAAAAGGTATAACACTCGTATATTTATAGAAGCTCAGAAATTCGCCGACATTGATTCCAGTATAATGCTTTTAATACTGAAATATCACAGAAGCCGTAGAGTACAAAACGTAAACTTATTCAGATGAACGCCGATAACAGTCACAGCTGTTTAAAATGTTCTGTTATAGTTAAACTGTGCATTTTAGGCAGCAAAAACATGGTCCGTTTAAACAACATCCAAATACCACCTGCGTACTCACGCATATCGTTTGAATGTTCTGTTGTATTTATTTCTAGTAACGCTGTAGTCATAGAGTTTACAAAAACGTTACCTTACATTATATCGATTACAAGTATGTCTGTAATGTGAGATATGTTCCCGCCAACGCCTCCAAAAGAAGTAAAAGTTCCCTCTAAATTCTCGACTAACCAGATTTAAGTATGTCGTTGATTTCTCGTGATGCTGTCTATGGATTTGATCATTGTACAGTGTCTAAACTTTGGTAAGAATAGCAAAGTAAGTAATAATTTCTTGAGTTTCATTAAAAATTATATTTTGTTTGATTGTTATGGAGACATATTTTACTTTTTCGTCCGATTTTATGTGATTAAACAAACTGTTTTATTCTTGCCTTGTCTTATCAAAGGTTGCACAGGTAATTTGTTAAACTTGAATAACAGTTTGCCTCTCTTCTGTCTTTATGAAATTATTGTCCAAAGATTTACAATATTCTTATGGATGAATGCTGTATTTTACCTTTATTACTGTAATTTCGTAGAGCTCCGACTAATAGCGGACAGAAACTCCACTGGTATTTATAATAAAAGAATAATATGTGAAACATACAGAACATGTGACTTCCCTAATTCCGCCTGACATTCTTCCAAGCATTAGAAATACTACACAGCCAATAGGTAAGTCCGATGGCAGAGGAATAATCGCCGTTCCAAATGGTTGAGATAATCACAGTAGTGAAATTTTACATTTTGGTCTATTTTCTATGGTTTCTATTTATTTAATAACATGGATGTATCACAGAGTTGCGAAAAGCTAAAAATGAGCGGCTGATCATGAATATGAAGCTAAGAATGTAGTACAGGAATGTTTTGTTAAAGAGCAGCTTGAGCTTCTTACTTATGAAAGAATTGTCAAAATGGTTTCAATGGTTTTTGAGATTAACTTACTTACACACACCCATATAATACATATTCACATAAAAATTGTTCTCTCGCTTTAATATTGATATAGATTTTAGTCTAAAATAATTTTTTATAGAAATGGAATTAGATTAGATTCCATGTAGGAAAACGGCCACATATACAGGGAGAGTTCATGTAATGCTCTTGTGGTCAGCTAATCCACGTCAGTAT
Organism: Mantis religiosa; assembly: GCA_030765055.1. Taxonomy (NCBI): domain Eukaryota; kingdom Metazoa; phylum Arthropoda; class Insecta; order Mantodea; family Mantidae; genus Mantis; species Mantis religiosa. The sequence goes on along the minus strand of CM060949.1, from coordinate 150,855,570 downwards.
GTAGCCCGCCTCGGTAGCGTGGGGGTAAAATGTCTGCCTCACGTTCAAGAGGTCCTGAGATCGAATCTCGGTCAGGGTGAGTTACCTGGATAAGGTTTTTCCAGGGTTTTCCCTTATCCTGACAGACTAATGTCGGGTAACTCTAAGCTCTATGGACCCTGGGCTCATTTGAGCTTCATTTCACCCATTCCATTCATCGTCCGATATGACTTAACGTTGTAGGACGTAAATTAAATAAAAACGTCAGTATGTTAATTCTAGTTTGTCTACTTAGATATTAAATTGTTTGCTATTATTCTACAAATGCATAACCCAAAGAATTAAATTCTGAAGATGATAGTAGCCCCAAATAGCAAGATTTTACACTTTTAATTTAAACTCTACCAAATTGGTAAAGGTAAATAAAACGGAGATTAAGAGATTAAGAACAAAGAGTTGTCGGAGATCTAGGAAGTTTGGGACGTCTTCAGGATAGTTCACACATTCTCGTAAAACTGATATAACAACCAAAAATTTTCTGTCACTTAAAATTAACTTGTAATCCAACTGTCTACACTCCCAGTAGAAAGCTTTGGTTCGACTCTCGACCATGACACACATCTGTTGGAATGCTAGACGCACTTGTTATGTATAAATGTGGCTCCGAGGAGGCGGCTGTATCCCCCTAAGCTTCCTGAACCGCCGCTCAACTAATGGTCCGACATGGTGGGGATGCACAATAAATCTTATTAATTTTCCATAAGGGAGGGGGTGAGATTCTCTCCCTTCATATTTATTCCAGTAGCCCTCAGATCCTCAAGTTTTCCGGGGAACTTTCAACCTCCAGACCGGAACACAAAAGGGATGGGAATAATGGAATACCTACACACATCACATCGTCTGCTTTCAGACTGCATGCTTACGTACTCAAGCTTGCTATAAATATACCAATATGTGCTTGGTGAGTTATATACCTACCATAGGCGTTGTTGATGCCAAATTCATGTAATGGCAATATAGTACACTCCTAACCCGAGGCCCCGAGTTCTATTTCCGGCTAGGAGTCGGAATTTTTCTTTAGTCAGAGTTATTCGCACGATCCTTTGCTCTAGAATGGAGTCTGAAAGTCTGTACATTTAAAGATAACCTGAAAATTAATTCAAACAGTAAAGGAGTGCCAAGAGCAACTGCTCCAAAGAAAATATAATCCATAAACCTGAAGTCTTGCAAGCGGCATGTAAAGAAACAAAAAATAAATTAAAAAAGAAAACAATTATACACAGTTATACATTGCAATTGAGTTTAAAAAAATGTCTTACTGTCTGGTGTCTAGTGCTCAGTTTTGAAGAAAAGCTACCATCGCTAATCACTGCTGCCCATTTTGTAATAACTTCCACAAACTGCATTCAGAAAGCGTTATTTTTCTGTCTACTCTATGTGATTGGAAATAACCATTTTAAATAATTTTACTGCAAATTTAATTGTGGTTGCAATTACCAAGCGATAGTCAAATGTTTAGAATCGGGTTGCCATATGCTGGCTTTGATATTGTATAATATTTCTATGACATCGCGAGAAATAATTTGAATAAATGCAAACCAATAACAACGATATCTTGGAAATTGCTGATATCTTAGTAATTTGAAATAAAATATAGTAACATCGATTGGTTAAACGACTAGCCTCTCACAAAGGAGGCCGAAGTTCGTTTCCAGAGGACATACAGGGGATTTCTTGTGGATAAAGCGGCCTCTGTATAAGGCTTCACCGCTTTTCAGGTTTTCTTCGCCATTCATTCCATCAGCTGCTCCATTATCATATTCCTTTCGTCAATTTCATGGACGGATCACCCGTCTTGACTGAACTCTGAGCCAGAGTTTGTCTACTTCTCGACAGACGTCTAACCTCACGCATTCACTTATACGTTCTGGAAACGTTAAGTCCTACATATAAGTAAAATAGATAGGGAAAGACTTGAATTAAATTTATTTATACAACTTGCTATTTATAATATTATTATCTACAATAAATACACATTCCTTAATCTAGCTTCATAAATTATGGTGTCGTTTCCTTATTAACGTTGTTAGCTCAACCTGCTTGGCTCCCAGACCTTTTAGTCTTGCTCAGTGGCATAGTATACCCTTCTATCCTCTACTTATCCTCTAGTTTGCTGTTTCCCATTATTTCAGCATATTTTCCTTTCTACTCTTTACTTTTCTTATCCATTTCTCTTTAGTTTTCCAAAACAGGTCCCTATATTTCTAAAAATAAGGAAAGAAGAAGAAATAAATTTCAAGTTTTAAAGGGATATGCATTTTGTGCAGTTAACTTTTTATAAAGTTTTCTCCCTCTTTTTGTCTAATTTCAAAGCCTCTTTTCAGAAAATTCAAGTCATGCATTTTATTTTTATATACCTATCTTAAATATATGAGATTTTAATCAAACTCCTTAGAGGCATTTCTTTACAAAATTAAAAATACAAGAATCATTCCATATGAAGGTTAGTTTTGGGTGACTTAATTTTTTTAATCGTCGCCCTATCTTTGAAATTTACGGAACTTAAATTGCATGGCAGAGACAGAAAAAATAAGTGTGTAATTTTGAGGTTTTCAATGAGATATTTGTGGACTATTTGTAATTCTGCTCTAAATATTAAAAGGTCCAAGCAAATAACGTCGAAGAGCACTGTCACCTAGAAGATAGACATTAGTGTATTTCATGTTAAGAATGTAAAGGTGCGTCGAGCAGGTGGAGAACCACGATCAAGCCGATGACCTTTAGGGCGGTGTGAGGTTAACAAAGGCGAGGTAGCATGTTGGTGGTTAAACCAACGTTATTTCCCAAAGGGCAAGGAGATTGCCGGTCGGTCTGACACTCGGGTTCCCCGTGATGGGACCGCAACTTCTCTTCCAGCTATGTAATGCAGCTTGCCTCCACACACAGGCGCTTTACTCTTGATGCATATTCCGTGTATTACAAGGAATGCTTTTAGACGCTCTTACCGGCTCGTAAAATTCTAATGCGTGTATAGGGTGTAGCGATATACAAAATTAGATATAAGTACACCTATTCTGTGATTTAATTTATATTCAAATGCCCTCCTTCATTCAGGAGAATCAGTCCTACACCCATACACTCAGCACATTAGATAACCATTTATAATGTTTATTTTGAACGTCAATAACAGGCGCCAGGTCTGACTGTAGCCGTAGCCTAGCTCACGCTATGGAAAATAAAGGCAAAGCATTTATAGGAAGAGTTTAACGTCCCTTCGTACTCCTACAATACTACAGATAATTAACATTGATATTACATGAAATGTTCCGGCCAAAGATAAGCGGAAACCCTGAAAAAAGAAGCCTCAGTCAATACCACAATCCCGACGAATTTTTTTTTACCGTTCACGAGTCCATTCCTTTTTTTCCCCTTAAATTTACCCCCTAAAACGTTAAGTCAAATCGCACAATAAATGAAATGATGCTACAGTGACTGTAGGTTACCAGACAATTCATCTTTTGATGAATAAGGAAAAAGGAAACACCGGGAAGAATTCAAACTAATCGAGTTTCAAACTCGGTATTCTTGAGTGCGAAGCATACAGCTACCATCTACGCTACAGAGGTAACTTAATAAATCTGTGCCTGACGGTTGAGTCCTTATATTCAGCATTAAGTGTGGCTTCCACGCGCTGCAATTAAAGCTGCTATACGGTGTGGCATTGCATCAAAAAGGTTCTGAATACGTTCCTGAGCCATTTCTCTCCACACAGTTTGTATTCGAGCCCACAACTCCGTGACACTAGTTATTGGAGGACCATCACGCACCCGGTGCCGACCAACCATATCCCAGACATGTTCGATGGGTGACATGTCAGGCGAACATGCAGGCCAGGGAAGCAATGGTACCCGATGCTCTTCGAAGAAGGCTTGTACATTCCTCGCAGTATGTGGCTGGGTATTGTCTTGTTGAAATATAACTTGAGGAGATACCTGAAGCAGGGGGAGTACCCCAGGCTCTACCGTTACGTACCGGTTGCTATTCAAACTGCCCTCAATTTGTAAGAGGCATTGTTTGTTGTAACCATGGTGCCGCAAACCATCACACCTGATGCTTGTCCGCTATGCCGCTCAACAATGCAGCCCTCCAGGTTGCGCTCACCACGGTACCGTCGGATACGTATGCGGCCATCACTGTAGAACACGCTGAAGTGGAACTCATCCAGAAAAACTAGGTTTTGCCAATCAGTACCCTAGTGGCGGTGTTCACGTGTCCATTGCAGTCCGAGGAGTTGTGGTTTCTGGATAATGTAAGCCGACGTAATGGCATGCGTGCAACCAGTCGAATCTTCAGCAGATGGCGGTGACGAACCGATGATGCAGAGAAGTTTACACCTGTTGCAGTCCAGTTCCCGCTCTTCGGTGCGTACAATCTTCATCTATCCACTGCTTGTACACACGCATCACTGTCGTAGCAGATGTTCTGCATGAGCCGAAATGTCACGGTATGACAACCCCGCTTCCCGGAGACTGATCATTCTGCCCCGTTCGAACTCTCTCACATGTCTATATGGCTCCCTTACACGTCGTCAAGGCATACTGGCACTCACTTTTTTGTTTCCATCTTGTTTGACAGCTCTACACTGACTACACTGGGCGCAACACTGACCTTGTCGGACTGACACGCAAGGACTCTGCTCGGCCTACATGTACTCCATCTCTCTGTAAACCTACTCACTTATTACTTGCACGCTCCTCTACACTTCCACCAAGTCTGGAGTTGTTCGGATAATTCCTTCTTGGTGTTGCAGTTTTCACAAACAGCAGTGTATATGTGTGATAAACTGAATGAATTTTGTATAATTAACTCTAAAAGATAGGATTAGGATTTCCCTATGGAGGGGATTCGGTACGTAGGCCACCATGCTGGTCTCATTGTACCTATTCCCCCGCGGAAGGAAGGATAAGGTGAGAGGAGACAGAGGGCGGCGGACCCAAGGAATCACGACAGTGCAGAGGGTAGGGTACCTATAGTTTACTGAGAGACTTCCCCCGATAGGCCAGGAAAACGCACACGTTCCCCTACTGCGGGACCGCAATGAGCCCAGGAGCCGAGCCCCAAAGTTCCCAGGCTGGCGGTCCACAAATGGTCCCAGCAGAAGCGCGGAGACCGGCAACTAACCAACCGGAGGAGGAAGTAGTTTACCTCATAGCATATCATTCCGCCATACAGCACCGAGACTCCCGCCGACACTTCCACCCTGAAAGAGACCACCAGATGAGAGAGGATGTGAAATGATAATGGAGATGTAATGAAGGGACAGGAAATTCGGGGAAAATAATTAACCTACCCGGGAAAACCCCCGAATAAACATGGGTCAGGTAGATCGGCCACGGGAAGCGAACCCGGGCATTCCGAATGCGGGCTACAGACGAAACCGCTTGAACCAACCCGCTCGGTAATTCTACTGTCTTACTACATAACAAATCCTCAAATACTTACACTTTTCTCACGTTATTGATAATTTTACGGTACTCATGTAAATATAACAGAATTTCAAAACCACTATATAGAGTTCTGCTCCTAAAATCTTTGACTATCGCTAAGCGGATTGTATTTTTCTAATTATTATATTTTAACTACGATGAAAGCTGCAAATAAAACAATTTCTGCCAGATGTTTTAACATGAAGTAGAGAGAACAGTAAGATTTTTAAATAAAAGTGTTCAACAATTGGTAGAGAAAGTTTGGTTAATGAAGCAAGAGATAGTATTAAAGAATGGTTTGGTCTGTGCATAAGTCATTTTTGGTAGAGATATTCGTGTTGTTTTCACACATCAAATTTTAGCAATATAATATTCTAGTAGGGGAAAATTTCCCCCCAAGTTTCACCCTTCTTTGTTTTTCCTGGGCTACTCAATCCCCAAGAACTTAAAAAAAGTCCCACTGGCGAGTTTAATTAAAATTTTCATGAATGAATCATGAATTGTCCTGGTTTGTGAAATATGACCTTTTGACAGAAATTGTCACACGCCGTGTATTTCCCAGGAGCTGCCGTGATTAAGGTAGATGCTTGATGTATATTTAAAGCAAGCTTCTTGGAAACAGTTGCCAAGAAAATTGGAGGGGTCTCCCTCCTTGAAGGAGATGAAACCGCGGAATAAATCCCCGTCCTCATCACAGTGTCTTTCATATTTCAGTTTGAGGATAGCCTAGCAAAGATTAACGTTACCCTAATTTGTTGGTGTGGGCAAGGGATGACTCACCCTTACAAACATACGGGTTATGTGGTGTATGTATTGCTCACCTTAGCTGCAGTCCCACATTGGTGCTTCATTATCCTAGATTTAATACATATTTCATACAGGACTTGTATATATAAACATGAGTTTTTCTACTTATTATAAATGTATATTCCTTAAATAATATACATTCTCTATAAAAAGGAATCGTCTAACTTTTTGTATTATTTGCAGTGAACATTTCCTTAGAAATTATTTCAATCAAAGCAACGTGAACTTAGTTACACACAATATTCAGATAAAACCTTAGAGTTAAGAAAAAAAGGTGTGATATATTGAATTCACTATCTCTCTTATATAAATCAGTTTTATAAAACTTATATTTTCTTGTACTTATAAGAGGTTACAGTAGAAGAACTGGCAGTCACATTTTGAAAAGTGCCTAAGTATACGACGAGTTTGAAAAGTCATGCCTTTACATCACCACGAAAAAAAATAGCGGTTTTTTTTTTGTCGTCGGTTATTAATCTGTAAATGGAAATAATTATTTCTTCCACACTAGCCGAGTGTAGGATAAGGTTTGAACGAGTACAGAAAGACTGAAGAATTCAATGCCATTGTCTGAATTTAAACCACGCATCTCTCGCTCTCCGTGCAGTTGCTCTAACTCAGCGGCTATGGCCAACATGCCGATAGGACATTAAATTCTCCAACTGACTCCTATGTTTCCTGGTAGACCACTAGGGGTTCTCATATGCTATGAGGCACGCACCTTTTCAGTCTGGCTCTACTCATTCAAATCTGTAAATAATTCAGAACGAAGAAACGTTGTCTACCTTTTCCCTGAAAATTAAAGCAGAAAGCTTTTATTCGTTCCAAAAATATGTTAAACAATGTTATTTTAACCAACTTCGTTACCTAGTTATTAAATAAAAACAAGGAAGATACTTATACCAAATTTAGTTTGGGGTATTTTCTTGAAAATATTTGTATTGCAGTATACAGTAGAACCTTGTGTATCCTTATCAGCGTACCAGGGCCAATCCGAGTTAATAAAAATCGTATTATCCAGAAAAAGATGGAAAAATATGTATAACATGTAACATGTTTAATGGAGTTTAGAAATTACTATCGCCACACCTTCACCTAAAAATACATAAACTGTATGTACTGTAATAGCATATGTATTAGTAGTGTACACAATATAGCTACAAACTAGTCGGTAGTAAAAAAACGGCAAAGAGCTTCTGCTGTCTCTGTCTTACGATCAGCATGATCTCGCATCCGCTTTAACATTAGACATTCATTTGGCAATGTTGCAGCTACACTATGAAAGTAAAGCATCAATTTCCATATATTTTCTTTTGTTTTGAAAATTAAGTCTTTACTAAATAAATTACACATATTATTAAAGTATACAAAATTAACTTTTCATAAATATCACACAACTATGGGTTATAGCATTGGTGAATCAAATTATCCTTTTTAAAGTAAACAAACTTTGAAAGCTCTTCTTACAAATTTCACATTTTTAAAAGGCGCTTTTTAAAATTTGATGAATTATTAAAGCTCTTAACACAACTGTGGCGCCTGTGTAATTGTTTGCCCTTTGTAAATAAGTTCCTGTGTTTAAAGCATCATACCGGGCCTTGAATGTCTTCAGTGTCGTCGTTCAAGAACGATAGCTAAAAGAAAACAGAACCTTTTACCATTAATTTTTCTGTTTTAATTCTATACTGAATCCTGCAGTCAGAATTATCCTTTGCATATGTTTGCTACTGTTTGCACATGGCTCATTACCACAGCTGGTTCATTAACACTGTCTGAATCTGAACACTCTTCATTTTCGTTTTCAGTAACACTGCATGATGTAATAATGCCTGCCTTTGTAATCGGTTTATAACCTTCGTCATTGTCAATTTCCAACCAATTATCAATGTCTTCTTTATCAACATAGGAACCACCATAGATATTTTTAAACATGTCTATAAAATCTTCTTCCACAATTATGTTTTCTTCTTCTTCAGTCTTGTTTTCTGGCAAGTCACACATAGGTATCAGGCCACAACTTTTTCCATGACTATTTTAAAGTTTCTCTTCCAACCTGGTTCCAACCAGGTGGGGTGAATGCAATGAATTCTCCCGCTAGCAAGAGAATTCGGTAAGTTACCTACTGAGAGCGGCAATTTATCATGTGTAAAACAAGTCTTCATTTACTAAGCTAAACTACATAATTTTATTTTTAAATCTGGTCCGAGTTAATGAGGTTTTACTGTAGTAAGTTTGTTTAGCAAAGTTCTAATTTATGAGTTTTCGTTTACACACACATACGAAGTTTCCTAATTTTGTTATTCAGGGGACTTCAAAACATATTTTCACAATGAAATCTTGGCATTAACATATATTTACTGTATTATTGCCCCTATTTACTGTTAAGTGCGTAGGTGAAAACGCAAACTAGCGATTATACAGTTGAAAAGGTATAAAGTATTTGAGAATTTAAACCTATAGTAAAGGATACCTCGGAAATGGTGAATGCCATAAAAATTGTTGACATAAATTGTGTAATTCAACGAGATATGCATATGTCGTACTAAGTTTTTGTTTAGAGTTTACAAGTCGTAAAAAATTTGTTTAAAATTTGCTATACAGATAATTTAAGTATGATATCTTAGAGCGATTTAGCCTATTTTTTTATAATTTTGGTACTTTATAAGGACACATTAAGGATTACATCTATTATTTAATTTTCATATATTCATTTATAAATAACCAAAATAAATCCAACCCGAGTTTCAGATAAGTCACCTGTAACATCTTTGCTCGTGGATTTATATCCAAGTAAACGTGAAACTCCTTTTATAAGTATTGTGATTTAGAGACGGTGAGATATAATCCCATCTCTTTGTTATCATCACATGTAGGTTGCCACGTTCTTCTTCTGTTATCAGGTTTTATGTGTATATACGTGCAGATCTTCAACTCGTTCTTAAAAGACTCTTTCCTCGTACAGAAGAGTTCTTTCGTTTACCTAAGCTTGAACTGCAAGAATATTAATCTGCCCTTTTCCTCTCTTTCTGCCTCGCCCTTCTTTTCCGTTTCGTCCCTTTTTTTTCGTTTCCTCTTTCCTTCCCCAATCCGACATCGCAACCGATGCTTTTAAAAAAAGATACTCACTGGTCCAAGAGAAGAGACGGGCCTGCTTGCGTCTGGAATGAGGAAATATGGTCCACCCGCAACACTTTCGTCGGCAGTCCTAGCGCAAAAGTGGCCTTAATCACATTAAGTCCAGTTTATTAGTTTTTTATTGCTTTGGAAATACGTATATAGGAAGATTAAACTATATACAAAATCAATTAGGATAATTTTCGATTACACACAACCATAGATGACCATAAGTCCATTCAGTAGCTTTTACGTATTTCACCTCTTCATAAAATCGTATATATATTTCTAAAATTTTAATGCCTGAAATTTATTTTATATAACTTCATGATAAACTGTATGTATACAAATGGTGCAATTTTGGACTTAGAATATTTATGCAGGCTAAGACAACATCCAACCGTGTATCCATAATTATGTTTAGGTATATCCATGCCACCGCATCTGTTAGCATAAGCTCCAGAAAAACAAAATTAACATCATAAGATGTTACTACTTAAAATATAGAAAATATAAAACAGGAAATCAGGAAATATTTCGGAATTGGTTAGTGCCACGAAAGGTACTTGTTAATTCAAATGTCATTTATAGAAATTTGTATAGTTAGATTTGTTTTCATCTCGGAATATCGTAACCATATGTTCTAAGTGAAATACTTACGTTATTTTAAATAAACATTAACGCTAAGTTTATCGTTAGATTCATCAGAAATAACTCAGTAAATATGAAAACTTGTTTTAATTTTGAGTTACGTTGCTGTCTGTTGAATGATTACATTTGCTTTAATTTCCTTATTTGAATTCAAATGAGTTTTTTTATTTAATTTTTGAGTTTCGATATAATATTGCCCTCACTTACCTGCAGTAAAAAGGCTAAATATTGCATTTCACTCCAAAAATTCTAGCTGAGAAGTCACCGAAAACAATTTTGTGGTTAACGAATACATTAAAAACTATCTCTTTTATAAAAAGTTATGTGTGATTTACATTTTTAAGAAAATGGCCCACCATAAACTTACTATACGTGAAAATCTTTCGTTACTTTTTCTTTTGTGATGAATAACTCAACATTTTCATAAATTTTCATACGTTAATATATTTGTATGATAAATAAAATGTATAACCTAAATCTTCTGGGAATAGTTTGTGATACCCCTTCATTATGTACAGCTTTTGTATAATTCATAATCCGAAACAGATAAATTCTTACGGCTCAGAAAATGTAGATTTCGCTAAATAAAAAGCTTTATGTAACCATAATTTTGTTATCGCGTTAACAATTCCTCAGCTGTTCTTCATTATTGATTTCAACTCATTTTTAAGTTCCCTTCATCCCGTTTATAGTTGTTAGGTATTCAAACTGTTACATATTACAAATAATACAACTGTCGCACAAATTTAATAACTTTATTAGGAAATACTGAAATAACAGTAATATTATTTTATTACCTGTATTAGTTTGTTATATTTGATTACTTTGGTGGGCTAGGCTTGTTTATTCGTTCTTACATATCCTTATAGAAACTGCGCTATTGGTTTCTATTTTTATGCTGTGCAAAAAGATTATAATTTTAAAACAATCGCATACTGACCTGCTTTTAAAAGATGTGATTATTAGTTAAGTTTGCTATACTGCGTTTTCACTTCAAGATTTAAAACCATTTTTGCAAATGTAAGCTTTTGTAAGAATACTTTGTAAAAGTGTGCGGAAATGAAACCATGTTAATGGGAAACTATTTTGTCAAATATTTTTCAATTTAAATTGTTGATTTCAAATACTTATTATCCTCAATCCTGGGTTTTAAATATTAGATAAAGTAAAATAGTCCCTTTATAGGCAACACAAAGTAAGACGGAGTTCAGCTGACACAAGTTGTAGTTACTTGCAGGCTGAAGATTAAGTTGAAAGCTGAACCCCACACTTCACTAACACCACTCTTTCCCACCACGAGTAGATGTGTGAGTAGAATTATTTATGGTTACTGTGTAAATTTGGTAGGACGGCATGACGGAGCTATAATATTTCTCAACATTTCCAATTCCTCACACTCTCCACGCAAAAATGTAAGGCGGGAATATTCCTCTCAAAGTTAATGTGCACTGGGCGTATGTGTGATGTTCTTTTTGTAGCCGAGGCTTTTTAAATTCTTAAAATTCAGTGATGGGGTGGTCTTAGTTTGTATTTAGAGAGAAAAATGTTGAATGTTGGAAGGAATCGTTAATACTAACTCGTATTGCCCTTGCGACTACCAATATATCTATGGATATATAGATTCAACATTTGCAATTAAAGTTCTCTAAATTATATTAGAAATTTAAAGTGGTGTGTCAGATAATTTAATTCCAGATTTGTAACATGCATAAAATATAAAACAAATTACTGTACTTGTTTACAGCCACAGTGTGCTCTTTTTGTATTTGTTACTCTATATTGTATAGTCATTTATTAATAAAAGAAAATCAGTTATAATCGTTACAACTTAAAATTGTGATTTAAACATTACCTTGTAATTTTATACATTTTTATGGGATAAGTAAGATTACTTATTTTGTTGTTAAGGAGCTTTATCAAAGGCTTCAGCTAATTTTGTGCAAATATGACCGATAATCCCAAGGAAATTTCTATCTGAGAAGAAGCATTGAATCAGAAGGCTGCTAACCTTGAACTTGGGCAAACCTACAAGCACCCAAGGTTTGTATTAGGCCCACCTTAAAATAAATAAATATATATATACTAAAAAAGAATATATTTATACTATAAATAGATGACCGTAACTACAAATGTACCATCCTATACCCACCCTCTTTTATAAACTGCACTTTATGCCAGTACAAGGGACAATGTTCCGGTGTGGCTATAGTCCAAAGCTTTTTCTGCCTTCAATGACCTCTGAGTTCATAAACGCTGCTAAGATAGTCAACAAATGTAGTATTCTTAATAGTCTACGAGAAACTGTTTTAGAGAGTATCTATTGAATATGATTGAACTTAAGTATATTTTTAACAACACCTTAATCCCTTTAAGCATTCGCAGACGTTTCAGTATATCCTGATTGGTTTTTCCAATCGAAAATCCCTTTGATCTCCATTCATGTTCGAAGGACAAAACTAATTAACAGTGCCTTTCGGAAATATGACACGGGACCTCTGGATTTGAGGCATGGCAACAATCAGGATACCAATTGTTTCATTGCACAAGCATAACCCTCTAAGTGCCCCATTTTTACGGTTCATTACCTTTAAGATTACCGATAAATTTTTGTAAACTTCAAGAAATTTAGTTGATGCTGGTATCACAAATTTGATTGAAATCATGTAAGTTATTTCCAAGTCACAGGCATATATGTAACTTTCATAAAACAGTTTAAAAAATGAAAATCAGGTGTTTAGAAAGTTCAAAGTGTTAAATATTGCATATTATTATTTGAATATATAGTTTTTTTTTTAATTTAAGTCCTCCTTTTTTTAAATTAAGTGGTATCGCATGATGAATGCTTAGACTTAACCTACATTTATCTTTCAGTATAAGGAAACAACCGGAAAAGCCTTAGTCAGATAATTCACCCTGAGCTGGATTCGTACTCGGGACCAGTCGAACGTGAGGCAGACACGCTACCATCTACGCTATTGAGGCGAGCATTGGATATAATTTAAATAAAAGATTCAATTTTGTGTAGCAAAATAGTGTAGCAAAACCTTGGGTTTTTTTTTCTAGGAAAGAGCAATAAAGTATGTAAAAATTATAGGTGCCTAAAAATAAATCATATACTGAATCATAAAAACTCTAAACGGAGAACTGTCTTGCGCCGTGGCGTAGTGGGCTAAGGCATCATGCCTTGTCTTCCTGCCAGGGATCGATCCCACCCCTGGGGTGTGGATTTTAAGTCCCGGGTTGCTACCGAAAATAAGGTTTGCCATAAGTAAAGAATCATGATGGATTTCAAAGGAATGTTGGTTCTTTGTTACAACACGTGCAAGGGCAGTTGAGTCGAATAGCAGTTTTGGTGAATAAGTTGTTTTAACAAAAGAAACGTAAGAAACAGTGTCCTTAGTAGATTTCTAAAGGATAGCCCCTGACTTGTTGAATAGGGTATTCTTTGAACCATTCATAATGGCGACAAAATACCCAGAAAGAGAATCTTTGTGTGAAAAGAGGGTTTCGAGGAAGTGAAAGTTACATATAGACCCACACGCGCAGCTGTGGAGAACAGTCTTCGGCGTGGAGCCAATTAGAGCACTTCGTGGCTGGCAAGCCATTGTAACAGTCTGAGGCGTGAGGGCGATTAGGGCAGTCCTCTTGTTCTGTCTTGGGCCAGGCATACCAAAATTGTGAGAATATATTTGTCGGTTCATATATACGTGAGGAACGAATAAAGTTTATCGAGTAATAAACATTCTGCCGTCAGTAACTCTAAACAGGGATATTGGTAACCCTTGGTCGGCAACTTCAATTTCGATGTTATAAAAAAAAGAAGCAGTAAATAAATAAGTTTGAAACGGGCATTCCAGTGTCATTAAAATATCCTTCTCACACACATCCACGCATACCCTGTGAGAAACAACATTGTTTTCTCCTGAGCCACACATTATAATAGCTTCAAAGTAGCATCAACGTGGAACCTTTGCCAAAATACAAAATTAGTTTCAGGGTATAGGGCCGGTGCCCACTCAGCATCGTGACGAAATTGAGTACCAGGTAAGCCGACCTGGTCACGTAAACCAACGTTCCGGCTGGGGGATGCCGAGATGCTGACCACATCTCCTCCGGTATGGGTTGGATGCTCGCCCACCTCTACGTTGCGCATATGGGCGTGAGTCCGACAGTCGGGTTGGCAGGTCCTGGCCCTATATGAGCTGTCGCATTCTGGGTTAGTTAGTTAAACGGAGAACTGCTGTTGATAAAAAAGGGATTTAGATTTCTTCGTCGGTCTCAAAGAATCTATGTTGAAAAACTGCAGCATCCGTAGCAATTTAAGGTGACAACATGCAAATAAAACAAGAAACTTAAATTTTATAACGTTAAGGCCGTTCCAGTAATATTATATGGGAGTGAAAGTTGGGTTTTAAGGCAGATAAAAGCATACTCAGGCATCTATGATGAAATCTTTGAGAACAGATGGAATAGATTAACAAATTAATAAATGAGAGAAGCTTTAAAGATTAGTGCTATAGGATATGTCATAGAGAATAATAAGCAGAAATGGAAAGATCATCTTAGTAGAATTGATTCAAGCAGGCTAGAATACAAACCTAAAGAAAGAAGATGAATAGAAAGACTAACGTTAAAGTGGAAGTGAGACCTTCATTGGCCTAATCCATGAAAGAAAGAAGAAGAAGAAGAAATTGAAGAAATATGGGACGATTTTGCAGACTAATTCTACAGTCTTTAAAGAGTTTTTCTAATAATATTTTAAAAACTTTTATTTTCTATTGAAATGTTGCCCAAACTAAGTAACGAATGCCCTTAAACACTTCTACTGAAGTATAGATACGCAGAAGCACAGAGTGCGTTTAGTTATTCATAACCTCAGAGGATTATCCGCAGTTGATTTTTTTGTTGATGCGGTAGTTGGGATTAGGCAGTCAAGGTGAGGTTAACTAACTTTGGCATGAAAGGGAAATTCTGCGAGAGTGGCGAGATGGTAGTGTACGGCGAACGCGTTCAAAATTTCATATCCCGTCCATCTCTCTCTCTCGGAATCCATTTCCTTTCCATATCTTCGTTTTTGGCTACGGCATCTGCCTTGAAAGTTGCATGAAGCTGCTACTCCGCTGTGACAGGTACACCAAGCACATTTACCTTTCTCAGAATGTCCAACTTTATAACGCCAATGAAGTTTCGTACAGTGCTGCCACAAAGTACATATACCACACTGTGTAACGCCAGCAGTATTTGGTGTTTTGCATTTACGCGACTTACTCTGCACAAAATAGCCCTACACCCTAGGCACAGAAAGATACACATACTGTATATATTTAAAAGCGATTGCTATGTAATGGCTTTAAAATTCTTTACTCTTCGTGTAAACACGAACAAATAGCGACTTGTCCATTGAGCAAAAATGAACGGATAATGACCCACACCTCCTCTGTAGCAACAGATATACCAACCTTTTGGTGAAAATTTATTTTTTAATTATTTATTTACAGTCTCATCACCTGCACCTTGTGGTAAATTCTGGGTAACCAATTTTTATTTTAATGGAATAATATACTTTCTTTAACTAAAGAATCTAAAAATACATTAGTTATTAATAAATGCAGAACGTTTGGAGTTAGTATAACGTTAGAACCTACAGAGTGCTGACGTAACAGTCTAAAATGACAGAAACAACGATAATCGATGTGATAAGGTGCGATACTTGTATAAACGCAGTTTTTCTTTATTTAGAAGCACTTTGAAAGCGAAGTGAACTAACTGATCGCAACTCCTAGCAGTGTTTACTTTAACTACCGAAGCCGAACGTGGCGCTACATCCGCTTATCTCTTACCGTCGGGTTTTAAAGAGACGGCAGAAGATAGGGGGAGAGATAGAAAGAAGAATAGGGAAGAGGCAAACTAAAGGTGAGTGAAAAGTGTACTAAGGGAGAAAACGCGGGGGAGAAAAGGATTTTAAATTTTCATAAAGCTGACAGAAAGAGCGAACCGTGAATCCGGAGCGTCTGTCACTCTATGGCCCCCTGTCATCTTTCCCACTGGCAAGCCTTTCCAGTTTAGGTTACTTCCTCTTTTGTAAAGGAAACCACGTGCTGAGAGCCATGTGAATAGACTGAAACACTGGCCAAATGGCAGCGCTCAGAACTACAATGACAAATTGCTTTCTCTCTCACAACCTACACCAATGATTTATTATAAAAATTTGACCGCAAATATATTTTTGAGGTCCCTAATTAGAAAAGAAAAGCATCATTAGAACGCACACCAGAATTGGTACCAAGTATCATTCAGGAATACGCCATCAACATTCCCGTCTCCGTAGCGGTTTCCCGAGTTTTAATCTCGGTCAGGGCGAGTTATATTGATGTTTTTTTCAGGGTTTTCGCTGATAAATTAATGTCGTGTAGCTCTAAGCTCTATAGACCCTGGGCTCATTTGGGTATCATTTTGTTCATTGTTCTATGTTGCTTAACGTTATTTAAGAAATAAAAAAAACACATTGAGAATACAAAACTATATTTCCATGAAACATTCATTTCCTTCAAATATTTGATTGTCTCTTACAATTAAGATGACTTATATGACGATTAGGATGTATCAATTCACTGTCTTGTTAGTTCGTTATTCGGAAAACACTTTTTTACAATGCTGTATAACTATTAAGTCATAGATCAAACAGCGAAAAACGTACCATATAGAAAATGGGTGTCTATTTATAACACAAAATGTATATCAAATAATTTGTTTGTGGGTTAATCTGTTAGGAGATTATTTTTACCTATAGTAAGCAGATGATATGTAGATTTAAGTGGCAATAACACATTTTGAGGCAACCTGATGAAATAAAACCAAAAATGCAACACGAAGGTTTCTGACTAAATTTGCCAACGCAAATTAACCTTTACATGGAGAAAATTTGCCAATTTTTTATTTTCTTACAAGATTTGCTAAGATTTAAGATATAAACGTACATCTGTAATTTACTGGGGAAAAAATGTTAAATCCTCGTCATAACCATATTTACAATTATCACTTTGGTCTAGACTATCTTCCGACTAACTTGGTCCGGATCAAAGGCGGTCTAACTTTTTGGTATTCATAGACGATAAAAAACCTTGGATCAAGTAAAGTCGTGGACCAACACAGAGTAAATGTTACACGATTTAGAAAGGTACTTCGGTGCATGCGCAAATCCTATAGAATGCTAAACAAACCACAGTGTTCCAACAAGTTTATAAATCTCTGTGGTAGTTTCACAACTGTTTCTTAGTCATTCTTAGGGTTGCTGCTGCTGTTTGAGGTTAGGTAACAAGTTTGGTGTGCTGTGAATATGGATAATATGAAGAAGCGTGGCATCAATTGGTCAGAGGAGACCAATGTTTTCTCTAGTCCAAAAAATAATGAACGTTATAGATAATAAATCCGTGTCGACGAATACAAATATGAGAAAGGAGGAAGCATGGAGAGAAATTTATAACAAGTTCGCTGATAATGCGGCTTACTGATGCCTGAATAATATCGTGCAGGTCAACAGTGTTGTCTTGATATCCTCCTCTTGCATAATACCGAAGTGTTAGGATTTGTGTCTCAATTGAAATACTCAGGTCTCGGTTATCTTCCCTGACGTACAGGTTAGGACGAATCATTCTGGCGTTCGCTTTACTGAACCTGTGTCTGCTTTTGAAGTTTAGGTTGTCGTACTTCCCAATACTTCCCAAAAATTTCTATTTTTGGTAGATAAGTATTCCTCCGTCGTCTTATTTCAGGAATTCTATGCACCACAGCTACATTCATCTCTTCATTGTAGTCCATGTTGCAAAGATAGTCCGCCTTTAATCTACCCCTCGGAGGCGGACCAAAATTTGAGCCGGACCAATGTGTTTGCGCCCCCAACTATCGCTAATCCCGGGTTATGAATAAGAAAATCGATGGTCCACCGTTAGTCCACCGGAAGTAGCAAGTTGGTCCGGACCAAGTCTGACTATGAATATGGGATGAGGTACGATTTTGTTTAACTTATTAATAGGGGTGGGTCTCGATACTTGCAATACTTTGATATTCACGATAGTTGCATGGTATCCACATTCACAAAATTTGTTCGATACTTTTTCGATACTTCGGTGTTGATTCTGAAATTTGGTTTATATTAAAATCACAAAATATTATTGCCGCAAGTAGAAATTCCAAAATCCAAGAAATTGCCAGGAATGTGGTACTGTATAGTGATATTATGCAAGAAAATAATCGTGTTTCAGATTCACTGCCAGTTACCAGTTTCCAAGAAGAAATCACTGCATATCTCAACGACGATTTGTCACCTCCCCTTTCTAGTGCACTGGATTGCAGGAAAATAAAATTAAAATATAAAACATTAAAGAAAAAAATAGCTGCTAAATATTTGTGTATTCCACCTGCAACAGTTTCCTCTGTAAGACTATTTAACACAGCAGGACACGTATGTGACAGAAAAAGAAGTTGACTTCACCCCGAATGATAGAGAATGCTAGTATTTTTGAAGAAAAAGTTATAAAAGTGGACTATTTAAAGTACCTTTTGCTTCTAAATGTCTAATATAGAGTTTAAAGATAAGAACATTGATGGTTTTAAATTTTGCTTCTATTTTGTAATAAAACTAGAAGAGAAAACGACGATATCGAGTATCGAACTATCGGGTATCCTGGAAAATTTCGTGTATCGCTATCGAGTATCGAGAAAAATTGACATCGACCCTTCCCTAATTATTAACGATTAAACTTTGACAGAATCGTATTATACTGAATATGAAGATCTCTTTAAAGGTTAATAAAATATTTTTTCATTAGTTCTGTATATATTAAGCACATTCAATTTCCTGTTTTTTTTATTTATTCTTCTTTAATTTCGTCCTCCAGCGAAGTCATATCGGACGACGAATGAAATGATTCTCAATTAAGCCCAGGGCCCATAGACCCAAGGTTCATATTTTAGGATTAGGGAGATACCAACAAAACCGTTATCCAGATAACTCACCCTGATCTAGATTCGATCTCCGGACCTCTTAAACGTGAGGCAGGTGCGCTATCATCTACGCAACAAATGCGGACTCTCCTTTGATATTCTGCATCTTCTCTTCTCTTAAGTATTACTCACACCACACCACACTACGCAGTTGGATTGAAATATTCGGATCATTTTCTTATTTTACAAGCATTTTCTCTCATGTACAGAGGTATTTTTTAGAGGTGGCGCGTGGATTGCTCGGAATTGTGCGAGTGACGTCATGCAAATCAACTGTAAGGGTAAGATCTCCGCCTTCGCCAGCAGAGTGCTGTTAAAGCTAGTGGGTTAGATGACAGATGACTAACCTGATACCCCCTTTTTCTTACAAATAAACAAGTGGACTCGATAATAAACAACTGCGCAACATTACGTAATACGCCACATCTAAAAAATACCTGTGTACAACTGCTTTTTTAATCCTTGCCATTCTGAAAGTAGAAGCCTCCTTTATACCGACTTTCTTTTATAACTTCAACTCCTATTGAACGGTGGAGGTTTTGTAAATCTTTTATATATATAGTTTATGGTCTCACTTGTGAAATAACCAACATCGGTTAGTTGTTTTTTAAATTATATTTATTTAATTATATTAATATAAATGATTATTATATATTAATATAAAGGACTATATAATTTTAACTATTCAGCGATACCTGAAATTGGTTTCGACACCAAATACAAACACCATCCAAATGTTGTTTTCTGTGCCCGTGGGTTTACGTCTTTAACCGTCTTACCTGAGCAGATCAATAGCCGGCTACCTCAGGTTCATTTCTTCTTCATTAAGCAGAAGGAACGTTTGAAATGCACCCTTAGTCCGATACTGGGGTAGGCTATGAGAGATCTCCCCTAGGTTCTGTAATCTTTTTTATTTTCATCCCTGCGTGGAAATGTTCCTTGACCCCACTTAATGGCTACACAAAACTTATCCGGTGTTGTTATTCCCATGCAGGGGAAGAAGCAAAAGAAATTGTACTACTACTCCTCCTCTACATATCTTTCTCGTTGTTTGCCTATGCTCTTGTCTTTCCCTGCTGCTTCTTTATTTTTATTCCTCCCTCTTTATTGATGTTGGGGCGCTCCGAGAGGAAACAATAAAACACCGGGACTTGGGGAGTTGCGGTCTTGCCGAGGGTTGCCATTAGCTGCAGCGAAATTGTGCCAATACTTGTGTAACACAGCTGATTTTAGCGTGTAGAGTTTCATCTGTCACCATAGTAACTATGTGCGTGCGCCCCAACAAAGTAATAGATGACTTGTACAGTATTCTCATAACATAGTAGACAAATGCAAGCGTTCCTTATTTTGCGAGCTGCTCTGGCATACTACACACTAACCAGTTTTCCGTTCAAGGCTCACGCGCTACTTACAAATGATAGTAATAACTAAAACTAAACCCCGCGGCGCAACAATCCGATATAGGGCTAAACTCTAAAACGGAACTGCTGTACTCTCATCTTTACTTACAACGGGCGTCAGGATTGGTGTGTAGCTGTGGAAGTCCCGTAGGGGAGGGGATGTATCCCCTTCAGATACCGTGGTGCAGGCGCTGCAGACCCTTAACACCCGTGGTATCTCTGACGTTACTAGGGGAACCTCGGGCCGAACTGCCGAGCCCCTCCCGTCGGGGAGCTGCTCGGATTGGGTTGGACTCTAGAGGGCAGTGTGTTCCCGATACCCGTGGGAGATCGGGTACCTCCAGCCAGGCCTCGGCCGCCCGGAGGGGGTAGAGGGTTGCCAAAGAAGTCCCGGGTACTAGCCTGCAGAGCTAGTAGAAGGTGTGCTAGATCACCAGGCGGCCCAACTAAGGATATTCGGTAGTCTTCACTGCGAGGTTGACGCGCGTAAGTGACGTATCCACTTCCATCCCGTCTTGTCGTTGTCGTTGGGGGGGGGGGCTTTTTGGACAACTAGGTATTGCCCTATGGAAAGATCCCCGGAGTTTTCATCACTCCCAGGTTGAAGGAGGCCAGGGTCTTCAGATTTCTGAGTAGATACTCTGCTATTAACTGTAGTTGTGGAGGATGGGACGTGGTTAACACCTCAAGTTCCTCCCCGCCAATAAATATGGCCTTTGTAACCTTAGCCACTTGCCTTTCCTTCCAGTAGCTCCTCAATTTGCTCTTCAGGGACCCTCGAGGCTGAGCGTATCTCGAAGAAAGGTCTCCCGTGGGAGAAAAATACGCTCGCCCATACCGGGAATCGAACCCAAAACCTCCCACTTGCTAAGCAGCTGCTCTACCACCGCTTTTTGCGAACCACAATGCTAATAATAACATACACTATAATAAGTACTAATCTTGTATAGGTTGTATTGAAAGTAATGTGAATCTGAGACATTCCTGGTATCTTCGAAAGAAGTTTCCCTTCAAATGCATCAATTATTGTGAAATTTTAATTATTTCTATTATAATATTGTCGCTAAGTTCTTCTCTGGTTTGGGAAATTTTCCTATGAACTTCTGTCTACAACAGTGGTCTTCACGACACGCTAAAAGGGATACTGGGTAAGCAGTGCACCAGCAAATACACTGTAGTGCAGGAGGGGTGAAGAGAAAGAGGCAACCTGTTAGCTTATGGAGTGTCTTAATCTTAAACATGCAGTATTTTATTAAAAAATTATTAAAGCCACGTTTCAGAAAATAATAAAAAAATATTGCTCATCTTTCTAGATAGTTTCGTAAACGGCACATTTTTGTGGATTGCTCCGAATAGCTTTCTGTCGCACCTACAGGGAGGTATTGCAATTAAAATACCTACTTTTGTATTATTTTACCAACATGCTTTTGCATTTTGTTGTTCTCGAGCGTGCAAACGGGCAGGGTTTTTTTCTCTTTTTTCCCCCCTTCTTCTAAAAGTTATATTTCTTGAGTTCAGGGAGTGGCAAAATATGCGTTTAGCTGAAATATAGACATGCAATTATTTAGTGGAATGTAATACTTCTAATTATTGTACTTCCAAGAATGCAAAATGAAAATATTTCAGGAATATTTGACAACTCTAGCTACATTTTACATATTGTGACTTTGTGGGTTCGTAGGATTAAAAATCCAATTTGCAGAAATTCTAAATGTTCTTTATTTCCGTAGAAATACACTGATCAATTCTCACGTAACAACATTACATCACATACACACCACAACCTACCAAGGTCGATGACAATAACAAATAACGTTCTGATCTGCTCTCGTTACAACAACTCTCAGCTGTTCTCTGCCTACCTCTCGCGACTCACTCCGTTTCACAAATCACTTCCTTAAATACCACATTCATAATTCCAGACTGTTCTGTATAATCACTAGATGTTTCTGAAATAAACAAGGCATCTAATGACGTAATCCGAATATTCTATCACCTTCCAGAAGTGTGAAACCCTATCTGGGCCGGCAAGTCACTTATCTCAAGCGCTATGTTTATCTGCTTATCCAAGCTCGTTATCTACGTGAAACCTATCCGTCTGTTGTCTATTTGCGCCGAAACTTTAATGCCCGTTACCGCGGGAATATAAAGAATTTCACTATTTAGATTTCTCAAAGCAACTTTAACCATTTGGAGCTTAATGTCTAATTTTCATATGGTAAAATGTCAATAGCAAGAGAGCTTTGTTGTTGGTAAAACAGTAAAGAAAGGAAAAAAATGCAGATTTCATTCATGTAGTTTATGTTTATTACAACTTCTATACCCGATTTCACCAACAAATGTTAAGACTTAACACGAGTTTAGCAATAGTTAAAACAAAAATTGCATTTCACCAACAAGTGTTAGCGTAACATTCGTGTTAAATCTCTTGTTAAACTAACAAGCCAAATTTCTGATGTTTAGTCCTTAACAATTGTAAATAGTCAAGATGGCGAGCATGAACTCAGCTGTTGATGTCGATTTGTTATACTTAAGACCGTCTAAATGGCATTCATAATAGAGTACGGCCTATGAGGAGAAATGATTTTGAGGAGCTATCCGAAAAATTTTTTTTACGGAGGTATAGACTGTCGAAACATTTTGCTATGAAGGTTACTGCGGAAGTACAAGAGAGGTTAGAACATGCATCGGAAGGAATATGACGATCTCTCCATAGCTTCAAGTACTAATAACCTTGCGATTTTATAATTCACTGAATTATGTGGATAATACATTGTCCACCTGCCGTCTTGAAACGTTCAAGTCACTTGCCCTTCTTCGCTGCTCGTTTTAAATTTACGCAATACTGAGTTAGAATATGCATCTAAAGGAATATGCCGATCTTGCCTTTGCTTCAAGTACTAATAACCTTGCGATTTTATAATTCACTGAATTATATGGATAATACATTGTTCACCTCCTGTCTTGAAACGTTTAAGGCACTTGTTCTTCGCATCTCGTTTTAAATTTACGTAATACTGACAGGTTGTTTGGTGCTTGTAGTAGTGACATATCATTTGAATTAAATTCGTTTCCAATATTTTCCCCGTGACATCTTTCTCTTTTACATTCACTGCATCCGTCCTCTTATTTTCCACGATATCCTTACACTTCGTCGCCAATTCAATTAACAATTCTTTCTCCATCGATGAGAAATTTGTCTGATGGCTTTATTTATGATTTTGTTCATCCGCCATTTTTCAGCTTGAGCACAAGTTTCTTGGCGTTAACGCAGGTTTATTAACATTTTCAGAAAACAGGTTGGTGAAATGCAAGAAATTTAAAATTGGTTTTAGCGCTGTAACAATTGTTACGTTACATTTGTTAACGTCGATTTTAACATCTGTTGGTGAAATCGGGCATTAATGATTTCGGATCTATTGCATTTTATACATTTGAATTTTGAAATCTTGAACCTTTTTTTTTTCAACTATTCAGCTGCAATTCGTCTTTTTAAAACTTTTAAGTGTGTAATGAACTTTTATCTTGATAAAAAGAATACAAAAGTAATATTTTAAGCGATAATTTGTAGATAACTGGATATGGTGATAAAGATAGCAAATGAACATGTTTTGAACATTACCACACGTATATTCTCTGAAGCTCTACGAAACACCAGTAATAATAACAGCTAAACCCAATAAGCTACTGCAAATGATAATTTTCCTGTAACACAACACGTACGGGATTGAAAATAAAGTTTCCATTTCTGACTGTACGATATCTACTTTAATAATGCTAAAAGTTATAAACGACCTACTACGGTCGATTTTTGTTATTCCTGTAGGCAAGCTGAAAAAGCCAATCACCGATGTGTATTTCTTTCTTATTCACTGTAGCTGAAGGAAGTCGAAATGAAAACCCACCCGTTCCTGTTCCCTCTTTGTTGATTTCTATCCTTGCTTTCCTGCTCGCTTCATTGCTATCTGGAGATATACTCGCAATTTCAATCTCTTCGTTTCCCTAAACATTCACTTCAGACTGGAAAATGCACACCAACAATGTTTGCCAAACGATCGGAGCATAAAGGTACAGCTACCTTATACTTCATTGGTTTACAAGTATCACGAAATTAAATGTCCTGCTGAAGGACAGTTCTACTTTGCTATAATAATCTTGTTTTCAAGAAAATTTCTTTAGGAACTTTTAGTAAATGTTCTTTCTGTTATGAGAATAATTTTGGAGTTTTCTAGCACTACTAGCTTCAGCCTAATCCTACAAGTATTTCCTACAAGTTACTAATGTCATAACAAACTATTGGCAGTAATACCATTAGTGTTGATAGCTAGTGATAAGTTCTTATTTGTATAGTGCGATCCATATAAACCTGAACCATTTCAACAGGTCACAACTTTTGAACCAATAATAGGACACATGTGCAACTTTGTGAGAATATATACATATAGAGTGTACAAGAATAGGCCATGGACAATTGATGTTCTCAAGGAATCCATTCGAACCGAAATAAGTAATATTGGCTAGGCTACTCTCCGTAAAACTTCAGAGAATATGGTGACACGAGAGCAAACATATATAGATGCTGCTGGAGGACACTCAACATTTTCTCTGATATGTAGAGAGTGAAATGTTATCTCCCAATTGTGTATTATATTCTCCTAAAGTTGCACGTGTGTCCTATTATTGGTTCAAAAGTTATGGCCTATTGAAATGGTTCATATTTATATGGATCGCGCTGTATTTCTCACGGGTATGAATGTATTTTATGACCATCACATGTCTTAGTGACATTTTTTTTCTTTTTTAAATCAGACTGTTGCTTCAGCGTTCTATATACTTTTATAACTAAAATGTGACAATGAGTAGCTAACGATAAGCAAATGGAAAACCATCAGAAGTTTTCAAGTATGTTCAAATAATGGTAAAATCTCTATAGTTCCCCTGTGATAATTTGATTTCTGATTTTAAATTCACGATTGTTGGATGACAAAAAGAACTTTCAAAATATATTTAACGTCAAATACAGACGTTAATGACACCCAGGCACCTTTCAGCCAACTTGCGGTCAATCATAACCGAACTTATCTGATAATATTAAAGTATAGTGCTCCAAGGTTAAAAACTAATTAATATTTTGGCCTACATTCGTTATTTTATTACTATAATCTCTGACACAATTTGACCAAAGATTTAAACACCAATCAAACGTAAAAATAGACAATTGATGGCCTGCGATTTAAAAGAGATTAATACGAAGTGAAACAAGCCTGTACTTCACTCAAAATTTCTATGTTGAGATATCATGAGAAATGCCAATTTCTGAACCCCCTGAAAACCTGAAACCCCGAACCCCAAAAGGCATTTAAAAAAATGTCTGGGTTTTTCTTTCTTTTGTGTGTGCGTGTGTTTAATCTTCAAGTTCAATGTATTCCAGAAATATGGCACAAAGATTTTTAAGAAAACATGTCCAAGAGAAGGTATCCTTTAAATGCAAATATCCCAGCTGTCCCAACTGTCCCGTCGTTCACAAACCAAATATCCCTTCTTGCGTTGAAACTGTTGCAGAACCCAACGAGGTAAATGCAGTAAACGCACGGAGAGTGTATGAGCGGACTAGACAGGCTAGTTCAATCCTGGGAACAGCCTTTTGTTGCTCGGAGCAGTGTTGTCGTGCTGCTCGAACGGTAAGTCTAGGTAATTGATACCTCTCAGATAACGCGCTGATTATTCTGTAAGAGTGAGAGGGGAACTACCTCGCTTCTCGGATGTGTGCTAAGCACCAATGAACGCATCACTTAAACCAATGGAATTCGCAGGAATCACAAATGACAGATAGATGTTCACTCCACATTGAGTAATCAGTGCGTATCTGAGAGGTATCTATTACCAAAGATAAATCCAAGCAGCGCGACAATACCAAGTCCGCACCCGCGGACCTGCAGCTGTTTTAACCCATGAAGGGATAATTGCTTACGTGAAAGACGGAGCAGTTGTGCCATCTGTTATATGGTGAATTCCCTTAGAATAAATAACCTGTAAAGGGCTTTTTATTTGGACTGATCTTTGTTAACTGTAAACTATACACAGACACTTACCACACAATAATGTAAATCTGATTTATTTTGAATAATTGCCTCAAATAAAAACTGTGGATGGAGAGGTTTTTCAGAAATGCATAAAATTATGTTACTGCACGACAATAATGCATGTCTCTATGCAGTTTCGTCCAGAATTTGCCGTAGTCTAGTTAACGGCGCGATAGGGTGAGAATACATATCAACACGCAGCTTTTTGCCCTTTTCTGGGTGTAGCACGAAGATAAAATCGACAAGAAGCCCGCAACAATGGGATATCGGCAAGGTTAATCTCGAATCTCTTTGCAGACTCCGGTCCAGGTTGTTGAGGTGAGGGTTCCCTCTTTTGTGAAACTCGAGAGCTTGAAGGGGGTGGGTCCCAAGTAATCGCACTTAGAGGGTTGCAGTGCTAAAAAAAGGGCAAGTTGCAGAGAGGATTACGGAAGTGATCCGACAACAATGGCTTGCTCTCTACACTCAATATTGTTTCTTTTTGTTCCTTGATTGCTATTCTCCGACAAACCAATCGACTTCTTTTCTCCACGTGGAGCGGAGCGAGTGAATAAAGCTGCGCTGCTTCCGTTTCACTCGCTAAATGTTTGAGCGGGAGTGAAAGTTATTAGAGAACACGCAAAAAATAATCCATGTCTGTAAAGTGGAGTGATATGAGAGCATTCTCTCACGAAAACAGTCTATTGTTGAAAGGTTTAGTCCGTAACGGTTGTCATGGCAACCTGTTTTATTTAATTAAAACAAATTTTACTATGTAATTGGAATGACATTCAATAAAACAAACTGAACCTATTTGAGAAGATTGACAGTAAACTGACCTGCATATTTTAAGTTGTCAAGTACAATTGCTTCAACTTCAACTGTTGAACTTCAATATATGCTTCGGCTACCAATAACGACTGCCATCCAGCAAGAAAACAGTAACAAGCGAAACGAACATACTATATGCACAAGATTTCTTGAGCGTTCGGGTCCCAAGTCCTCATTCGGTAGGTTTCGCCTATTTCCGTAAACACAGATGACAACTTTGAAACAGGAAATGCGCTACACAATGTGACATCTAGTAGCTAATATGCTAAGCTTTCACACGTACGCCATTTCATTTTGAGCAATTTTGAGGTTAATTATTAGCTAACGAGTTGACAACAAATCTAAAAGCAAGACTATGTTGTCAGTGTTATATCTCTCGAAAGGGGACACACTATGTTTCGTCTCCCTCCATATAACTGTGATCTGAATGCCACTGAGCTGGCGTGTTGTTAACGAGAGCCACAAATCTGCGGAAACTTGCTATAGAAGTGCCGGATCGGGAAGGATATGCTAAGAAGTTCCAAGAGCTGGAAATGCAATATTGGAGAAACGATGCTGTAATAGAAAATGCAATTAATGAAATTATTAACACATTAGAGGATACAAGCGATGAAAGTGACGCAGTAGACTTGGAAATCGAAGAATCACAAAGCGAGTGACTGTTTATAACTGTCATAATATTTGTTTAATACTTTTATGTGTTTTATTACAGTAAATATATAAGCATACAGCATATCGGATGGAGTTCAATTGCTTGATGCCACATCTCATACCTTCGGCGCATATCTTCGCTTATCTTACCGCAATTTGGCTGAATTGTGTTTTTCTAGGTTGACCACACTGCAGAAACAAAAGCGTGTTAGCTCTCTTTTCTTCCCCTCTGCCCGCACTACACCGTAAATCCAGCGTTCAAGAAATCTTGCGCATATAGTAGATACGCTGAAGCAGTGGTTATCCTGTATAAATACAGAGAGGAGGGATTGTAACTTCAGGAAGTAATCTTACGTTCGATGTTTTTCTACATATGAAAATTAAGTCGCGAGGCACATTTTCTGCTTGAAGTTGAGGATATTGTGACTGTGTTCCTTTCTTTTTGCATTTGGTGTATAAAATAAAATAGTAATGCCTTTCTATCTGAGGAAAATGGTTTTAAACTTCAACCATTATCTCTAAAACAACGAATATTTTTGAAATGGTAAATTCCAACATGAAAGTATTTTACCTAAAATGTGTGCTTTAACGAAATACATTTTTGTTTGCAATACTATTGTATCTCTTACGCTTTACCAGTTATGTAAAGATCATTCAAAATTAAAGGTATAGACCAGGTTTGGTATTAAATTGTACATTTTCGTTGAGTTATGCTGCCACACGAGCTATTTCTAACAGTTTTTTATATTCAGGTGTGTCAAAACAAAGTTTCGGATAAAATATAGGTATTAAATTTATGGGTATAACATAATTTCTCTGCTTGTCATAGATAAATATCAGAGAAAGTAATATCTATGTGTTTATACTATAATAATGAATACAATAAAGGCTATGAATGTGGTCTTAAGAGTCTATGTCCTGGAAAAGCAGCAAAAGAGGTGGTTAGGTTAGTTTGGCAGCAGCAAATGCGGGAAAACTGACTTCCCAAGCCTGTCATGACGAATGGAAAGTTGATGGAAAAATACGATCGCCAAAAAATATGTAATACCCGCTTGGCTTCGCCATTATACCTGGAGACATTTATTACTATTAATGTATTCGCATTGTACTTTTTCGTCGACTACTATACCTCCTTTATGTTGTGACAGCACAAACGACTTGCTAATTTCATATAGGCATTTTCGCAAACCAAAACTCCCAGAACGGTTCATCGATCGACCTTTTCCACCTCTGAAAGTTATATCTCGAAAGATACGACGTTATGCCGTTGAGGTTATTTCAGTGGATTGCAGCGATAATGAACTGGGTCGCTGTGCGACGTTCATTTGTTGCTTTCGCACACACTGGCAGCCAACGTAACGGCATTAAATATCAGTATCAACCTTGGAGCTGCCAACTTAATGATGTTAAACTGCAGCAGTTATCCAATTTTATCACCACCGCAGTCGACTGTGCTGGAGTTTGCCGTACTCAGGTAACCGGAACAAATTAACGACCTTCCGCGCAGCCTTTGACTTGTGTTCAGTGGCGATAACCTGCCATCATTCAATTGCTTGTGGCGATATTTAAGATTTATTTTAACCCCGGATACATGCAATTTTTGCTTCCTCTACGCGTTGCCTAAAGCAGAGCATAAGCCTGAGTGTCTAGCTCATGGCAAAAATATAGCAAGCAGAACTTGAAAGCAAGAGCTCCTTTTCATATTTAATTAACAGTAAGCTAGATAATAACCAATGAAAGTAAAAAAAATAATAATAACTTTCCTACAAGGAACAATTTAGGTTATATTAATGTTATAATATATTACTCAGCATCAAAATGGCATTCTTCTGTACTCTATGTGATAGGATTTTAGTTTGCCTATAACAAATTCAGAAAAACAATTTGAACTAAAGGAAAGGGCATTCAAGTGCTTATTAGGGGTAACTAAATTTTGCATTTGGATTGACAGAGAAGTTAGGTTCAACGAAATGAATTATAACTTATAATAAAATTAAATATGAATGTGTTGTGGAGTTGTGTTAAATGCTGTAGCTTTGCTAATAGGTTAGGAGTACAATTTGCCTCTGGGTAAGATGTCATTAAGTACGATAATTAGTGACGGCTGGTTTTAAAGCAAATTCGTAGAAGTAGTTCGGATTATTATTCGAGTGAATGCATCGAGGTTGTAAGATTAGGTATGGCAGGCTAGCCCGGATTTCCGGGATAGTAGTATTTCTTAGAAATTTATAGATGCTCCTTGAGCTGTAAAGTAGTATCAGAAAATTAGAAATGAGGTTGCAACATCGAATTAGAAGCTAGTAGTAGGGGTGTTAGGTCCTGCGCCGTGTCATAGCGGGCTAAGGCAGCATGTCATGGTTCCTGGCCACGGAAAGCGGCCCGGGTTCGATCCCACCCATGGGGTGCGGATTTTAAGTCGCGGGTACAGGACCGGTGCCCACTCAGCATCGTGAGGAAAGTGAGGAGCTTACGCTAGGTAAGCGGTCCTGGTCACAAAAATCAACATTCCGGCTGGGGGATGCCGAGATGCTGACCACATCTCCACCCCGTATCAGTTGGATGATCGCCCACTTCTACCTTGCGTAAGTGGGCATGAGGCTGGCAGTCGGGTTGGTAGGCCTTGGCCCTCTTAGGGCTGTCGCGCCAGGGTTTAGTTAGTAGGGGTGTTAGAGTCGTAACCAGAGAGGAGATTATTGAGAGAATTTGAATTCTAATATCACATCTTAGGCATAATCTAAGACACTTCTAGTCTGATCACTGGTGGGACAAGATGCAGCTGGTAAATGTACTGCATTTATTAAGTGAGTACTTACCGATATTTCATTTACACACACACTCACACACACACACTTATTTTTTAATGATACATTTTGGTATCACTGTGTTTCCTTACAATGGAAATCATCCAATGCTTTCTCTTTAAATTGCACCAAACAAATTTGGCTTATGAAATCAATTTTGGAAACTCAAATCCACTGGTTTTATCAACAATAATTTAAAAAGAAGATATGAAATTGCAAAAGTTAAGTGTGTTAAGCTCGTGATCTATTATTATCACAAAACTATGTGGAAAACATATCTTCTCCAAATGTAGATCCATGCCGTCAATAGGTTTGTTTATTAAGAAAGATTGTGCATAGTTGATAATCTTCACAGAATAAGCTATTCAAACCAAACGTCATGAATACAAACTTGCACATATTTCTATATAAGAATCCAAATGACTTAGCAATCAGTGGCTATCATACTTAAAATTAGTACCAATTTAGTGAGCGAAAATTCCCCAAAAGGATTGGCTAAAGTTCTCTACTCCGGAACAGGTTTAAAATTTTAGATGGAGTAATACTTTAAAAATGTGTTTAAAATAAATATTTTTTTCTAAAATTAAAAAGTATATTAGTTAATTAATAAGATTGCCCAGAAAGTTAAAATATAATTTTGTGCAACTTTTGCTGCTGAGTCTCTTATTCGCTAATTTTGAAACCATGGATCTTGCATCTGGTCTAAACGGACTCCTGTATCAGCATTATATCACAATTCAAGTGTTATGTAATTATGAAGTATCGTATAAACAAAACATCTATCTCGTCGATCCTTTGTCATCTGTTCAAATTGGATTCAGCAATGAAGTCACTCTTCCCCGAGTGGACTTGTCAGCCGATATAACACAATTTCTGAAAAACCTCGAGTTATCGGGAGCATGAACGTGACGGCTCAGTGGCTGAATGAGCCCGAGACCGCCCATGTGTTAATTGGACCCTGGTTTTCTGACACACTAGTCGTGACTTCAAATGTTTGGGACCAGATGTGGATGCAACAGTAGACATTTATGAATTATCACTACAAATCTGACTTGCAGAGTATTACCAACATGATGGCTCACCACCCATGACCGTGGTGTTTTGGCTTGTCTCGACCAAGTTGTAGGATGTGCATATAGTTGGAAAGTGCCACACATACTCCCTAAGGGGGGATATGGGATATCAACCATTACCACGGTGGGCTTTAAATGCAACTGTTATAGGCTACGGAATGGTTCTTGAACACTGAAATATTTAAATGAAAGCCTTTATGCGAGTCTCTTACCTGTTTTGCCTGTCTTGATATCTCATTGCGATGACTTCGCCCTCTCAAGTATCAATGATTGTTTCATGTGTCGCTATTTAGGGAAGTCGTACAGTTTCCAACAAATAAAATACTATAGATCTAGAAAGGTTTTTCAGTTACACACAAGAACTTAATGATTGTCTGCAATTATAAATGTTTCAATTTTTTCTTTCAATTTAAAAGTTATATTTCTGCAAGCAACGCAATGTTTGGCATCTGTCCATATTAATTCTATACGATTCAGATCCGGATGTTACGCAGGAAGCCTTAAGGTAGCATGTTTAAATTCTGAAAATATTTGGTCATTCAAAAAGTTCTTCTGAGTCGACTTATTGGTTAGAATTAAATCATACAATTTTGTGTTGGTGCTATTTTCATCAAACATTTTATAACAAAGAAAGCATAGGGTAGAGCGGAGCTATTCCACTCATTTAAAATTTATGGTGTTATAAAACAGATAAAACACTATTTTTATGTTAAATATAGAGCATAACAGTCTTTATTAATCCCGTAAAGCGTACAGATGTTATAAACATACATATTTTATTTGCTATAGTTGTGATCAAATAAAATAGCGAATGTTGCACAGAAAGGAAATCTCAGAATTAATGGGCCTATATGGGCCCGGCCCGGCCCTGGGGCTATTACCGCTCACAGTACTTTTGCATTCTAATAAAATGTATTTGCCACAAATGAAGTTTTTGTTACCAACTGCACAAACGCACACTTCGTGAAACCCATAGTCCACGTTTCTGACATTTGATCCAGTCTCCTTTGGTTGCTGATTTCGGAGAATAAAACTTTAACCCACAAAATCCACATGGTGTATATTCTTCATCACTGTATTCTATTTGGACTGGAACCAAGTTATCACTTGACTCACTATTCCCACAATTTAGCTTTACAATAGGCCTACGTTTTTCTTTCTTTTTGCTCCGGTGTACATCCAAAGCCTTTTGCTGCTAAGTATTTTAACCTGGAAACTAAATCTTTCTCCTCCTCCAAACTGAACACTGTATGATGACCAACTGATCTGTACACTCCTTTTCCTAATGCTTCTTGACGTTGATGTGCATGAACACGATCTTTGAGTGTAGAGTAAGGTACTCTGAAAAGGCCCGTTGCTCCTCTCATACATCGTCGTTTAATACGCTCGTAACAGAACGAGCAGTGTCGTCCTCGTCCAGTTTCGTTCCAGCCTCCTTTGTTTATTTGTTTGTACCATCTGAACCGGTCAAATAAAGTTCAGTAATAGTTGTATAAGAAATAATGAGGTTAAAAGAATACAAAAAACCTATATTATAACTGGGCGAGAATAACCCCTCTTTGCATGGGAGGAATAACCCCAAATGTTGAACTTTTGAAATTGCTCACCATGTGAGAGATATGATAAAAGAAACGCTCCATCCGCTATGCATGGACGTAACCCAAACTATAACCTATACTGACACTGGTTTTCAAAAAAAAATCTCTCTATCTGCAGATACTAGACCCTAAGTTACAAACGGTATTTCTTATTCAAGGCAAAAAATCATTATAAATTACTTATATTGTAATCTTCTTCTGTTAATACTATTAAAACAACCTACAAAATCAAGAAAATTCATAGAAACCTATCACAAACACCAAACTTGACAATGAGCTGGCAGGTAAGTCATCGCTGCCCATGATTGTTGGGCAGTAAACCAATTTGTTTATTTCGGGTGGAAAAGCCACGTGAGCGGAAGAGCCGCGCCCTACCCTGTACCTTAAAGAACGTGACGTTGGAGGCATATCTGCTTGTGTATTAGAGTAAGACGCGTTATCTTTTGTTAGCTCCGAGTTAAGAGGTAAATTTGGAATTTAAATTGTGTATAACCATTTAACGTAACTTTCAATATTCATTTTGTATGACTGTCAGAATATTTTATAGTCAACAATACTCGAGTGGGGATGGGGGGAGAAAGACGATTCACATGGTATATTGCATCAAGTAACAGGAGTGATAAGTTCGCTGATTATAGGAGTTGGAAGGAGAAGAGAAAGAAGGTTAGATCTGGGCTCGCTGACTGTTCTATGGGTGAAGGTCAGTTTTCCAGAGCAATAGCATGACTCATAGTAATCGTTGGTTTCTCTGTGTTGAATATGACACACAGTTGATTTGATTCTCTCCCCTTCTGTCAGTTGGAACACCCAGTATAAAGAATAATTGTCAAAAATGCTTATGGTTGAAAAACGTTTTTAACTAGCAGTGCATTTTGTGCGGTCCCCAGTTTACAAACCAAGTCGACCTTGGCGTATTCGACAGCCACCACACAACGTGTGTCATTATGGGAGGTGGGGTTGAGTGAGGAAAAGGCAGGCTTTTCATTCAAATGTGTATGTGCGTGTGCTATATTCTCCTCACGTCGATCATATGATGGGGAGCGAGGGAGGGGGGAGAGAATGTTTTACTTCTTATTAGAGTCTGATTTATGTGGCAGGGTGTCTTGAGGCACGAGAGAAAATAAAAGGCAACATTCATTTGGGTAGAGCACATGCGTGTAGCGTATGGTACCAGACATGGTCCTTCTGCAGCATCCCGTCTGAGCAGCATTGTTATTTATACCAACAAGAATTCCATTGATCATATAGACCCACAAGTAAGAATATGTTTTCAGAGTTTATTTATCACTGAGTACATATGAATGCACTCACGTTAACTTTCTCTATCACAATCCGTGTCTATCGCCATTTTACGTGCAGTGAAATGTTTAAGAAAATGTAGGGGTGGGGATTTTTCTCCGACCAAGATAATTCCCCATCTTCCCCAGAGTCTGGAAGTATGAATGAGAGTGTGAATGTATGCGTGATCTAATGATTAAAACCAAACAAAAAAAAACGAAAAAACTAAAGAACGTGTGTAGGAGCTATATAAAAAACAAGTTATTCATAGGAAATTATGTTTACTTTTCTATATACTTTCTGATACCGTAACATAAATGCTCTCTGGCTGGCTCAGTTGATTAGATGATGGCCAACTGATCAAATTAATCATGAAGTCGCAAGTTCAAATACGGTCTACACCGATGGTTTTTTATGTATGCTTGAAAGAAACAGCCTCGTGTCAGCAGATTTACTTGTATAATGAAATACTGGTAAACCGACAGCGTCAATTAACAAACAAATGTATGTATGATGTTAATTTTTCCATAATTATTCACTAAACATTCTTTAAATTACTTAATACTACTCTTTATGCACTTGAGACTGGTAAAAGCAAGTCGAGGTACCTTGTTAGCCAGCGAGAAACAAAAGAAGTGAACTCTTAACCTTTCCTGTCACAACCTTACTCCAATGTATACTAAAATGTATTATTACATGGCAAAAACCAATCACCTCCAAAGAAATACATTGTTCCAGTCAGGTATCGAACCCGGTACCTCTGGATTTAGCATGCTAAGAACCGTACCGCAGAGACAGCCGTAATTTTATTAAAGCTTTTATTTAACTGAAAGCTACTTTATTAAATTGCTAAGTATAAAATACAGTTTTATGTTAACTAAAGTAAGTTAAAATAAAAAGTTAAGTTGAAATATAAGGACAAGGGACAAATGGCCCGCGGCCTCTGTAACGTAGCTAGTAGCGTGTCTGCCTCACGTTCAATAGGTCCCGAAGTCGAATCTCGGTCACGGCGAATTGGAATGGATTAGATAACGGCACTGCGGCCAGGCTTGATCTATTGCACCGACGCCTCAAGAGGGGCATCCCCGGGAGTAAGGATGAGGCGAGAGGACACAGGGTGGCCATCTCAGGGAGCCACGACAGTACAGAGGGCAGGGTCCATACACTTCGGCAGGGCAAAACAAGCAGCTCATCCGACTGGGGTCCGGAAACGGCCTCATCAGACCATCCTACCGAAGCAGGAGGAGGTTTTGTTCAGAGCATATCCTGCCATGCAGCGTCGAAATACCCGCCGACACTTCTACCCTGATATTGTAAAATAATGGAGATGAAATATAGGGACAGAAAATCGGGGGATGTAATTAACCTACCCAGCATTCACCTGGTGACCCGGAAAACCAATGGGTCAGGTAGTTCGGCCATGGGAGTGGAACTCGGCCCTCCTGAATACGGACCACAAACGAAGCTGCCCGTTTGGGCCAAGGGAGAAGTGGTCCGCACCTGTAGCCTCTTTGCCTCATATTCCAGAGATCCGAGTTCGATTCTCGGTCAGGGTGAGTTGCCTGGATCAAGTTTCTTTCAGGGGTTTCCCTTATCCCGGTATATGAAAGTCAGGTAACTAAGCTATATGGATACTGGGCTCACTTGAGTAGCATTTCACCCATTTCACTCATTATCTGATATGACTTAACGTTGGAGGACGTAAACTAAAAATGGGGGAACAAATACCCTCATTGCCTCCCCTAAGTTACGCCTTGGCCCTATGCAAACAATACGACCCCTGCATACTGTACTTGTGGTTGACAGCTGCGCTGACCACTATTGGTCCAGACAGCTGTACTGGTTCTCGAGGATGTGACGTCACCACACAGTGGCAACAGAAATGTCGCTATGCCTCAAGAAGAGTTTACGAATATAATTGCATGTTTATGGATTACCATACAATCGTCGCGCACTTTTAAACCTTTCGATCCCAGCCCAGAGGTGGTTCCAGAGGGTTTCACGGACCACACATGTCTTTTGTTTTGTATCTCTTGTACACACTTGGGCTTTGTGTTTCAGTCTTCGGCATGAAGTTTATAAAGAACAGAGGTTAATTTAAATAAGAGAAAATGTTACAACAAATATTGAGAGTACTGAAGACCATAGCTGGAGGTACTTCAACCAAGAATTTCCAGACATTCTCGGAAATATACAATGGGATCCCTTGAATCAAGCAAATGACTTTGAATTTAGGAGCATTATAATTCGAAGTTAAACTGTGGATAAATACCAAACTTGGCATATAAGTTGGGCAACAAAAGGATTATAAAAAATTACCCCTTTCTCGGATCTATCATTTTCTTAGAATATATTTCGTCATTTGTTATTTTCTCAACTTTTGTTGTTACAATTTTGATTAAGATAAAAGTTATATCTTCAATGAAATTATTGTGGTAGGTCCCGGGCATCTCTCAAAGTTGTGACACAGAGATTTTAAAGAAAATCCCCCTCCACAAATTATCTTCCACTTGAAGATAAGTTTTCATTAATTTAATCTTCAAAAAATTCCTCTACGATTTTGAATAAAATACGATGAGTACAATACCCATGCAAGAAATTTCCAAAAATTTCCCCTCATCTGAAACTACCCTTTACACGGAAATTTTCTCAAAATGTTTCTTTCTTAACTAAAGATATTTTAAAGTACCATTCGTTTAAGATATGTGCATTAGGAAATTTATATATTCAATGTTATACCAGTAGGACCTGAAGTTAAATGAATTTATGTAATTTCACAATAGCGCGGCTTGTGTACACAAAGAGCCGGCAAATAAAGATAGCGGAGATAAAATACTTACCGACACAGATAAGTGAGGTAAATGGAAATTTCTAGTAACTTCTTGGTTGATAGAGATTATTCGGTTTCTGGTTTGTTTTAGAACATTCTAGAATTTATCAATGGAGGTATACATAAGAGATTGTGACACGCCAGAGGAGTCGCAAACAGAGTAGTAGTAGTAAACAGTCGTGAACAGATGTTGTAACGCGAGCTGATGTTGTAAACAAGTGTAATCAGAACGCTGTTGTTGTGGTCATCGACCTTGGTAGATTGTGATTGTGTATGTGATGTAATACTGCTACTGTGAGTGTATTTCTACGCAAATAAAGAACGATTTGAATTTCAGCAAATTGGACTTTTAATTCTACGAACTCACAAAGTCACAATATGATCTGTAAATCTTAAGGTATGGTTAAAAATCAACTCCACGAAAAATACAGGTTTTGTTAAAACAGAAAGTTTAAAATATTAAAAAATAGGAATTTTTGTAGCATTAACTATTTCTGTGGTATTCGTTGTTATTGAATTGAAGTTTCAAATATTTTGTACCTTTTCGTAGTTTCTAGTCACATTCGTTTCTCATGGTATTTGCAAAGAGTGTGCTTGCCCTCGGTTTTACTTCAGCTGTATCCACTTATACAGACAACAAAATGAAACCATCTCAGTAAATGTTGAGGTTAGGGAAAAGTAGAAAGGCAATTATAAGGTTATAAACTACTGTATGAATAGTTTTTAGAATAAATGTAGACTTTGAGACAGTGAGCACAGAAACGTGCATGAATGTAAATCTTCTACAATTTTTCCTCAGTGACGTCAACTGTGTTATCCCTGGATTTCGAATTAATCTACATAAAAGCTAACTTCTTCATTCAATTTTGATAACTGCATTTTAATGCTTGTTGTTATCATCAGTGTGTCTCCATTACGGAGATTGCAGTACATTATTTTTAATTTCATTAAATCTATATTCCATACTACATATAAATAATTGAATGTAACTCTCCTATTATTATTTATATGTAATTTGTTTTTCTCAGTTAGTAAAAAGCAAATATAATTATTTGAATCTTCAGCTTTTCCATCGAGGTACACGGAATTTAAATGCTGGATTGTTTATAGCGAAATATTGTGATATTGAATGTTTTGCACTGAATGTAAATAAATAGAAGTTAAAAGGTTCGACAGTAGAAGGATGGAAAGATGGATAGATACCCTGTGAATACATTTTGTTAATAAACCCATACTTTCTTTATGTCTCTAAAGTATGAAAAGAACGTAGGCAGTACGGGTCACAGAAGATAGGGAAGAACTAAAAAGAAAACATGTGAATAAACTGCCGATGATGTTCAAAATGGCTCCCACAAAGCCCGATACATTTGCTCGTTCGGCTGGTTATGTGATGTCGAACTCTTGGAAACAGTTCAAACTCTGGTGCACGGTGTGGGCGTGGACGTACACAGGAGGTTAGCTTCTGTTTCAATTGAACGCCTTTCCAATTTTGGAAACATGGTGTGGGCTGGGTGACGCCTGTTGGGGTAACGTTGTTGACAAAGTCCGCAAGCCTTCGAGCTTCCCTCACAAATGGTAAACTTTTCGGTCTGCGATGTATATATGTACAAAGCCGTAATTGTTCATTGTCATTTCAGCATAACACAAATGAATACTCTGAGCTTAAGTTTTTGTGTGTCCAGGTTCAATTCCAGTCGGCAGTCCACTTTGACCTTGGGTTTCCTTTGGCTTTTTTATGGTCAGTAGGCAAATACAGGGCATGTCTTATCTACTATGATTTCCTTTCCATAATTTCCGTTCCGTTCTCGTGCACAACAATTGCTTTTAGGTTTCGGGTATATGGTGGCAATTCTTTTCTTTGCTCCGTGCACACCATGAAGCTGCCTGGTTGAATGGGTCGTTGATCGCCCTCTCTGCACTCCAGTAGAGCGGCGGGCCTTCGAACTAGGATTTGTGAGGGACTTTCCTGTCTTTGTAGCCTGCCTGGCTGCGCGGCCTGCTGCCTCCATTGATTCCTTTACAGTATTCCATCGTCTTTTGAATGATATTCGCAGAAAATGCTGTGGTGCGGTGTCCCCTTCCATCTTATACCCTTTAGATAAGTGGTTTTCACGACACGCTAAAACGGATATTGAGTAAGAAGTGCACCTGTGAATGCACTATGGAGCTGTTGGGGAGGGGTGAGAGGGGCAACCAGTTAGCTCGCGGGTTGATCAGTATAGGCTCCTTAGTTACCTGTGTATGGAGATTGTTTACAAATTGGCTACATGTTCACGAAAGTATTCTACCACAACGTTATTTAACCCTAGATAGGAGCAGGGCTACTTTTTACACCATTTGATAATACTGCGCGATGTTTAATATGCAATAAGGTCCTGAATGTCATACGAAAATATAATCTCCAGCGCCTCTATGACACCTGCCATGCTAGTGATTACGGCAAATTAGAAGGTGATGAAGGAGTCACAATGCTGGAGCAACACCAACAGACAGGTATAGTACGGTTGTAATTGTTTTGTCTGTTGTGATTATTATTATTATTATTATTATTATTATTATTATTATTATTATTATTATTATTATTATTATTATTATTATTATTATTATTATTATTATTATTATTATTATTATTATTATTATTATTATTATTATTATTATTATTATTATTATTATTATTATTATTATTATTATTATTATTATTATTATTATTATTATTATTATTATTATTATTATTATTATTATTATTATTATTATTATTATTATTATTATTATTATTATTATTATTATTATTATTATTATTATTATTATTATTATTATTATTATTATTATTATTATTATTATTATTATTATTATTATTATTATTATTATTATTATTAAGGTTTTTTCCAGAGTTTTCCCTTATCCTGAAAGACGAATGTTGGGTAACCCTAAGCTCCATGGACCCCGGACTCACTTGAGCACCATTTCATTCATCGTCCGATATGACTTAACGTTGGAGGACGTAAATTACACAAAAAACTCTTATGCGATGTCTACGGCTTGTCTACTCTTTGTTTACCTGTGATCATTCTCCCTCCCGTTTCAAAAACTGGCTCTTATTAGGCCTTACTAATGTCCAAACTTAGGCGATAGACAGGAAAGGAATCTGCCTGCACCAAATAAGTAAATGGGATGCACAAACCGAAGAAGGTGGGGTGGAGAAAGAAAGTACAGACACAAAGGGGGAGTGTACTGTACACCTCGATCTGAATATCTTTTCTACATATGCCTTTGAAGAGCTCCCCCCCCCCCCCCCGAGAGGATACTACTACGAGAGACGAGAACAGAGGGCACTGCATATTCAAAGTCCACAGTGGTTGCTCATAAAGCCAGTTTCCTCCTCCCAACAAGCGTATAAGTACATCTACTGGAAAGCCCGGAATCAGGAGACTTCCCCCGATCCAGCGGACCAGGATTTACAGAGAGCAAATTACTTGCCATGCAGCCCAAAACTCACGCAGATACTTGAAAGAGCCAATCAGGAAGTAAAC
Source organism: Mantis religiosa (assembly GCA_030765055.1). NCBI lineage: Eukaryota > Metazoa > Arthropoda > Insecta > Mantodea > Mantidae > Mantis > Mantis religiosa. The sequence continues at coordinate 150,814,476 of CM060949.1, read as the reverse complement.
TGAGAAATAATATAATATAGAGGGATAGAAAATAGGTCGATATAATCATCCTTTCTAGCATTCGCCTAGCCAACACGGAATCGAACCCATCACCTCCTGGATTCGTGTAGCTTGAGCCATCTTGCTTAGTTCAGAAGAACACAAGAGATTTGTTAAGCAAAGCGCTTCAGAGGCGTTTTATACAAAATATCACATGTTGCACATCTATCCATCATAGAGGCTTGAACATATATATATATATTTCTACCTGTGTAGTTTATGGACATATCTGACTTTTATGAACTTATTCAGGAAACAGTCGAAATAAACACAACTTTTGCTCCAGGTTCTTTCTCAAGATAAATTCTGGAACTCTTGTTGTGTAAGTACAGATAGATTAAAATGGCTGTGCTGGAGAGGCACCTTTGTTGTGCATTTAGGTAGCGCGTTTCTCTCAAATGAAGAGCGCGCGCGATCCTTGCCGTTTCTAATGAGACTTTTCTCTCCATTTTGTTAAGAGAAGTGTGAGGGTGAAAACGCCCCAGTTCCTTGCTCTCTACTGCGACTTGGAATAAATGAGCTGTGGACATGAATTTCACTCGAATTACCCAACGCTTCATCGTTACACACAGCCGGTGTTTTTCAGCCTACTTCCTGAAATAAGAAAAGAAACCTCCTTAGACATAAATATACTACAATGCTGTTTATCTACTTTCACCCAGAAACGAGTGTACCTATTTAAGTACCTCAACCTTCTCTGAGTCGCCTGTCTACCTCTCTACCTGTATAACCTCAGACAGTTGACTGATGTATATACATCTTCCCAAAACAGTGCAGGAATCACGAAAGCGGTGCAGTACTGGAGGATGGGACGTGACCATGACCCTGATCCCTTTGTGAATTCCCAACGACCGTACGTTTTTGGAGGCCTTTGAAAACATTAACCAACATAATTAAACAATTAATTAAAAACCCTCAAGTCAATATATAAACAAAACAAAATATGTATAGAATAAGAATGCCAAAGAGTATCATGCAAATGCATTGTTTTATAACTGCAAATATCACAGTTAGTAATGATTTCTTGTTAATGCAGTTAAGTGACTTCTCCGTTGTCACATTTGGGTACTCCTTCTTCGTTAGCAATAAATAATAGCAGTTTAAATAACGTCAATATAACTTAAGTCATTCTCACGAACCAAAATATAAAAAAACTGCTAAAAATAAACAAAAAAGTTAAAACTAAATAAATGCCAAAATTGATTTTTACGGTGTAATGAAGTATCCTAATTTCATCCACAGTTACAAATTGGCACAAAAAGTCTTGCGGATTGCAATTAAACATTGCCAGACACTCGGTAGAAGTGTTCTTCTGGATGCGCTTTTGGTAGACAGCAATCGCAGCACCCATTAAAATTGGCAATGAAAAAGCAGTGTGCAACGAGTATTAGTTCATTATCGATATTAGAGAGAAGAATATTATGTGAACTCGCTTTACTTTTTTTTTCGAGCCCTTGAAAATATAAGTATTTATTTCTATATAGACAGTTTTTTTTTTAATTTACGTCCTTCAAATTAAGTCATATCGCACGATGGATGAAAAGGTGAAATGATGCTCAGATGAGCTCAGGATCCATAGAGCATAGGGTTACCTAAAATTCATCTTTCACTGAAAATATCTAAGAATGCAAGCAGAGCATGAAGAGGGAGAGGGGTTTGAACTATGTATCTGCTGTGGTTGTGGATAAGTGTATGAAAGTGCAGATGAGTCACCCATGTTATATGACAGCACTGTGTTGTTTACATCCTTATCGTATCCAGAAAGGCGAGCATAAACATCATGTGGACAGCAAAAGTGATTACGTTACGCATTCCACTGCATTGCCTTCTTGTGGTGCGCAGACAGTAACTCACCCTGACCGAGATTCAAACTCGGCACATTCTGAACGTGAGGCAGAAACGCTACCACTTCCGCTACCGGAGTGAGCATAGACGAACCTCTTGTAAAAGTTATAAAAGAATTAACTAATTAATTGTGGGAAATGGAGTAAATACGCATGTATACATACGTCGTACTTTTTATAAGCAAGTGCAGTTTACACACAAGAATGATGATGCTGCTGGCACACCCTATGACTAACATTATGAAATAAGAATAAAAACACGTATATACACGAATGCATCCCGCTGTGTGGGTGGGTGTAACACTGCGTCCGCATAAATCTCGCCGAGTTATTCTCGCGTGTGGTGCACTAATCAAGACGGACATTGATTCAGGACAACTAATGTCCACCACACTTAATGTTATTGTGAATAAATAAATAAATTCTTGCTTCACACGCAACGTACCGGGTTCAGGGGTCGGTAGAAAATAACTTCACCTGGCGCTTGTACTGTAATGCGAGGCAGAGAAAGGTGTTACTAAATAGTTTAACTGACTTCTTTTACGGTTAAGTCAAGATTTTTGCAGTACAGTCACTGTTGTGTCTAATCAAAACTTTATTTTAAGAAAAAAATTTCCCAAGTGACCAATGATGAATATTATTTGTATTGTTATTATATTAATTTCTCTTGCATCTATTTGAAGTAAACAAATAGGAGGATTTATTGAAAATATAATTTCGAAGCCTCCAAACAAGAACGTTTTGGAGAAAGGAGGCAAGAACTTTGAAATGTTTAAAGCAATGCATCCAACTATCTTGTTGTTCTTGTTTTTTTGTTTTTTTTTTTTTCTATTACGGATTACTTTCATTTTCCTATCACGTGCTCAGAACTAAAAATACACATTTTTGCAGGAAAGTTTTTACGAGTTATGTCAAACCATTGTGTAAGGTATAATTTCTTTATTTGTAATTAATAAATTTGACAACAAATTTCAACAAAAATACATATTTTAGGGCCACCTGAATTTAAAAAAGAACATTTTAGAAAAAGGCCCGTGTGTGAGAGAGAGAGAGAGAGAGAGAGAGAGAGAGAGAGAGAGAGAGAGAGAGAGAGAGAGAGAGAGAGAGAGAGAGTGTGTGTGTGATCGAGAGGGAGAGCAGCGTAACTTTAGGTTAAATAACAATAGTGATGGTAATTAATTGTTCTTTCACACTAGCTTTATTGTACGCCAAAGTATAGAAAGGTAGAGGCAGACTGAAAAAATTCAATTACATAACCGGGATTTGAACCTCCGATCTCCCGGTCAACGTCCGGTTGCTTTTAACCACGGAACTACCGTAGCAAACTAGTGGTTTATCGAGAAAAATGGGAGTCCGTTGGAGAATTTACTGTAGTGCTGGCATGTGGCCATGGTAGGTCATGGAGATCAGGAGATCCGTGGTTCAAATACTGGCCGTGGCAGTGAATATTTAAGCCTGATTTTACGTTTCTAAATAATATATTTGTTTGTATAAGGACAGTTGTATAATAGTAGAGAGAGTCTTGGTGGTGTAACGCATCAAATATTATTAGCAAATTTCATGTGTGCATTGCCGAAAATTGAACACTTCAGAAAATTTCATATCCATTCTTTTTCGAAGTGATTACCGACATTTCTTTATTTCTCGCAGAGGATGTGGAAGTTATAACCCACGAGGACCTTTATTTTAAACACTTGACTGTCGTCAAGCTAGACTTCTGCATCACTATTGCTCTTGTAACAAAATTCAAGAGTTTATGTTAATTAACGCAAGAAAGCTTTTGTAAAAATAGTCTGTAGGTACAGAAAGTGATGTTCAGTTATCTTCCTGCACCGCTTTTTGGAGTGAGTGTAGTGTTTTCACTGCCTAAGTGATGGAGAAAGTAAAAACAAAAGAGTGCTCTGCTGGCAAACCTTATACATGTACATTAACCATATTTATGTTCCAATAATAATCAAAACCGGGGAGTAGGTTTTCGAAACGCCCTATAGGTATCCAGATGTGTGGGCGTCTACCGGACAAGGAGCAACATTTACACCGTTCCATGTGTGAGGAACGGGTTCATAAAAAATGATCTTGAACGGCGTCTTTGATGGCCGAGTTATAGCTACTCTGGTTTCCTGTACAGTAGTTTACAGACTTCTGGTGTTTTTATTGCCCAATTGGGGCTAATCTTAAAATATCTAGCGAATAAAGGACTGAGAAATGAGATTCAGAATGATGGCCATAGACCATTTCTGACTGAGAACCATAAAATGGGCCAATCTTGTATGATACATTGACATGACATTTGCTGCCTACTATAATTTATTTTATACGAAAATATTCGAAAAATAGTTTATTTTTCTATCTTATGTCTATACGTACTTCTGTTTCTCGAGATAAAACGTTTGGTTAAACAGTTTCGCTGTAGGTACAAAACAGGGAATCCGAAGCACTTGCTTGTGCTGATCTATAAATTCAATACTCTTTAAGACGTCTCGAAAAACAGTTCAGTAATGACAGCAGAACAATGGGAATTGGCTGATACCAAAGAAGGTCTCTTAATTTCCTAATAATAGAAAACAACACAAAATTCTATCGAATGAGAGGTTTTAACAGTCAATTTCAAAAAACATGTTCAAGATATATGTTTTATCATGTAAATATCTTAAATATATGGTAGAAATTTAAATTTAAATCTTATATTATTTATAAACACTACTCAAAGTTTTAAAGATAAAAGACAATTTAAAGTGGACCCACCTCTGTAGCGTGTCTGCCTCAGGTTCAAGACATTCCGAGTTTGAATCGTAGTCAGGGTGAGTTATCTGGATAAAGCTGTTTCTTATCCTGTAACAGGAATGTCTGGTAACTCTAAGCTCTATGTATCCTGGACTCATTTGAACATCGTTTCATTCATCGTCCGATATGACTTAACGATGGAGTTTTCATTTATCCTCAAAGATGAATGTCTGGTAACTCTAAGCTCTATGGACCCTGGAGTCATTTGAGTGCTATTTTATTCATCGTCCGATATGACTTAACGCTGGAGGATTTTATTTATCCTGAAATATGTATATCTGGTAACTCTAAGCTCTATATACCTGGCCTCCTTGGAACATAATTTCATTCATCATCCAATATGACATAAGGTTGCAGGTTTTCATTTATCCCTAAAGATGAATGTCTGGGAACTCTAAGCTCTATGAACCCTGGACTCATTTGAACATCATTCCATTCATCGTCCGATATGACTTAACGTTGGATGTGTTTCCTTATCCTGAAAGATGAATGTCTGTTAACTCCAAGCTCTATGAACCCTGGACTCATTTGAACATCATTTCATCATGTGATATGACCTAGCGTTGAAGGTGCTCCCTTATCCTGAACGATGAATGTCTGGGAACTCTAAGCTCTATGGACTCTGAGTGTCATTTCATTCTTTGTCGGATGTGACGTAACCTTAGAGCACATTAATTACAAAAATGAAATTAAGTGGTTTAACATGCAAGAAATTGAAATAGATATAATTAAATCATATTTGGGTTAACCATCCTTGCATTATAGAAATTCAACTTCAGAAAGCCTACGTCAGTTGGCGTTGCAGTATAACACAACAGCCATCTTTAAATTCTTAAGTGCAAAAGATCGTCTGTTTTCTGACAGCACGTTAAACACACCAACGCGTGTCATGGGTGCATACTTGAAACGAGTGAAATATTGTGCAGAAAAATAACTATATTTATAGAGTGTTTTATTGTGTGTGTAATTTATGTCCTCCAACGTAAGGAAAGGTGAATGATAGGCGTGAAATGATGCTTAAATGAGTCCGAGGTCCAAGTAGCTTAAAGTTACCCGACATTCATCTGTCAGGATAAGCGAAAACCCTAGGTAAAACACCTTATCCAGGTAACTCACCCTTACCGAGATTCGAACTCGGGACCTCTTGAACATGAAGCAGACTTGCTAGGTCCTCTGTTGATGCTAATGACTTGAACATAATAGAAAGGATCCTTTCATCTGTTTCCTGCTGTAGGTGGTCTTAAGAGAGCATATTACTTTAAAGAAATTCGAATTTATGCTAAATTCTGCTAAACAGGAAAAAGATGGTCAAAAGAAATTAAAGTTGCAAAAATAAAAATGAAGTTAAACGAAGCAAAAAAGCTATAAAAAGGACCTTGAAAGCAAAACATAATTTAAAAGGCAGAAAGAACAAATAAAAGTTCTAAAAAAGTACCTTTAAATACAAAAATAGCTGAACAGGTAAAAAGGACAAATAAAGTATTCCATTTTCTGGACTATACTGACTATATATATATATATATTGATTTTTCCTCAACGTCCTAGCTTTAATGGAAATTAATTGTTCTTTCACACTGGTCGTGTGTAGGCTAAAGTATGCAAAGCTAGAGTCAGACTGAAAAATTCAATGTCATAGCCGGGATTTGAGCCACGTATCTTCTGGTCTCCGTCCAGCCGCTCTAACCAATTGAACTACTATGGCCAACGTGCCGACTTGACCTTCAATTATCCAACAAGAGTCAGTTGGAGAATTTAATGTCATGTCGGCTCGTTGGTCATAGTAGCTCAATTGGTTAGAGCGGCTGGACGGAGATCAGAAGATACGTGGTTCAAATCCCGGCTATTTCACTGAATTTTTCAGTCTGACTCTACCTTTCCATTCCTAGCTTTAGTTATCATCAACGACCCTGCTGTTTCAATCAGTATTGTCTTAGCCTACGAAATGGATTATTACCGTAGTATTACCTACATAAGTGAAACTGTTTCCTACCAACTTTTGAATACATAATAATTTATATAATTGCTTCTTCATAATGTTAAACACGAAATGTTTGTAAGACTTTTTCCAAAAAGTAAGAAATTGAGTTTCTGAGGAGGTGAGCTTACTAAAACAAGCAGTACCTCTCTCTGTATACTCAATCTTGAAACTCCTCCCTTAAATTTACGATAAATTAAACCTTGCCAATTTTCATTACTTACAGGTTAGGGGGAACCTTTTCCAAAGGACTATTCTTCCCTCTTTAAAGTACTCTCTGATGCATAAAACGTTACTAATGAGCGGTAAGGTAGCTCTAAACTCTTCACATAAACGACACACTCCATGTTTTAATAACAGCTGCCCCCCCCCCCCCGCCCTCCAAGTGTTCTTATTGCTACTTTACGAGCAAACTTGTCGGGGACTGTATGCCAGGCCTTTATTGCTTCGTACATAAGATTTGAGCTGCTGTGTTTACATTATGTCTATATTTGGTGTTTCTGGTCGATAGAAAATACATCACAGACCTAATATCATCACATGGAAATCGTTAAATAGAAAATATTTAATGACAAAATATTTGTATATCTTGAATTGTCTGTGAAAAGCCACTGAAGTCTTTGAATAATTTTGTATAACGCGTAAACAATACGAGATTCAAAAATTACAGTACGAAATATCCAAGTAGGTTATGTAAAGTACACATATTATTTCAAATAGCTTTTTGGCGTTAGTCATTTCTGAAATGTCCGTTGCTATAGGTGTGAATTTTCAAATACAAATACTGACACCGCTCACTTGTCATGGAAATATAAAATTTCAAGTAGCAAATTTTAGTTTCAGCTAATAAGTGCTCGCTTTAAATCATTTAACTTCAGTTTCCGTTATCCTTACCTACAAGGAAATGTAATAAAACAATTTTAGAAACTTCATTTTGATTAACATGATTTAGATTGTAAAATAAGCTTTTGCAAGAATAGTAGGTAAAAGATTTAGTGAAAAAGTCATATGTGTGTAATATTATAGATCTTTATAACGTCAAAATTGGAGACATTTGTGGGTTTGATCTAAAGGTTTATCATTAATCGAATTAAGATATCAACTATTTGAACTGGCGTCTGCTATGGTTATCCACATATATTTCTTGAGTTGAAAAGAACATCACGAAGAGCAACACAAAGGTTTGATAAGTTATAGTGTTTCAGTTCATGAAACTCGACAAAATGAATACCAAGTTGAACAGTGGCTGCTGAAAACAAACATTTCTTTCCCTTCCGGCAGATATAATTCCACAGAATCCTTCACTTCTGGATACATGCCATAGGAATGGGGTTGGCAATCGTCATGGACTTAATTCTGGTGATTTATATGAAATCACTTTGCTTAACAAGCAAGACCGAAAATAAGAACTCGTGAAATGAAGCATTTTATTTGGCTAGAGCAAATGTGATATACGACATCAGAAATTTTGTGCCGAATAGCTATTCGAATATTACACTATACCGGGTGTTCATAAAGTCACTATTGTCGGATAGAGAAGAAAAACGAAAGCAACTACTTCTATTGGCCATCAAAAATATTTAATCTCTGTGTACTTATTCAGTACTATTTGTGTCTCTACAAAGCTAAAATCCCACAAGTGTTTCAGGTACAAAGTATATATATATATCCATACTTAACTAATAATTGTTATTTAAAACATCATATATTTTGTGTAATAATTGGAAATGGAAAACGGTGACATTAGCACTTTGAAGTAGTGTCTCAGTATTCTGAGAATTAGCCAGGGATTCTACATACATTTGGCAACAAGAAGCTAAAGGGACAGAAAAGTTTATGGAAGGCTATGGATATGTTAGTATTGCAAATAAAGACCTAAACCCGGAGGTGAGGCGGACCTCTTTTACTCCTCCAATGTTGAGTTATATCGGAAGACGAATGAAATGGATAAAATGATGTTCAAATGGGCTCAGGATCCAAGGAGGTTATATTTAACCGACATTCCTCGTTAAGGAGGAGGGAAAACCGGAGGAAACCCTTATCCAAATAACTCACCCTGACCGAGATTCGAACTCGGGACCTCTTGAGCGTAAGATAGACACGCTCCATCACGCTACTATCTTCTGCCACGGCCATGAGGCGGAGTGAGCTAAAAGAGCCTGTGTCAACAAGTCGTTCTTTGATTCAGCTACAGGTCAGCATTTGCACTCAGTTCCCACTTTTCACGTATTCAGTTCACTTGATTTCCAGTGATGCAAATGTGTAAGTGTTGCTGCATCATCTAGCTAGCGATAAAAGAGGTGTAAATAATTACGGCAGTATGAAACTGTTTATTCGTGTAATGCAGAAAGAACTTTGCTTGCTGTAAACCAATTTCAGAGGTAAAATGTAATGATAAGTGTGATTACTACAAAATCATTGTATTACTCACTGACCACGAGTTAGCCCAGGATAAAGTACAGCACAATGTTCTACGCAGCTTCCACTACACTCGCAGAGTATGGTCTTCTAGCACCACCAAATATTTAATTTTGTTTAACATACCATACGTTTAAAATATTCACATGAAAAGTGTACACCTTAAATTTATGCAAATAGCTATGAATTCTTTACGAATTGGTATAAATGCTAAATCATAGATCAAATTCTACTACACTAAAGATGGAATCACACTAAAGGCCACAATTTCTATTTTTTCGAATTGAAAGTCGCTATTTTTTCTCCTGTTCTTGTAAGGAGCATGGTGTTCTTAAGCCAGCCAATAGTGATCTACTTTCTAAAAATTTTACTATCAATTTATTCTACTGTTATACCTACAAAGATATAGGAAAATGTCTAATCAAAGTTTAACTCTATTAAGAAGTAAATAGAATAATTTTTAAAAGAATGTTTATCAAAGTAATGGGTAGAGAAAGTCATGTAAAGTAATACATGATAATCCTTTCTTATATTTATGGTTTGTAATTGAAGTTATTAAATTGTAACTTATGCAAAATGCTGTACTAAGGAATTTGTTTACATTCGTGAAATATTCATATCTAGCAAAAGTTCAACAATATAAAGAAAAAACTGTTATAGATATTTAGTTGAGATGTGTGATACTCAGATGTATTTTGTTTTTTCCCCAAGTCCAACGAGAAATTTATCATTTATTTGGTGAAAGTATGTTTTCCCTGATGGTTATGATCATTTATGTTAATCTAAGTTTGTCGGAATCTGTTTCCGATTTCTGCCCCTGCTGGAGATGAGAGTGAACGATCTAGATGGAGAAGTTAGGGACACAGGCAAGTTTGGAGAAGGGAGTTTTAGTTAGTTGGATTGACAAGTGCCACGAGAGGGAGAAATCACAAGGAATTGGAAAAGTTGGTGGAAGGTGGTGGCAGCGTGGCAGAGAAAATCTCGATAAACTGATGTAGGTACTTCCGGCGCGCTTTAATGGCGAGCGAAAAGATGCGGATGACGTTGTACTCGTTTCGGATTACTATGTTTACATCAGCAGATTTGAAAAGATAAATAACGCGCGATTTGAAACTCTTGCGCTAAGATATGGCTTCAAAGGTTCGTTTTTGAGGGGGATAAAAAATACTACGACAGAAAAACTGGGAAGAGATTCTCGTTCGTTGTAGAGAAGACAACCATGTAAGGGCAGTTCTCTGATAGAAAAACTCTGGTCCTCCAGGTTGGGTGTTGGGCAGACCGTTAGTACGGTACTTCGGTAAAAAAAATTTATTACTCAGAAGGATAAACAAAGAAAAAACAGGAAGGAAAACCTTGATGATAACCAGGTTTTTGGAAGGTTTTGGATTGGACAATAGCTACATGATTATGGAAAAGAACAGGAATTCAGTGAGCCATTATGCTTATTGCTTTCGGATTATGAAAAAAGCATATGATCAGGTGAATCGTGGAAATTTATGGGAGATACTATATGATTACAAGATGAAACATGAAATCTTTGCCCAGCAACACTAATGTACATGCGAAAAGCACCACAGGTCTTTTTGAATGAATTTCCCTTAGATATACGTTTTTGTACCAGAAAGTTTTGTAGAAATTTTAGTGTCTCGTAACCAGTATTTTTCATTGATACCTTGCTGAGTTTCTCAAAGGCTGTTTTAGCAATACTGTGAATCTCTGAAGACAACGTTACTGAAATTTTATATATCAAAGAAACTGAATGCTGCAAGGTTTTATTTCGAGCTTCCAACTGTGTTATAATAGCAGGTATTTTGGAGAAGCGGTTATGGATGTACTCTATCTTATCTTGAATGCCAATATTAGCAAAACATTCTTGTACTGTGGCGATGTTGCTTTATCTTAGGCATCTAAGGAGTACAACACTCTTTTATTTCATTGAAATGTTCTGCGTAGAATGACAAACTTTGACCAAGAGCTCGATCGAGTTAAAACTGGCTGAGGAGGTAAAGACAAATTTGGAAGGACTTCATGAATCTTTTTAACTCTAATCGGCGACAGTACACATTCTTTACGCTAGAGACAAGAATATACAAAATTTTTAATATGGGCTCCTGGCTCTTTCGGCCAGACGATGATGGCTAGCAGTGAAAATTTACTTTTAAATTAATATGATTTGGATAAATAAGTTATTTTAATTAAAATGCATAAAATAAGCAAGCAAACGCCATATTTCAGCATAACATCATTTATAAGCATTTTGCTTAGAAATCCGGACTCTGATAATCATGCTCTCTATTATATCGAACCTCCTGGATCAGCCAACCTCTGCCAATTGGACCTTCCGCGAGTTTGATGAATCTGTAAGAATGGTATACAGAAAAATGGGCAAGGAGGATCACGCAGATGTAACTTTTTTCATTATGTGTACTACATATTGAAGTATTTTATTCGAGATTTCACTAGAAATACTTCTTTTGGAGATTTTCTAAATAAAAACAGCATTTTTATAAATCGACTATGTGTGTATTAAACAGTATAACTAAAAAACGAAAGTGTCGATTTAATATCAAACTTGACACTTAAGTTTAGCATCCTCTAAGGATGTGAGCCGAAATTTTTTGACAAAATCATCTCGGACTACCGTTTTTGTCAAAAACAGGTAATACTTTTATTACAATGCCATAGGTATGTTTAAGATATTTTCATGAAAAATGCCTTGAATTTTCTGGGAATGTTCTCAGATGCTCTCTTCATTCTGACTTTTTCATAATTGGTAAGGATCTCCTTAAGATACACAATCCAATCAAATGCATTTTTAAGCAGTGAAACATTTCTAGGGCGTTTGTTATTATTTGCTTTAATTTTCCAATATTTACATTTTTCTCTAAAGATAAAACGGAAGTTTATGGCCATCATATGACGACCATCTGTTAAAATATTTGACTATTGCTAAGGGTCTACTACATTTCTATATTTTCCTTGCATCTATAAGAAAATTAGCAATTAGATAATCTCTAGAAATATTTATTCAGGAATAAGTGTAACAATAGTTGTACAAGAACAGAGAAAGTTTTTTGAGTACAATGAATTAGATTTTTTTTAATATCAGCACCTTGTTATGTTATTTTCTGATTGGAAGAAGTTAGTACACAGCTGGTACTGCGTAGTCACGTGTATCTTACTTGTGTAGCGGATACAGGTAACGTAACATAACTAACACAAGCTGTGGGTGGAAACCCCGATATCCGTTTCCTCTCCAGACCCAATCAATACTTGAAGCCGTTATTTTTTCGCAAACCAGGCCTGACTCTGAAGTGGTTATGCTGCTGACAAAGAACTAACCATTGGAACTGACTGACCCATCGACGTCAATAACGGAAAGTGGCCGGGGGAAATGAAAGAAGAATGTGCGGTTCACTGAAGCCACATTTGAATGTTTTCCTCATCGTCAATACCACCGTAGTAAAAGGTTAGAGGTCAGGGGAAAAGTTTGTGTCCGATGAGAAATGTGTTTCTGTCAATTTGATGACATGTCCATCGTAAGTCACTTGCGTGAAATTGGGTAGGCGACTACTGTCAGTAACTTACGTCTGCAGTTTAAAATATATCTCGTGTTCTACTTCACATGAGTTTCACTACGCCTTTTTTAAACAAACTGTTCATAGAAAAGCCCATTCTTCTATATATATTACTCGACATAAATATTTGCAGAAATGGCTTTGTTTCACATTTCCTTGTAGGGCAGTCAAATATTTTAACATCTGGTCGCTATGTGATGACTTTGAAATTTCTTTTTAAAAAAATTAACGTCCTAGAAGATATCTAACCACGAATAAAATGGATGGAATGAAGCTCAAATGAGTCCAGGGTCAATACACCTTACTACTTTGTATGTATGTACTTAGAACAGGAAAATTTTATGGAGATAGATTACTTTAGTAACACCTAAGTGGTTAGCATTCTAGCTTTTCATTTAGAGTTTCGGGTTTGATTCCCTGGTGAGGCGGGAGTATATTTTTTCAATTAGAATCATTCACTATTGTCTATTGAACCTGGAAGGATTAATACAGAAATGAATGCTAGAGTATTTTAATATTGAGTACAAACAATAAATAAAAAGTTAGATTCCTATAGTGTCACAATCTTTATTTCTAAAGTCAATGCTCCCTATACGACAATAGAAGTCATAGAATAAAATAAACTAAAATAATAATGAACGAAAGATGTAATATATTATGTGTGTGCTGCATTTTTCTTAATTCAATCTACTAACTCAGAATAAATGATAAAAAAAAATCTTATTATCTTAATTTTGTTTTCGGTTTTCCTAATCCTGCGACGTTAAGTTTTCATTCGGTCAACCTTGTGAGTTAATGCCTGTACTTTCCTGTTCATGTACGAGAATTGGGTATAAACGCTGAAGGTAGGAGAGGCTCTGGCATTAATCCGTAGCCGCCAGGGATGCCCTGAAGTTTGTGCCGAAGGAAGAGTGAGTGCGTCATAAGCCAAAGTGACGTCAGAAATCCGGCAAGAGAGCGAGCGTGTGTTGGACCGAGATACACATAAATAAACAGAGGGAAAGTGGCGGACCAAGTTTCCAGAGGATGAAAGGCGTTTGGTCGGCTTACCGAAAGAAATGGGAACAGATGGATAAGACCAACCTCCCTACAAAGTAGCTTATAGATTTTCTTCTCGTTTGGCCGGGATTTGTTGGTGGGAAATGTCTGGACACTGATGCCTTCCAAAACATTTTCTTCCCTCAGCTAGACACGTCATACGCATTAAAATGTACACACTGTTTTGCTTTTATACTGTTGTAAAGGTTGGTCAAGAACCGGAAGGTCTATCGTTCAAATCCTGCCAGTAGTATTACAACAAAGTATATAATGAAACTATCTGTGCAATGGCGTCACATTCAAGAGCTCCCGAGTTTGATTCTCGGTCAGGGTGAGTTATCTGGATAAGGTACGGGGTGCGTTCGAGTTGTAACACCAATTTTTTTCAGTACTGGGATCAGATAGGAAATTTTGTCCTTTTTTAAAAATAACACGTGGACTCTTTTGGATGTGTGACAGATATGGCAGCACTGTACAGTGCATACAACTACTGACAGTGAGGAGAGTTAGGGCTGCTTTTGATACTTAAAATGGCGACGTTTTCATTGCAAGAACAGCGTGTAATCATTCGTTTTCTACATATTCGTGCTGTGGCAACTATTGAAATTCATCCCAGTTGAGTGAGGAATGCGGTGATTGTACTCTGGATATGTCTAATGTGCGTTCCTGGGTGCGACAGTTCAATGAAGGTGGAACATCGTGTGACAACAAACCAAGACAGTCACGACCTCGCACCAGCCGGTCTGACGACATGATCCAGCGAGTGGAGAACGTTGTTTTGGAGGATCGCCGATTGAGCATTTTCAGACCTTCATGCAGGATTGTGTGCACAGATCCCACGGAAATGCCAATTTTGAAGGTGATGTCTGCAACTGTCTTGTTTTGTTCTCACACGATGCTCTACCGAATTATTACACGCTGTTATTGTAATGAAAACGTCGCCATTTTAAATACCAAAAGCAGTCCTAACTCTCGTCGCTGCCACTAGAGTTCTATGTACTGTACAGTGCTGCCATCTCTCACGCATTCACAAAGGGTCCACATATGTTTTAAAAAAGAACAGAAGATCCTGAAAAAATAGGTGTTATAATTTGAACGCACCTCGTATTTTCCCGGGTTTTCTCTTATCTTAAAGGATGAATGCCTGGTAACTATAAGCTTCATGGACCATGTGCTCATTTGAGTATCATTCCTTGCATATCGTCCGATATGGCAACGTTGGAGGACATTGAATGAAAAAAGTATTCTAATTAGCATAAAGTGGAGAATAAGTAGAAACATAAGAAAGTCATGTGAAAGTAACATGTCAGATCTTTCTTTGTTTCGGTTGTTCCTTTAGTATATAATATTTGATAAAAATTAAAAACACTTCACAGTCTATTTATTCAAGGTGACGTATACTTTTTTCGTGTCAATATCTGAAATATAAAAGTATAATTAAAACTGGGGATGAGTCCTAGATGCGTCGATACTCACGATACTTGCATGGTATCGACATGGAACGATACGTCAGAAAATTTGCTCGATACTTTTTCGATGCTTCGGTGATGATTGTGTAATTGGTTTGAATCACAAGTAGAACATTGAAAGTAATATTATGCAAGAAAATAATCGTGTGAAATGCTATTTAGCACATCAAGGACTAGCATGTCACAGAAAAATAAGTAGAGTTGACACTGAAAGAGGGAAAATGCAAGTATTTTTAAGAAAAACTTACAAAAGTGGAATATTTGCTTTTATGTGTATCATAGTGTATCATAGTCACACTTGGTCCGCACAAACTTGCTATTTCCGGTGGGCCAACGATTTTTTGTATTCATAAACCGGGGTTATTGATAGTCCGGGGACCAAACTCGTTGGTCCGGCTCAAATTTTGGTCCGCCTCCGAGGGGTAGATTAAAGGCGGACTATTTTTGCAACATGGACGACAAGGAAGTGATGCATGCAGCTGTGGTGTGTAGAATTCGTGAAATAAGACGACGGAGGAATGCTTATATACCAAAATAGAAATTATTGTGAAGTACGACGACCTAAACTTCAAAAGCAGATACAGGTTTAGTAAAGCGAACGCCAGAATGATTCGTCCTAACCTGTACGTCAGGGAAGATAACCGAGGCCTGAGTATTTCAATTGACACTCAAATCCTAACAGCACTTCGGTATTATGCAAGAGGAGGGTATTAAGACAACACTGTTGACCTGCACGATATTAGTCAGGCATCAGTAAGCCACATTATCAGCAAACTCGTTATAAATTTCCCTTCTACATGACCTAGGTCTTCCGCTTTACTTACTTAACTTGATTACTAGCTATCTTCAGGAACGCCAATTTTCTGTACGTCTTGGTTCAACGCATTCCTCACCCCGTACTATTTTAGCCGGCATGCCCCAGGGTAGCGTCCTTGCGCCTCTGCTTTACAGTCTATATACTGCTGACATGCCTGAACTTCCTGCAACAAGTACCGCACTGTTTGCTGACGAGTGAGTGTGTGGTGTTTAAGGGCCCGTCGACAACAAGGTCATTTGGGCCCTACAGTCATCTTTACCTCGCACTTCTCTATTGAGACTGCCGTTGCAACCCTACAATCTTCCCTGGACATTTTCCTGCACTGATTATCTCGCTGGCGTATCGCACTTAATCCAAGCAAATGTCTTCTTAAGCATTTCACCTTGCGCAGACGTGCTGCTCCGGCAAATATACGACTCTATAACACTGAAGTCCCCTGTTTACCTTCTGATTGTACAGTAAAATATCTTGGCGTCCATCTTGATCGTCGACTGACATGGAGTACACATATCAAAAGCAAACTAAATGAAGCCTATGCTCGTCTTCACAAGTTGTATCCCATTCTCAACCGCAAATCCTCTTTACGTGTTGAATGTACGCTGCTACTATACAAGAGTATTCTACGACCACTTCTATATGCCAGTCCTGTATGGGAATGTGCTTCACCTACTCCAGGTGTTTCAAAACAGAATATTACGATTGTCTGTGAACGCCCCGTGGTACATCCGGAATGCACAGCTGCATAGAGAATTGGACATAGTATTAATGAGTACATCTCTACAACGACAAGCAGATTCTTTGTCCACCTTCCTTATGTATCAGGTGCTTTATTCTTCGAACTGGGACGTCGCCTTGATGCTGCACCAAGACTGAAGGCACGCTTGCTACAGGACATTTTATTTCTATAATGTTTATTTATTCTTTAATGATGAAGTTATTTAATTTATACTCACACTAATCAGACCAGTTTGCTTGAGGACTTTAATATGGGTATCCTCTATCCCTGTATACTTTAATTTTATTATGTATATGATGTATATAGCTCCACAATTTGTATAGCACTAACTGTGCTGAGCAATTGAAATAAAAAGTTCAACAAAAAAAAAAAATCCCTCCATGCTACCTCTTTTCTCATATTTGTATTCGTTGACACGGATTTATTTTTTATAATGTTCATTCTTTTTTGGACTAGAGAAAACATTGGTCTCCTCTGACCAATTGATACCACGCTTCTTCATATTATCCATATTCACAGCACACCAAACTTTGTTACCCAACCTCAAACAGTAGTAGCAAATCTAAGAATTATTAAGAAACAGCTGTGAAACTTCCACAGAGATTTATAAACTTGTAGGTAGACTGTGGTTTGTTTAGCACTCTATGGGATTCGCGCATGCGCAGAACAACCGTTTTACGTGTGTAACATTTGCTTCGTGCTAGTCCACGGCTTTACTTGGTCCGAGGCTTTTTATCGTCTATGGATACCAAAAAGTTAGACCGCCTTTGGTCCAGACCAAGTTAGTCGCAAGATAGTCTAGACCAAAGTGATAACAATGAATAGGTATGGCTGCAGAGTTTAAAAATAAGAACACTGGTGGTTTTAGTTTCGTCTCATTAAATATGTTGTCTACTTTTTTAATTTTATTGGTATTACACATTTCTCCCAACATTTTTGTATTGAAGCGATGCAGATATGACGGTATTTAGTGTCGAAGTGTCAGGTATCGTGGAAAATTTCGTGTATCGGTTTTGAGAATTGAGTATCCACAAATCCCAATTATAACCACTATTAAAAAAATTAGCCATAACAATGTTGAGAAAATCTTAGCTATAATTCATGAAAGATACTGGTTTTAAAATAGGAAAATTGCTTCCAAACGTACCTAACCTAAGTTTTGTCTTAGCAAACCACAAAACTGGAAGCCTCAATGTCAAAATTTGTGGCCACGAAATTAGGTAGATATAATATGAGGTTGAAGAAAACATTTCTAAATAACTGTTGCAGAAGTGATGAACAGACCTGACTTCAAAAGGAACTTGTGCGTGAAGAAAACATTGCTATACCAGAATCTCACAGCTGAAACAAAAGACGTGCTCCCGCCCGCCCTCCCCAAGAGACATGGGATTACTTAGAAACTAATAGCATTTCTTTGCTAAAGAAGCAAAGATCTCATGAAGCAATTTTCCAGCGGATGAGGGGAGGGGGAGAGAACTGCACAAAAGGAGAAGCATTTTACTCCCTTTTTTAATAGCCCGAAGCTTAAATACCGGGCTTAATAATCTCCTCACACCAGCCACACTTTTTAATATTCCTTTCTTTCTTTAGTCACGTCCGACTATACCTTCTTCTTCTTCTCATTCCTCGCTCCCTGCTTTTGTTTTATTTTTCTGCTCGTGTATAAAATTAATTAAATGGTATTAATGGCGCGCGTGCCGGCGTGTGTGTTACTGCCGCAGTCGAGTACACCTGCTCCCCACCAATAACTTTTCAAAAAGATGCATAAACTCCTGTCGTTAAGGCAGCGCCGGCATTTGTTCGATGATGCAGAACCCTTGTGTTTTAACGATCGTAGTTCCCAGAGCAAATCACGACCCTTTTACTTCTCAAGCAATCACCACATAACGCTGTAGACGTTACGTAAGACTTTGATCAGAGGGTGTACTGTACAATTGAACCTCACTTACATTCTTCGTCTTAATTACGTCCTCCAACATTAAGTCATATCGGACGATGAATGAAGTGATGGTCATATGAGTCCAGGGTACATAGAGCTGATAGGTACCTGACATTCATCTTTCAGGATAAGGGAAAACCTCCAACGTTGTCATATCGGACGAAGAATGAAATGATGTTAAAATGAGTCCAGGGTACATAGAGCTGAGAGGTGCCTGACATTCATCTTTTAGGATAAGGGAAAACCTCCAACGTTAAGTCATATCGGACGAAGAATGAAATGATGTTAAAATGAGTCCAGGGTACATAGAGCTTGGAGTTACCAGACATTCATCTTTCAGGATAAGGGAAAACCTCCAACGTTAAGTCACACCGGACGAAGAATGCAAGGATGTTAAAATGAGTCCACGGTACATAGAGCTGATAGGTACCTGACATTCATCTTTCAGGATAAGGGAAAACCTCCAACGTTAAGTCAAATCGGACGATGAATGAAATGATGCTAAAATGAGTCCAGGATACATAGAGCTCAGAAGTACCTGACATTTATCTTTGAGGATAAGGGAAAACCTCCTCCTTATATCGGACGATGAATGAAATGATGTTAAAATGAGTTCAGGATACATAGAGCTGAAAGGTACCTGATATTCATCTTTCAGGATAAGGGAAAACCTCCAGCGTTAAGTTATATCGGACGAAGAATGAAATGATGTTAAAATGAGTCCAGGTTACACAGAGCTGAGAGGTACCTGGCATTTATCTTTCAGGATTAGTGAAAACCTCCAACGTTAAGGATATGTATGACTGAAATATGATGAACATTTTTTAAAAAATCACCGTTTCCTCTTTTTAGTCTATAAAATAGTCTAATTCTTCCTGAATCCAAAGAATACTTACAAAGCATCCGAAAACCATTTTTAAGTGTTCTAATCTATTTTGAAAGTTACGTGAATGATAGCGTTAGATATGAATTCTAATTCTTTATCCTTGTTTTTTCGCTATTGAAAATTTCATCATTTTTCATCATTTAAAATGCTCCTTGCATCGCAGTTTTAGTGTTAGATGAATGAAATTTGCTACACACGTTCATACAGACACAGTGCATAGAAATTGCCCTGGGTTTTATTATGCGGTGCATTTAAGCACACTTTCTTTACTTCAAAACACAAAAAAAAAATCAAATTTTGGGCAAAAGGGCCATATTCATAGCTGTAAAAATTACTGGCACCTGAAGTTATTGAGACACAGAGAAACCTAGGGCAAATCCAAAAAAATGGATTACTTGGGAACCTGTTGTTAAAATGTTAGATAAAAAATTAAGTTACTTTGTCGCAAAGGACTTTTTAGGTGACGTAACCAAAAAATGACCATATTTTCCAAACTATCACAGCGAAATTGACACAATTTGGGCTGTATATGTGCACTAAGATACATCTCTGGTGTAACTCTTAAAAAGCTGGCGTTATTAGTTCAGGATTTCAAATTTTCAGTCATAGGTATCCTGTCATATCGGACGATGAATGAAATGATGTTAAAATTAAGTCCAGGGTTCATAGAATTAGTACCCTGAGTTCATAGCTGTTCACACCTGCCGACACTTCTACCCTCAAAGAGACCACTAGATGGGAGATGGTGTGAAAAGATAATGCAGGTGAAATGGAGCGGCAGGAAATTTGGAGGATGTAATTAACCTTCGCCTGGCGACCCCGAAATCCCCCGAAAAAGCCCAAGGGTCTGTAAGGCTGACCACTGTAATCGAACCCAGACTTCCCGAATCCGGTCCACGGACGAACCCGCTTGAACGTGTGGGTATTTTGTTTAAGTTATACGCATATTATGCAAGGCTTCAGTATACAGTGTCCTTACACGCACAGCAGAAAACTGTATCTACGTTGGATGAGGTATCTATACTTTGGCAACGTATTATTGCTCCGCATATATTAAAAGTACGGTCTAACCTCTCTTAGCTTGTGTCTGCTGATAATTACCAAGAATTTAGCATAAATAATGAAAATATCCAGATTGCATAACGCAATTCAAGCTGTATAAATTATACAACGATTTATCTTTGCAAAGCCTAAATAATGACAGAAGCTCTGTGATTAGTGTATATAGATTAGTGTACAACCTTGTCGAAAAATAAAAAGACACCTATTCTATGAAATAAGTAAATGGTAACATGAGCTTCAAAATGTACCAAATTATTGAGAATTAAGATGACTATTCCAGAAAGTTAAATATTTAGGAGTACATATTACTAGAACAAAATAATAATCTTCAGTAAAATAATAGAATAATGACTTAAAGAGCTCAGGCTACTCTTCAGTACTGTTTCTATTTCTATTCGCTTTCTACGCAGGCCGTTCTTGCATTGCAAGACTACTCACACTACAAGCAGACATATTCCTTCTGCTTCCCCTCTTCACTCAGACGTAAAAGAATGTAAATACCTTAAACATTAGTGCCATATTTGAAGAAATAAGATGTATGGAAACGTTTTCTTGATAGTCTTTAATTTGAGGTCTCTGTGTTTTTAGTTATATTTACTCTCCTCCTTGAACCTCTCTCTCTCTTTCTCTGTCTCTCACACAAACACCACATAGAGGTCGATGGTAGAGAGGTTAATTGGTAGGTATTAAATAAAATTTTACAGCTAAAGTATTTAGATTTTATAATGAAAGTATTTGTACTGAATGCATTAGGATATAAGAAAAGTTGAAGAATGCAAAAGAAATAAACAAACAGTGTTTTGGTGCCAGTCTATGTTCGTTCATTGTAAGTACCAGTACAGTAAAGTGTGAAAGGCGCAGAAATGCTGATAACGTAAACATGTAGTAATCCTGCTGACCTTTCGACCGGACAAGCGAACGCACCGAAACGCTATGTTAGGTATTAATCTCAAGTAGCACGTACTCTGGATTACCATTTAATATTACTGGGGGCGAGCTGGAACCTCTTTGATGTGCCCACATGACAGGCATTCTCTCTAGCTAGAAGAGCCTTTCACAACCCATTAACTGTCTATTGCAGCACTTGTACCATTTCTGTATCGTTTTAATTACCCTCGAGGAGAATCTTCCTTTGATTCACTTGTGGTTTTACATAGCCTGCGGACTTCTACTCAGAAATCACTTGAACCTCTGATACTTTGCAAGTTGCAGACAGTTTAGCTGACCCAACACTGGACACGGGTTCGATATTTAAAGCAAATTGCCTTATGCTGGACTTCCAGGTAAAGCAGATGTTGAAAGTTAGTGCTTTGTGCATATCAGTACACTCCTTTGCGAACATTTTGTTCAGTGAAATGACAAGCAGTGTGCTATTTTGGTAGAACATTATAAACTCCTACAAAATCTGGGAGAGATGAGGATACATAAATTTCTGTACTAGAGACAGATAGAATGTATTGGTTCTGAACCTTTTTAAGTTAGTGAAACATTCTGAGCATTTTAATATGCTGGTGTGTTAAAAATGCCATCTTTATCCTTTGTTGAAACAATAATAGAGCTAGGACAAGCCAAAATTTAAGCAAAATGTTGAATAAATAAAAAAAGAATATTTCCAAGGTAGTTTATTTTGGGACTTGGGATTTTAATTTTTGCATCCACTCTTTTTGGAAACATTTTATATTTAAGCCTTATTTATTCTTGAATCTCTTGGAACCTTTTCCTTTAAAAAATATATTCGGGAGATCTGAAATTACGCATTTCTATTGAAATATCAGTATCAAACTTTTTGATAAAATACGAGGGAGTACGAGCGAGCGAGCGAGAGAGAGAGAGAGAGAGAGAGAGAGAGAGAGAGAGAGAGAGAGAGAGAGAGAGAGAGAGAGAGAGAGAGAGAGAGAGAGAGAGATCACTATAACCCAAAACGTAAAGAATGGTTTGTCCAAATTTTGCATTTAAGTAGAGGATTATAATGCACATCATGTTATCGTTTATATTTCGGTAATTGCTTTCGATTAAAATGTGACCTTGTTTAGAATGACGGATGGGCTGTGAAGTCACTGTTATTATAAATGAACTTTTCATGGCTAAGAAACCAAAATAGGTAGACATAAAATATTCCCCGGAAATGTGTACATCTCTTAAATATATTTTATATAGAAAAATAACTACGGTATGGCATTCCCATAGTTATTTTACTTTTTATTTAATATTTTTAATTTTCTTTACCACTATCTTCTGAATCCGAAGAAAAACGCAGACGGAGTAGGCAGAAAACAACGTAACTGTAAACATAAGTGTTGGATAAAAGGAAAATTTTCCAGAAGAGCTCGACACCTTAGTACCATTTGCATAGATCATATTTGGAAAACGATTAGGTTCTCAAGAATGTCTCCTCCGATTTTAACCAACATAATACATGTTGAAGACTTTACACGATTAATAATACGTATTAGACAATTTTTTTTAACAAATGTGTGGAATGCTCTTCAGCCCGAAAGAATTTTCAAGAGATAAAAGCTTTAAAAAATGTAGATGTTACTTGAAATCTCAAGTTCCTAATATACTTTCTGAAGTGCTGGGTTGCCATTATTTTATTTGTGGTGATATATGGAATGTCAAAGACAGCACATAGCCAAACGCTTCCAGAAGATTTGATTATGTATATTTATGTAATTAAAAGTGTAATAGAGCCATTTCAGCAAACATTGTCACGATTAACACAAAATAGATAAAACAAATTATATTATTGGGTTGAAAAAGTCATGTGCTGCAGTGATGTATGAACACCTTCAGAAAAAGTTTATTGCGTTTATTACAATCAAGAAAACTTAAATAAGAAAAATAAGTATTTATGTAAGCAACTTGTCCAAACTGGGTTTAAATTCAGCTAAGAAAATGTATTGTAAATTTAGGAGCTAAATTTTCCTAAAAGATGTAAAGTAATATTTAAAGATTCAAGTACATATACGATATTTTAAATTTATATTCCATGCATCTCTTCAGTTTTCAAGAAGGCCTTTGTGTGAACACCATGCCACAAATATGTATTTTAAAATACTTTCTCTTTGTGTTCGACAGTGGAATAAAATGAATAAATATATCCCCTCGATGCAGAGTAAACGCCCGGCACGACGTGGATCTGTTGTGCCAAATAACAAACAAATAAATATGTAAATTAATTCTGCATTGAAGTGTATACGTGCTTGCTACAAAGGCAATTAACAAATACTAAAAGTAACATCTCAATTAAGTACCAATTAAAAGCAGGTTGTATAGAAACATAATTCATGTCATGTTTGCCTTTGAAGTTTCGTGCCGCAGTGAATTATGGG
The DNA here is from genome assembly GCA_030765055.1 of Mantis religiosa. Taxonomy (NCBI): domain Eukaryota; kingdom Metazoa; phylum Arthropoda; class Insecta; order Mantodea; family Mantidae; genus Mantis; species Mantis religiosa. The sequence continues at coordinate 150,790,559 of CM060949.1, read as the reverse complement.
AGGATATGGCGGTTTACTCCCAAACACGAACTGACGCCCCTCTAAGAAATTTTTGGGTGCAAGTGCACCCCACATTATCCGACCTTTGTCGAACATGTCCATCGAATAGAACCTATTCATCCATCAGAGTAGAACCTTGTGAGCTTAAGCAATCTAAGGTGATGTTGATTTACTAAATTACTTCTTTATCAAAGGATAGTTTGGATATGTTTAAACATAGTAATTGAAAACTGATAACCATCACTAACAAATTTATCACCTTATTACCTCAGCTACATAAAAATTAGATTTTTGCCTGTAGTAAGCAGGATATATTTTTACACTCACTATTTTATACCCATAATTTATAATATCAGTATTGTGTCTTACCTGAAAATCCCTACAGAGATTTCACATGAAATTTATTTCTCAGGCTTCCTGAACATAAATAAAAGCATTTTGAAAAATATATATGTGCGAGCAGGTGTTCGTGATCTCAAAAACTCAAAAACAGTAAATTGGTTAAAAAACAAACTTAGAATTAATTGGCTAAAAACACTATTCCTGAACTATCCTGTACAGATTGAAAACAGTTTACTTAGTAGCCTGGGAGTGAGGGATCTTTATATTCACCAGCTTCATCTGTCTTTCAGTTTTTCGTTTTAATTTATGGACAGTCCTTAACTGCTGTGGTTTCCGTTTTATATCAGACATGATAGATCCGCTGAGCTTTGCCGTAAATCGACGTCACAGGACTACCTGCTTCACTTTCCCTCCGAAGGAAGCCTTCTGTCGAATTTGAACCGGTGACCTCAGAAATCGGAGGCTAATCATAGCTATAGTTATATATCAAATGTATTTTTAATGTATTAAATAACTTAAACCAAAGATAATGCACAGAGGCTTTGAGTGCCACCTACTGTGATTATATAAAAGATTACCATCCCGCAAGATGATTGTTCCAGCACTGAAGCGTACAGCCCATTTTAAAATTAGAATTTCATTGCAACTAGGAGTCCTGAGCCATGGTGTAATGGGCCAGAGTTTTTGCTTTGGTTCCCTGCCACGGAAAGCGTCCGGGTTCGGTCCCACCCCTGGGGGTTGCGGATTATAAGTCCCTTGTGGCCAGTCAGAATCGTGAGGAAATTGAGAAGCTACGCTTTACGGTTGGGGGATCCGTGATGCAGACCACATCTCCCTGTATGGGCTGGATAATCGCCCACCTCTGACTTGAGGGGCCGCGCCTTGGCTCAGTGGTTAGACCGCTTGGCTCTCACCAAAGCGGCCCGGGTTCGATCCCAGGCGACCGCAAACTGAGATTTGTGGTGGACAACACGGCGCTGGGGTGGGTTTTCTCCGGGATCTCCGGTTTCCCCCGCCATCTCATTCCACCGGTGCTCCATCTTCATCTCATGTATCATTAGTGTCATCGCCTGCGGTGCCGTATGTAGTAAAAGCGGGCGTTAAGCACTACACATTCATTCTGACTTGCGGGTTGGCAAGTGAAGGCCCACTTCGGGCTGTTCCACCATGTTTGTTTGTTTGTTTTTGTTTTTTTCATCTAAGATTACCGCAATACTCACCCTGTCTGGTCAACCTTCCAACAGTCACATTCTACACTGGCTGAAGTAAAGTTTGTTGCTTCCATGCAGTAGGAATATATACATAACTTTACCAATCAGAGACATCAGAATGCTTCCCCGCGTGGAGTAAATCACGTGCTAGGAAGAAGACCATCAAAGGTTAGTTAAGGTAGTCAGTTTTCCCAATAAACTTTCACGTCTTTTTACGTAAATATTAGGGGAGTTTTATTCGTATTAGGGACAGCCAGGGGGGTATAAAATAACAATTATACGGGATATAGGGGAAGATTCACCATAAAAATTATAGATTATAGTAGAATGAGTAATAAAGAACGGAGAGCGAGCTTAATGGAATTAAATTGTCATTCGAGTTAAAAACAAATACTACACGTGCTCGTAGGGCAGCCAAGAAAATGTATAATAAAACCATATTAAAATGAAGCAAAAGAAACGCGATTGTAAAATAGTTTGTGCAAGAGTAGAGAAAGTTTTCTGTGTTGTGCATAAAAAATTTGTATTAATAATAAACTAATGTTACATTTTCACGTGTGAATGTATCTAAACATCAAATGTTTGGCGATAGTTGTGGTTTATCAGCGGCCGAAGTATAAAACAAGTTAAAGTCAGCAATCGGGACTCGAGATGCATTGTGGGACTTCCCGCCAGCCGCAAGTGAAAACGCTAACAATTGGCCACAGCGGGAGTATGACGACAAGAGACCTCAAAGCATCCCAATTAGTGACAATTAATTATTCAGACCCCCGGAGCAGCAATTTCGCCTGCGCAACATTTTTTCTTTCTTTTTTCTTTTAGAAGGCAGTTTGGTTGTCGTCACGCCAGCTTTTATGTCTTGTGCCTAGCTCCCCCTGCGGTTTACCGCTTTGTAAAGTGTGTAACCAGTTACTTTTTTTTTTTCCTTCTCCAAACAACATAAACCACCCGCTGCACAATTACCTGTTACTTAGCCCGGCACTGCTCGAAATATTAAAGACTACTTTCATACTTGATATATTACGTAACAATCATGACTTCGATTACCGGCTAAGGCATCGCAGTTTTTCTACAGTCAGAGCCCTGCTTACTCTGCATGGTCATCTGTATTTTAGTGTAAATATGTCTTTTTGATAGGTCCCAACACCCTTTGCAAGCATTTATGCATTATGGCACTCTTATAGAGAGGTGCAGAGAGGCGTGACCTTATTACAGGGAATTGTTTTGCCTGCATTGCGCTGTTTCTAAGCGACGCGATGCCTCATCATCTTTACCACCCGTTTGTCTGCCAACTAATCAGTTGACACAAAGTGTTCCTGCACAGAAGTTATAACACACTTCTTCTGTGTTGCACTGTGTTAGTGCTGTTACTAAGGAAAGGGTCCAATACATTAGCACACAGAGTCTTCTATATAATTCCGTTCTGTCAAATTCTCCTGTCGACAAACTCCTGAACAGAAGTAAGACAGCGATTTACAGATAGATTTCCCCTTTTCATATGCCTTACAGAGAGACATCCATAATCTTTTGAATATACTTCGGAGAAACAGGATTATGCATAACAACAAATAGAAAAGGCGAGAAATCCAAGGATGTCAGAGAAAAGTTAGCACGAAGTCTAAACAAATTTTAGAAGAACATTTGCACAGAATTTCACAAAACCTCGACTTGGGAGATCCCTGTAAGGAAACTAGTTCAGGGATGAAAACCATCTAAAAATGTGAATAAATTTGAGCTATTAAGTATTGGTTGATGATACAGATAGATTCAGTTGCTCGAGTTAAGTTTATTTTGTTTTATTCACACGACCATGAGGAATTTGCGAGTGTTAGCGTTAATTTTCTTAATAGGTGTCAGATATGTGGTGATTCGAGAACATCACGTACTATATTCTGCGACGAAGGTATGCACTTGCTGTAGTCATAATTTGCATGAGAAATATACGCGCTGTGATTTAAGGGGCTACGAACAACCGACACCACCGGAAATGAGCGTGAATCCCGTTGGCAACAAGAATTCCTTTAGACCGGGCACGCTTCCAAACGAAGGTTGTGCAGCTTTTGTACAAGCAGACACGTAACTTACGCTCTACGTTTCAGGGCACTGAAGTTATTAAGACAGTTAACATTAGAGACCTACTCTCGTTTATAGAAGCATTAAATGTGTATTAACTTCGTACAGGGACACAGAGGCCCTTTGTGGCCTAAGTGCATGGCTCAGTGTATTAGGTCCCTCACATTTTTATATCCAGGAATCCATTCTAACCCTGTTACCTGGTTGTGTGAACATAAGGGTCAAAGGGAGAAGTTTTAGGATAGTACAGAGCTAAAAGCCTATGTAAAAATTCAAAGGTAGAGTGCACATTAGCAAAGGCAAAGCTACCAACATTAGGGACACAGAGTACCTAAAATTTATCCCCCCCCCCCAAAGAATCCCTATGTTTCTACTTAATGTTAATCAGAGTAAATGTTTACAGAAATTGTTTCGTTGTATATTTCGTTGTAGGTACAGGAGGCTAAAGCAACGGTCTCATCCTTAAACGGGCAGAGGCTATATGCTGGCCTTGAAATTTCACTTTTACGGCCATCACGATAAACAAATGAAAGATCCCTTATTACTTCAGAACATGGACGTCACAAAAAGCTGTAAACCTTCAGATTAATACAATAAGATATTCATATTAATTATGTTTTAACAAGATCTACAGTTTTTGTGTTCAAGTTCATATTTCTTATGGCTTCATAGATTTCAGTCAAATAAAAGAAGGACTCATGAATTACTCTCGAAAATTCAAGGTATAGTTTAATTATTTACTTTTTAAAATTAATAATCTCATTACAGAACATCACATATTCTATATTTGATCTAAAAACGTATACAACTTTCAAATAATTACAGCACTTGTATTAAGTATACAATTCACCACACGTACGCTCTGAAAATCTAAGGTAAAATAGATAAATTGTTATTACCTAATAAAGTAATATGTGCAAAACAAGAAAATATACAGTAATTTATCTGCAGAAAACATATGAATGAAATTTCCTGTTTCAAAACTTCAAAAAACTTACTCGTAATTACAGAAAATAAAGAACCATTTAAAGGAAAATGACAAAAAAGATTACTTTGAGGTGTAGAGTGTTTCCAAAATCCCTAAAGACGCCGAACTTGTATACTCGATTTTTTATTTATCTGACCTCACCTTTAAGTTATGCTCCCCTTCAGGGCTTTCTCAGGGTACCTCAAAACATAGTACATCCAGTGGAATTTATAAATGAAAGACAATAAGTACGCTGTCTAGTATCTTAGGTATTGTTATAGGAAGTAAAATCCCCCCCCCCCCCGTAATTCATATATTTCCAATGACATTTTGATATCAAGTTTCTGAGTGAAGCAGATTACTTGGAATGTGAAAGTGAATAATTAAAGATGAGGGACAGACGCGGCCGCAGGAGCTTGTACAGCCCTGGGAGGCTGGAGGCGGTACAGATACCGCCGGTCCATAACGCGGTGTTAACTCGTTAGACAGAGATGGTATCAGGGGCAGTAATTGATTAGCCGGTAATCCGGAGACTGCCTTTGCAAGAGTAGCACAGGATTACCAGTATCGTTCTACCCTTCTCTCCTGCTTTTGTACCAACTGCCTACCTCTCTCCATTGTTTTGTACGTGATTGAAACTCCACAATCAGTGGCGAACTGTAACAGTGTTTAAATGCGGCCATTAAGTAAAACCTACATGATAACACAGCAGTTTAAGACAAAGAAACAAATATACCCAACAATAGTATATTATGCAACTATACTATAATGGTAGGAATTAAAACGCGAGTATTTAATCATTATGATACGAGTGTGTTAATTACCATTATAATCAAGTTTCATACGAATGTTTATGCTCGATCATGTATCTACATTAAAGGCTTCACTTCAATGTATTAATTTCTAATTTGAGTGATATGTTACAATAGTTATTCCTTTATCTAAAGTGAGACACAGTACGTAGTACGCAGGCGCAGAAATATGTATTACCTCTCTATAAACAACTGTTAACGTGTGACAGTTTAACCCAAAAGAAGATATAGACAAAATTGAACAAATTGAATTTATTGAAATATTATTTGCAACGAATGATAATGATAACATGATCAGAACTGTCTTTATTTCAAATATAGGTTATTTATTGTACAATTAGTGAAATGATTTTGAACAGATTTGTTGAATAGTTGAAATTGAAGATGAATTGATGTTAATTTGTGTGTTTTCTTTATCCACTGATTTTAGTATCGTGTTTCAAACTTCCATATTATTTTGTACTGATTCTTCAATATATCCTACTGCGACACTTATGACGCTAGTAGCGTTGTCGATTGAAAGGATAATAAGCGACACTTGCGCTTTCACGATGTTACGTGGCCACTTCTGATTGGTCGAACAGCAATACTTTAATGAACAGGTGTACTTTAATGAGGCCGATAACAGTACTGCTACCAGTCATATAAATATTAAAGTTTGGCATAGTCGAGCTTAAACACTATTAGGATTGTCTACTAGCAACAACTTAATCTTATTCTAAAAATATTGATTTACAATTAAGGTTTCAAAACGATTTCTTTTATACTCAAATTTAAGAGAACCTTTTCTAATCTATGTAATGTTATGTCAATACGATTAA